>CM076579.1:1548501623-1549070186 GCA_034641835.2 Pinus albicaulis | reverse complement strand
TTCTCCCTACCGGAAACTACGGATGAAGGCCAAGAAGTCTCCGGGATAAATGGCTTGGTGGTACAATGGTGATGACACAAACACGGCACAAGGGAAAAAGAGACCAATAAGGGCAGGAAGTTGCAGGATCAAGTGATTACAATGTTGAAACAAGGGCAAAGAGGTGCAAGATCAAATGATTTCAACTTTTTAGATTCTTTTCTTGGCGGTGTTAACCAAGCCCTTTTTCACTTAGGGTGTGTGTGTAAAAAAGTGTGAAAATTACAATTTTTAAACCCAGACATTTGTAGAGAAAAAGAAAAAGTGTGTTGTATAGCTGTAAATAAACCTGCAAATGTCAGTATATAGGTCTACAAAATAGAAAATAAACAGTGAATAATTCACCAATATAAACCCAAGGAGGCGGGTATCTCAACAAATAGTCTATAGGTGAGTAAAAAACTAATCTAAACACACTAAAAATGGCTAATAGAACTACGGTCAAGAGGGACAGAGATCTAAAAGACAAAATCTGCTGGAAAGTGGTGGAGAAAACAGCAACAAATCAGAGGAAAATTGTTGTAAAAAGAGGTGGCGAAATGCCATCTCTAGGAGGGAAGCGGAGTGCACCCTAAAGGAAAACCAAAAAAAAGCTAAATGAGGAGATTTCGATGGATAAAAATAAGATCTAAAGTGGATCTGAAGATGAGGTATCAAATCTAAAAAAATGGCTAAAGACTCTAAAATTTTAGATAACCTGCAATAGCAAACACTCTTCCACAAAACGTCGAGGGTACTGAAGCCCTAGGGGGCTAGGTTCCCACTTAGTTGAGCGAAATAGAACAAGTACAGGTGAAAAATGGGCAGAGACAGAGGTCAGAAAACCATGAACAGAGGCTCAGCAAAACCCAGAAAACTTTCATAAAAATCCCTGCAGAAAGTCCAGGTTGTAGTTTTTGGCCTATTTTCAGTAGAGGTCGCTCTTTTTGGGCTGTAAAGTGCGCCCTAGAGATCCAGGTCGCAGGTTTTGGGTAGAAAAGTGAGACCTACACTTCTGGCACTCTCGGTGGCGGGTTTCAAAAAAAATTGTCGCCTGAGCTGCGGCTGATGTCTGTCACTTGCGCAATGGGACTGAAAACATGTGGAAGTTAGAATTTTTATCGTTTTAGGGTTTTATGGGTTAAAAAAAACATCAAGAATAATAAAAACAAGGGGCTGAAGAGAAATCCAAAGGTTTTAAGCAACTGGATATGCAAGGATAAAAAAAATGACAGCGGTCGTAATGGTAAACCCATGTGGAGTCGCCAGTTGTTAGTAGGAATCTTGATTCGAGGTGTACGAAAAAATACCACTTTAGCTGCACATAAAAAACAACCCTAACATTAGAAATGACTGCTAATATCTTTAGATCTACAGTTAGATGATCAAGACAAATGCTGCAAAAATCTAGATCTATGCATTAGAAGACATTAAACAGTAGAAAAATAAGATTTACTCCATAGATCCAATAGACAAGATAAGAATATATCCAATGAAATTTTTATTAATGGCACTTGGGAGGAAAACACAAGAGGGTGTTCCCTATTCTCCTCAATGGGATGGGTTCTTGTAAGTCCTCAACACTTTAGATTTAGAATTCCTCTCTCTTGATGGTGTAGAAAACCCAGAAAAATATGGAAAAATATGGCTAAGATAATGGATCGATAGCTAGACCAAGAGTTGAGATCCAGAGTGATATTTAGGCAAAAAAAGGTGACAAATGAATGGGAAAATCCTTCTATTTATAACAAAATATTGAGTTAGTCTAGATATTGGTGCATAATTAAAATATTATTAACCAAAGTTGACAAATGTTGTGTAACTAGCTCCAAAAATAGAAGAAAAGAGATATCAACGCCTTATAAATAAGACACTTCGAGGGGGCAACCTCCAATACATTAGATAAATGAACAATTCTTGGATGATACAATTCAAAAAACCTCCTTTCTATATATAGGAGTCCATGGGGCCATAATGTAATCCTAGTGGGGCCACAATGTAATCCTAGTTGACCTAACAATAATAATTTAAGGGCACAATAATAACAATATGGGGGTTACAAGGGTACAATAATAACAATAAGGGGGTTACACTAACAACAATAAGGGACTATATTAGTAATATAGGGACCTAACATGTCCCTCTCCTTCAAAAAAGTGTTGTCCTCAACGCTTGAGTAGCTTTGGGTGCTTCTGTATAAAATTCTCATCCTCCCATGTAGAATCTTTAGTGGGTAAGTTCTTCCACTTGATGAGATACTCTGAAATTGATCGATTTCATAGCTGTAGAGTTCTTGTTTCCGTGACCGCTTCAGGTTCCAATATGATTTTTCCTTCCTCATCAGGTTTTGGAAATATTGTTTGAACTGGAATATTTTCACCTATAACCTTCTTTAAGCATGAAACATGGAAAACTGGATGCACTCACAAAGAAGCAGGAAGCTCCAATTTGTATGCCATAGTACCAATATTTTGCAACACCTTGCAAGGAACATAGTACTTTGGCGATAATTTATTATCCTTCTTAGCTTTCTTGAGGGACATTTTTTTGTATGGTTGTAGCCGTAAAAATACCCAATCTCCTACATCAAAAC
The DNA here is from genome assembly GCA_034641835.2 of Pinus albicaulis. Classification (NCBI taxonomy): domain Eukaryota; kingdom Viridiplantae; phylum Streptophyta; class Pinopsida; order Pinales; family Pinaceae; genus Pinus; species Pinus albicaulis. The sequence goes on along the minus strand of CM076579.1, from coordinate 1,549,067,575 downwards.
TTCTCTCACTGCGATGTTGATCTTCCTGTTGTTTCATTCGGTTTGGTGCCAAATTCATGTTATCCTTTAAGATTTGGACAACTTCTTGCTGATGCTCGATGTGATCTTCCACTGCTTGAACCTTAAAATTTTCCCTTAAATATGATGTGATGGATGGTGGATGATATTCATAAAGTTCCATAAATGGGTTCATTTTTGCTACAGTATGGAAGGAAGTGTTATACCACCATTCAGCGAGAGGTAGCCACTTGACCCATTGTGTTTGATTATCAGATACAAAACAACGAAGATATCCTACCAAAAAATTATTTACTATCTCAGTTTGACCATCAGATTGAGGATGATAAGATAAGCTATGAGCTAATTGAGTACCCAAACAAGAAAATAACTCCATCCAAAAATTTCAAGTAAAAATGGGATCTCTGTCGCTCACAATAACCCTTGGGCTTCCATGTAGCTTTTGAATTCTATCCATAAATGTAGTAGCAACTGTAATTGCTTTAAATGGATGAGATAATGCACAAAAGTGTGCATACTTGGTAATTCTATCAACTACAACCATGATGACACTCCTTCCTTTGGACTTAGGTAAACTTGTGATAAAATCCATTGAAATCTCCTCCCAACATTGACTGGGAATGGATAAAGGTTGTAGAAGTCCCGGGGTCTTAATTGTCTCAACTTTATTTTGTTGGAAAACCAAACATTCCGCCACAAACTTTTGAATATCAGATTTAAGGCCATCCCAAAAAAATTATTTCTTCACCCTGTGGTAATTTTTTTAAAATCATGAGTGTCCTCCTAAAGGAGAAGTGTGTAGTTCCAAAAGAATCTTTTGTTTTAGTTGGGAATTCCTACAAAGATATAAGCGATATTTGTACCATAAGGAATCATTTTTCCAACTAAATGTATCATATGTACTAGGATCTTGCTGCAACTTTTAAATGAGTGTCCATACATCTTTTTCCTTCTTCCATTCATCTCTTGCTTTGGTTATCCAATCTGGTTGGATAATATAAATGGCACAAATCAATGCTTCCACCTCTTCATTCTTTCTTGAGAGTGAATCTGCAACAACATTAAGCTTTGATTTTTTGTAGATTATTTCAAAGTCATAACCCAACATCTTTGTTACCCATTTTTGCTGCACTTATGAAGATAGTCTTTGTTCCAAAAAGTTTTTAAGACTATCATGATCAGTTTTTACCTTGAAGTGTCTTCCCATTAGGTAAGTTCGCCATTTCTTTAGTGCATGCAGTATTGCTAACATTTCCTTCTCATAAATAGGTTTCTGTGAATATTTTCCTTTGATTGCACGACTTTCGAAAGCAATGGGTCTTCCTTCCTGCATTAAAACAACACCAATTCCATTTCCTGAGGCATCACATTCCACAATAAAGTTTTTTGTGAAGTCTGGAGTAGCTAAGACTGGTGCTCGACACATTGCCTCTTTAAGATGTTCAAAGGCCTTAGTTGCTTTAGGAGTCCATGAAAATGCATCTTTCTTCAATAATTTTGTTAGAGGTGCTACTATTCTCCCATAATTCTTAACAAACTTGCGATAATACCCTGTTAACACAAGAAATCCTCGCAACTGCTTTATGGTTGTGGGGACTTTCCATTCCTTAATAGCTTTAATTTTGTTAGGGTCTACCTTAACACCCTTGTGAGATACAATATGACCCATATATTCCACCTCTTGTACTCCAAACAAACATTTGGATGTTTTTGCATATAATTATTTCTCCTGCAATAGTTTGAGCACCCTGTCAACATGTTCAACATGATCCTTCCAAGACCTGCTGTAGATTATTATATCATCACAAACTACTAGAAAAAATTTTCTAAGGGTTTGAAAATGGAATTCATCAACCCTTGAAATGTAGAAGGTGCATTGGTAAGGCCAAAAGGCATGACCAAAAATTCATAATGACCCTCATGAGTTCGAAATTCTTTTTTTGGAATATCTTCAGTCTTCATTCTAATTTGATGATATCCTCAACAAAGATCCAACTTAGTAAAATAAATTGCTGCATGTAATTCATCCAATAATTCATCAATCACAAAAATGGGAAATTTATCTTTAATGGTGAGCTTATTGAGCTCCCTATAATTCGGACACATTCGCTACAATCCATCCTTCTTGTGTACCAATACTACAGGAGCAGAGAAGGAACTTTGACTAGGTTGAATTATACCTGCCTCTAACATTTCTACAATCATATGTTCAATTTCGCTCTTTTGGACATAAGGATATCTATAAGGCCTGATGTTTGGAGGAACACTTCCTAGAATCAAATTAATAGCATGATCATGATTATGAATAGGTGGGAGTCCTTTGGGAGTTTCAAACACCTTGGAATGATTGTCCAAGACTTGTTGGAGATCTGCAGAAATAGATGATTTTGATGTTGGAACTTCTAGTGAGCATAATTTTGCAATTATGCCTAGTTTCTCTTCCTTTAGAATATTTTTCATGACATTAGATCTTATTATATTTTTAGTCTTCCCCGCAATACCCCATAATTCAAATTCCTTTCCTTCTGAAAAAATTTTCAAGAAAAGTTCTTGAAAATTAAAAGCTACCATCCCCAAAGATTGTAACCATTGTACTCCTAGTACACATCAACACCTCCCATAGGAATGTAAAGCATTGGACTAGTCAATACATATTCCCCCATGGTTAGTTTGATATTATGGCATTTTCCAGAGAAATTTTTAGTTCCTCCATTTGCAACCATCACTTGACATTCTGGTGCTAGGTATAGGAAACAATTTAATTCCTTGGCTACCTTACAATGAATAAAATTATGGGTGCTACCTGAATCAATCAACACTATTACCTTTTTCTTCTTTATATTTCCTTCTATATTGAGAGTTTGAGGAGTGGTAATTCTTTCCAATGCATTACACGATATGGTCAGATTCATTTCTTCCCCTTCTATGGCTGGTTCCTGGTGTATATCCTCTTCTTGTTCATTTTTTTGTTCCTCTTCACAATCTATGTAAAATAATTTCTTCTCAACACACTTATGACCTTTAGTGTATTTTATATCACAGCTATAGCAAAGCCCTTTTGCTCTTTTTTCTTCCAATTTTTTTGGTTTCAACCTTGTAGGTTGTGGAAATCTAGGCGTAGCAACACTTCCTTCTTTATAGAAGTGAGTGGTAGGCTTCCTTGTCGCCATAATTTTACATTCAATTTTTCTTGCCAACCTGAATGCCTTCTCCAATGAATCAGGTTCCAAAACGCGAACTTCATGTTAGATGTTATCCTTTAAAGTGCCTATGAAGAGATCAATCCTGTGTTCCTCTGGAATATCAGTTACCCTTATATTCAATTTTTGGAAGTCCTCAATGTGCTGCCCCACTAAACCCTTTTGTTTGAGATTTATCAATTTTCTAAAGAAGGTGTTTCTCTTTGTATCCTCATAATGTGCTATCATTTCCTCCGTAAAAATTGACCAAGTGACAATTTTTTTACGGGAGCAAAGCCATCGATACCATACAAATGTATTTTGTTCTAAATGTAAAGTTGCAATTCGTACCTTTTGTGTGTTTTTCACGTTATGGAGATCAAAATATTGCTCCATCTGTAGTATCCATGTTACAGGATCCTTTCCATCAAACTTCCTCATATCCATTTTTGGAATATGGTGGTTCTTCCCGCCAACATTAGATTTTATGAAATCATGATTAATATTTATTTTTTTCTCATCATGAGTTTCCTCTACTATCTTTTCACCATTATGAAACATTTCTTGTATCAACTTTGTCAAACCTTCCATGTCTGCTTTTAGATCATTCTTCATGTTTTCCATGTTGTCTTTCATGTCATCCATCTTAGCTTCCATTCCAACTTCCATGCCATCCATATTAGCTTCCACGGCTTTCTTCAAAAAATCCATTTCATTTTTTGTTGCTCTTTGCGAGAGCGAAATTTGGTGCACTTGCTCTTGTAATTTTGATAGATCATGTTGTAATTCTTCATATTCATGAGTCATAGTAGAGCCTTCTGAAGGCTTAATGGGTGTTGAATTATTTTTACGGGGCATATTTTAGAACCCAATACTGATATCTATTCTTCAATATGCCCTTGGAATCAATTCAAATTGATTCTTCAAACAAGACTTATGCAATTTGAAAAAAAAAATACACACCTTTTTCTTGATTTTGAGGAGCTCGATATTGAAATTGTATTATCTCTGTGATTGCAACACTTTAATATTTTAATTTCAGTACCGATGTATCCCTCTAAATTATCTTTCGAATTCCACAGGTTTGACCTGATTTGGATTCTCCAAGACAAAGTTGTGTCCAATCTCCCACAATGACCTAATTATGGACTACTTCAGTAGAGCAAACTTGTACGACTTATGATGTGTCACTATTTCATCTTTCGGCTTTGAAATTGATAGCAAAGAAACTAAAGTTTGTGTACTTGCGACCACTTTTTACGACACTCCACTACGATGCTCAGAGAGACAGTTATGAATCTTTTCCCACGATCGCCTCTTTGAGATGAAATTCGGGAGCCTAAAAGAGCACTACCTTCCACAGATCATATCTCCGAAAATATTATGAAAAAAGATCTGAAATTTTTTGATGCGTTTCCTTAGGATTTCGGCTTTGCACCCTAAAAATTTCAGATTTTGAACCTTCGTAGAAAACAATTTATAGTGAAAATGCCACGATGACTTGTTTAGAGCAGCGAAACCCTAGAGTCCAAGGCTCTGATACCAAATGTTGTGTAACCAGCTCCAAAAATAGAATAAAAGAGATATCAATGCCTTATAATTAAGCCACTTCGAGGGGAAAACCTCCAATACATTACATAAATGAACAATTCTTGGATGATACAATTTACAAAACCTCCTTTCTATATATAGGAGTCCATGGGGCCATAATGTAATCCTAGTGGGGCCACAATGTAATCCTAGCCGACATAAAAATAATAATTTAAGGGCACAATAATAACAATATGGGGGTTACAAGGGTACAATAATAACAATAAGGGACTACACTAGTAATATAGGGACCTAACAACTTCAGATTTAGAATTCCTCTCTCTTGATGGTGTAGAAAACCCAGACAAAAATGGAAAAATATGGCTATGATAATGGATTGATAGCCAGACCAAGAGTTGAGATCTAGAGTGATCTTTAGGCAACAAAAGGTGACAAATGAATGGGAAAACCCTTCTATTTATAACAAAATATTGAGTTAGTCTAGAGATTGGTGCATAATTAAAATATTATTAACCAAATCTAGATCCAAATTTTATGGAATATTTTATTATATTTGTTTGAGGGAAAAGGAATTTGACTTGAGTTAAATCCCTTTATTTGTAAATAATAAATAAATAAATGATTTATTTATCATTTTAAGGATGTGGTTAAGTAATAATAAATAAATAAATGATTTATTTATCATTTTAAGGATATGGTTGATTAATAATCAAATAAATAATGATTTATTTAATTATTTAAGGGTGAATTAGTCATATTTAACAAAGAATATTATTTAAATAAGATTTAAACAATTATTCTTAGAAAATAATAAGATAAATAATGATTTATCTAATTAATTTCCTTGTTTTGGGCTAAATATAACAAGAAATATTAATTAAACTACTATTTAACTAATTATTTCTTGAGGAAAATAAAAAAAATGTATATTTATTTAATATTTCCTTATTGGGCTTTCTGTTTAGACCATAAAAAACTTAATAAAGGTGATTTACTAAGTTATGTTCATAGTAAAAGCAATTTTACTTGGAGAAAATTTGGTCTTACATGATGTACTTGGGTCCATCTAATGATAATAGGTTTAGATGACCAAAGAATGGTGTAACACAACTTACTCACTTCGGACTGTCAAGGATAGTCCTTGGTGTAGTGGTCTCCATCACAAATTAGACAGGGATACTTCGGCTTATGCTGTGAACCATCATCAACATGAGGTTTGGACGAATCTGGCTTCGGGGCATCGGCCTTTGTCTTGCCTTTACCCTTATTTTTCCCTTTAGAAGTCTTATCCGCAGGATTGGCCTGAATGGAATTGACCTCCGAGGTTTTACCAGGATTCGAACTAGACTGAGGAGCAATATCATTGGAAGAATTAAACTTTTTCTTCCTAGGGTTGGAGGAGGAAGACTTACGCGAAGTCTGAGACACAGAACCAGTAATACCATCGACGTATGCGGTCGCTGGTACTTTAGAAGTTCCAAGTCGAGGGGAATTAGTCAAAATATCATATAATATGCCTGATTGAGAGTACACGAGATCAAGGTACTAGGCATGAGAAATGGCTTGTTCCTCGGTTACACATGCCCCCATGGCTATGTCTTTCACAATATGATTGAAAAAAGAGGTAGTGAACCAATGAGTAAGAATTTGATTAGTAATTTCAAACTTGATCAAAAAACGACCACGTCTCCATTCATGAATATGATCCAAGATATGAGTAGCCCTATCCTATTTCAAGGAGGTGAGGAGATGTGTCACGGCTTCATAATGAACGGGTAGCTGAAAATGAGTAAGGAATGCCATAGCGAGAGAGTTTAAATCTTGAAACATACCGCGAGAGAGCTCGATGTACCACTCAGCAGTAGCACCAATAATAGTTCGTTGGAAAAGACGAAGCCGAATGGAATCATCCACCCAAGAGTTAGAGGAACACCACAAGTGGTAAGTCATAACATGTGCTTGGGGGTCTTCTCCGGACTTGCCCTCAAATTTGGGACAATCACCAAGAATCTTAGTCAGAACTGGAGGCCAGTATGGGTTGTGAAGAATAGGATCATTCGTCAACTTTGACACATCCGGTAACTCCAACGTAGCGAGAAACGGTAGTTGAGGGTTAAAAGGCATAGCGGGTCATTGATAAGAACCCGAACTTGCATTCCATCCTGTTTGAGAAAAATTCTGCCCCCATGGGTTCTGTCCCAAAGGATTCAAACGATATGGTGGATAAGCCGAATAATTCTGTTGATATTGAGGATACTGATTCTGAGTATACCATCAAAGTCCTTATTGATAATTTTGCAGTGAAATGTAACTATGGCCTTGTTGTTGATGATACGGCAACTAAGATTGAGGGTGATAAGTAAAAACTTGAGGCACACTATATACTGGTCGATATTGACCACAAGGATAATAAACACCTTGGGGTTGTGTTGGCTATTGATAAGTGGGTCCTTGTTGAGATGAATAAACAGGGTAAACCAGATGCTGAGCAGACTGACCAGGCTGCTGAAAAGTAGGACCTTGCTGTGAAGTAGAGTAAAATTGATTTTGAGTAGACTGAGCCGGCCGTTGGCCTGGTTGAGTAGGTTTCCCTTACGGAGCAGATTGAACTGGATGTTGAGAGCTAGCAGGTTTCCCTGGCTGAGCAGGTTGGCCTAATGGCTGCGATGAAATAGGTTGCCCTGGAGGAGGACTAGAGGGTTGTCCTTGTTGCCCAACGTTTGGACTAGTTTGAGGATATGATACCGGTTTTTGGACAAAAGGTTGTCCCTAAGACGAATATATTTTCCCCCCAGGACCATAAGAAGGTCCTGGTTGATACAAGGGTTGACCAGAAGGCCCCTGAGGTTTTCCTTGTTGGACCATGGGTTGGCCTTGTAAAGGCTGGCCCTGTGGACCGTAAGGTTGTCCTTGTGGACCATATGCAAATCCCAACTGAGCTAAAGGTTGTCCCGGAAAGGGTTGTCCTTATGGGCCAAGGGGTTGCACCTGATAAGTCCTCCCTATCTTGGGAACGATTTCATAGGGGTCATAAATAGGAACGCCACGCTCATCATAATGATGGGGAGTAGGAAACGCATAGATGGGGTTACCGACAGCATCACAGTGATGAGGAGTAAGATAGGGAAAATAAATAGGATTAGCATATTCGTCATAATGGTTTGGTGGATTAACAGGAGCATGAGGCTGCTGAGAAACCTGAGAGTTTTGTTGATGAATAGACAATAGATACTCTTCAAAAGTGAGGGCACCAGGTATCTCAGTCGAGGCCGCTAGTACTTGAGTGACTGGTGGAGACGCAGCCGCATAGACAGTAGGTTGAACTGGGACAGATGTAACTACAACTGACAAAGCAAGTGTCATCAGTGACAATCCTAACGATGGAAGGACTGGACTTCTAGACGGAGTAGATGCTTCCATGTAAGAAACACCAGCAATAATCTGACCCAAAGACCTATATTCAGCTGGAAGTGACACCGATGGTGAATATTGAGCAGACACCTGAGTGGTATTTTCAGGGAAAAGTTGATACTCTTCTATAGAAACAGGAATTCCATCACTACCAATAGGACCTAATGTGTCCATGTCTGACTCCTCTGTAAGATCTTCGAAAAGACTACGAGGACTAGGAGGTATAACAACAGATAAAAATGGTGATCCCGATGTAAGAGGAGGGAATTCTTCCTCGTCCCCAAAACCAGACCAAGTGCCCATGGGAGGCCAATTGAACTCAACTGGCTCGTCAGCGGGAGACCGGGTAGCAAGGGGTAAGATTGATGGGAGAACAGGCTGCTGAAGCTCGGCAAACCTAGAGTATTGAGGAGTTTCAAATGAACTATCCCATAAAGGGCTACCTCTAGAAGGGAGCGAGGATGACAAAACTGGTGGTTCTGCCACTGTGACTGCTTCTCGACGAGAAGGAAAAATAAAGATCCGAGTAAAGACTCAAAAACCAAGGAAATAAAAAATAAGCCAAGTTCTATAACTTTTATGGGCGTGTGATCATGGGTAGTTTATTTTACGACACTAAAACCAAACTTTTTTGTTTCATGTTTTAAGAGTCAAGAAACAAGAAAAAGATGACTCTAGTCACTTTCAATGTTGAACGAGCGCGAAAGGACAAGTTATCGATGATATTTTCAAATTTAAGGAGTCAGTAAATATCAAAAATGACTACTGAGGTAATCTAAGCAAGAGGGTATGGTAGGTTTCTGTGAACTGCCATATACACTTTGGTGATCAAATGAAAAATAAATGACCAAGGACTTGACATACGTGCAGGTAGTCTCCTCGAATTCTATGTTCGGTGTATCACGGTTATAGGGCGACAGACTTGTCTTGCTATGGATAAAAGGATTGCAACCTAGAGGGGTCTCCCTTTATATACTCGATGGTATGGGGAGCACAATTCCGTACTAGTGCCGTCTAAAGCTAGAGGGCGAACAACAACTGCTAGGTTTTAAGATGCCAGAACACATCTCTAACTTAGACCACTAGAATATTTCGTTAGGTTTCAATGTTTCCTTAGGTTAATTGAAATAAATTTTAACGTTGATCTTGGATTAAGTTTCAATTTCCAGGCCTTAACGTATGTTGGATATGAAATCTTCCTAAATGAAAAACTATATGCAGAAGGATACCATTTTCGTTCAATGAAAGCTATCTATGAGAAGGAAAGAAAAATTTCAAGCAATAGAGAATACTGAAATCATGTGAAAACATCCACTAATGCACCTAATGAAATCTACGAAATAGAACAAACTCTTTCTTAGCCAATGCAATGCTAGTTATGTGAAAGAACATTTCATTTTCAAAGAAAAAAAAATGCAATATTTTTGTTTTTTCAATGCAATAGAGCAAAAAATGCACTAAATGACATAAAAAACAAAACTAAACATTAGTTTGAGAGAGAAAATGGGAAATTTGAAATGGAATGACTCCTCTAACATAAAACAAACACAACAAGACCCAAAACAATGCTACAAACTTTTCAGATCAAAGAGAAATCTCGAAAATGACCCATGCAAGCAATGTAATCGATGCTTGGAGTAAGAGGAAGAAAAATCAAACAAGCAAGGGAATGATCATTCAACCAAAGAACATACTCAACAGGATCAAAGAGACCAAGAGCAATTAAATAGGGAACGAATTTGAGAACTATTAGAAAACTCGATTTCCAAATAGAAGGCTCAGTGCACCAAGGCACTCAGAAACCCTAAGACCTCAAGTCACACTAATAAGAAATGGACAAACAACTGAAGTAAATGAGCTTCCAGCAATCAAAGAAAAAAAAAACTTCAATTACTCTCAAGAATAATCCAGAAACGAGTATAATCAACTAAAAACTCATGCAAATCTCTTATCCAAAAACTCGCAGGGGTCGGGGCGACTGTGAGGCAGTAATCAGCGCCAAACAGGCGATGGCGTGAGTGCTACAAAAGAAACATGCACTAATCAGTGTGACTATTCAAGGGAAAACCGCGCCAAGCCAGTTAACCAATGAAAAGGGAGAAAAAAATCAACATATCAGAGTTCAATCTTGACACTCTGGGGCTAAACAAGGGTTTGAAGCATAGTTAAACAACCAGAAAGGTAAACAACAAGACCAAAAACCCAAAAATGACCCAACAAGATCAAAGACAAACTCACACTGGTCCCAAGCAGAGTCGCCAACTTGTTATGTAGCTAAATCCTCTCTACGAATAAAGACGATCCCTCTAGCCCTATGGTGGGTCTAGTAACAAGGAATCATGCTAAGGTGTAGGTTCCTAGATATTCGAATGAAAGAGGACACGATAAGATAGCCTACCTGTGGTCCAATGCTATTGTCGGCAATCGTAGTGGTGATGAGAACTACTCGCTCCCAATTTGGCAAGTCACAATCCCTTCGCTTATCGCACTTGGACACCTACACAAAGATCATAAAATGACAACCATATCCCACATACTAATTTCATTCAAAATCTACTAATCAGTCAGAGAATATTACCATATTTCATTCAATAGAGATAAAACGCAAGACGGGAACTAGAAAATAGTCACTTATATTAAAATGTATAAAGAAGAGATACAACCATGATTTGACATTGCGGTCTCCTCTAGCAGGGCTTGGGTGAAGCACGTCTCAAAGCTCGTCGGGGAATTCGGACGGGAAAGGGACCTTTCGATGGATTTCTCCTTGTTCTACCTTCTCATAACTCGGTTATTCAACTATAGCTTAGTCTCTCAAGTTCAGTACTTCAACTATATAATTCTCTTTGTTCAGCTTCAGCCATTCAGCTAGTTTTCATAAAGAGAGAAGTGTTTTTTATATAGAGGCAAAGGAGGAGGTTGGGATCCCTACAAATGTGGAAGGGAGGCCTATCCTTTAGGAGCGTTCCAAGGGAGGTGGAAACTACAAGCTAAAGGAGGAGGCATGTGGTTGTTTCAGTTCAACCACTCCCAATGACTCATCCTTGAGGTGGTTGGAATGGAACCTATGCCTCTATTTAAAAAAAAAAATCATAAATGGCTTGGCATGGGTATTACACTGGGACAGAGCGCCAAGTGGCGTGGGCTTAGTGTAAAATTCCCAGGTTGGTGCAAGGAGATAAAAGGCTACTCGCGCCAAGGCAAAAATAGGGACTTCCATAGCTTTGCTCAGGGAAATGTCAACAAGGAGAATGTTGCCTTCATCAAAATGGATGCAAGGATGTAATTTTCAAGGCATGACACTATGCATTGGTCACAAAAATGACCCTCCAATGTGCGAGTTGGGGATTGCAGGGACAGTGAAAAAATTATGTGTAACACTCTTCCACGAGTGTTATGTCATTATCTCATTGGAAGGATCTTGGCTCTCCGACACTCCATGTGTCCAACACCACTCTTCAAGAATTTGATGGACAAAATTTTGTACCGAAGGGGTGTTGGGCCGAGGAAAAGGTATATTTTACCCCTATCTTTAGCATGATTTATTATTAACTTTTATATGTTTTCCTTCATTTTAGAAATAAATTAGAGGTGAATAATGTAAAAGTAGGGTAAAACGAATTACTAATAAAAGGTTCATGTCGGCTCTTTTCCTCACATTTTTCACTATATATAAACCCTGTCCTTTCGTCCTTCTTTCATTCTTCATTTCAACTCTCGTCCTAAAGATGGATCCCCGTTGGGATTCAAAATGTTGACAAATGTTTTATAACAATGTGGAAAATCCGAATATTTATTCAATAAGGGATAACCACAGAAGCTTGAAAACCATTAATAAAAAGTGTGTTCAATAGTATGAAAACTGACTTTTGTTTTCTTTATTGATAGGGAATCGAAACAAACCAACTGCTGAAAAAAACAACCAAACAATAGCATTCAAGAAAAGTAAATGGAATCGTGTCGGTTCCTATGAATCAGCGAAAGATGCAGAGACACGCTTATTCTTGAAGCATTCGGTTGATGGCTACGAAGCCAATGATCTTCTGATCCTGAGGATTTGTCATTCTGTTTTGTTTCTCATTTAAGTTATAAAAGGTTGTAGGTGAAAGAAAACAAGAGTTCTTCATGTATTATAATTTTCTGTAATAAACTTATTATGTAATATTCCAAATTTGGAATAGCACAGTAGGCCTGTTGAAATAACGCACTGCTGGGAGATTGATGTACATAAATGATTTTATAGCCCTTGGATCCCTTAGATCAGCAGATATGGAGTCTAGATCCAGAGGGGGAGCAAAAACAAATCAAACTAGGTGTGGTAAACAGATCTCCCACCACCTAGTCTAGCTGAAAAACACCCTACTAGAGGGGATGCAACTATGCACAACAATCTTCCTCGGAAATAATTCATTCTTGGACATTATGATTAGGAGGCCATAAAATATGATTAAATTATGAGTATATAGCAGAAAATCATAATTACAATGACGCTCTTTCAATATACAGTAGAATACATGAGACAATAGAGAAAGAAATCTTCAGAAAGAAGGCTGCAACATATATAGAAACTGCCAAAATGGATCAACAACGTTATTTTGAGGAGCTGCAACAGCTGAATATTAAAACTTAGATCTAGGATACATCTATGGACAAAACATCAGATCCATTTCATATCTGGAAACTAAATAGTCTTATTTACAAGATCCCCTTGGGGTTTTGAACAAATCATGCATAAACAAGAGTAGATCTGAGTTTCAAGTTGCAGATCTATAAAATTATGCAGTAATTTATGAATATGAATTTACATTACAATAGATCAGATCTAAATAGAACATATATCAGCAAGCTAATCCATGGATCACCAAATTGAAAGGCAAAGCCCAGCACCAGATATCTCTCATCAAAATTGGGATCAAAACACTCTAAAGAATCTCATACAAAAATAACGCAGTTCCTCAATGCAAACTATGTTGTAGCTTGAATAACATAGATGGCCATCTTCCAAGATACAGATATGAAGCACAAATAGGAGAGGCACTCTTCCAGGAGGTTAAAAGACACACTCCATGAGAAGAGTCTCCCGAAACAAACCAGATCTCTGCAGATCTAGAATCCCACTTGCTGCAGCTTGCAAAAGCAGAAAAGCCCTCACTTGATCTGCACTGAAATTGGAAGTAGAGCTTGGCCTCAAGCCTGATAGTGGATCAAATCAGCAAATAATCCTCCAAGAATCCTCAAAGGAAGAGGTAAAATCCCTACATAGGAACTGCAAGTGCTAAGCAGCACAATTCTCTACTAAACAGTAGAGAATAGTATTTTTCTAAGCAGACAAGATACTCAGAAATATAATCAATCAACAACCTTCTCTTTCTGCCTTCCCCTTCCTTTTATAAGATGAAAGTCTTTGCAAACCCTAAACCACCTTGATGAGTTAGCTCCTTTCACATGAGGGGCCTCCTTCTAGAATTGCGCTGTCCCTTCATTAGATACAAGGAACCTAGATAGTGCTGTAGATTTGGTCAAGGTTGACCTAGTCTCACAGCTCAAACCCATTTCACACCTGCAAGTGATTTATTTAGATGGCCCTGATTTATATTTGTTCACATGGGCATTGATTTATTTAGTCTTTTCAAGAGTTTTACATGTCCTCATTTATTCATTTATTCATATAACAAAAATTAAAACAAAAATGAATATTCCTCTTAGCTTAGGTTAAGTAGGAACATTACAGTCCTCCCCTCCAAAATGTTGCTTGTCCTCAAGCAACTGATAGGGTAAGAGATGTAGCACTTCTCCTCCTCCATTGATGCCATCATAAAGGATCAAGTCCTCATCATAAGCTAAGTGCTCAACAAGCCAATACATCATGAATTATTCCTCCAAGGTCAACATAATATGTGCATAGTCCATCCCACCAGGAGTGAAAAACTCAACAGAAATAAACATGGCTAAAGAAATGCTACATATAAAACATGTATCATGAAGTACAGGTAGAAGTTCTAAACCATGTGGTACATACACTCTTCCCATCCTCTGTCCATACAACCCCATAAAAAATACAACTATATCATCCAAGTATGGAAGCAAGACTACATATATGCAAACTGAAATTTGAACTTGCGAAGGTGGGTCAAAATCCCACATGTGATGCCAGAACAGTGCACTTCTTGTCTTCATTAGATCCAGGTGTGGAAAGTGGCATTTCCACCACACATTTTCCACATGATTCACCTTAACATGGCTAAATATGTTACATAAGTTTGGTGCCTTTGGGAAGCACCCATCATGAAAGGGAATCTCCCTTTGCACAACAAGGGAGTGGCCAAGTTCAGAATTTCTATTGGCCCCAAAAAGCTATGAGATCCACATGATCTCTCACCCCCTTTAGGAGTCATAACCTACAAAAACATGGTAAAATAATGTGAAAAATCAGAAAATACCACTTTCTTGGCATGATCAGTCCTTTTACCATCATATTCCTTCATACACATGGAGTTGTGCATGAGCATTTTCCTCCTTTCAAGAAAAGGAAGAGCTGGCTGAGATGACTCTTGTAAAGATTCCATTAGCTGCCCCATTCCTCCATAGCTAATGCACTCTTGAAATTTCTGATGTAATTCCTCTCTCATGCCTTCCCAATCAAAAATCCTCATGATCAGGGTATAGATATGCATTGAATACATATGGCTGAGGAAGAATTCTTCATGTGCTCCTTGTAGGATCTTCTGCTTGAGCTTGGAAGCTCTAGCCAAGTAGACCTTACCATGATAATAGATGACTCCCCCTTGGACTAAGTAGCCCTCGTCTTGCTGCATGCCATCTAATATCATACCTTTGTGGAGATCTTTGGAATATTCTACAAGAAGTTGATATTTCCAATAAAGATCCACACTGCTTGTATAGACCAATCTAGGATTCTAGATTACACTCAATTTAATGTCGACCAAGGTAGGTAGTCTTAGAGGCACATCTAATATTTATAGACCTAAAAGGATCTATTCTATATGTCTAAATAAATGTCTAATTGTGACAGGCTCCAGTACTCCTTTACAAGAGACTAAAATATGTTTCCTTTTCACAATTTAAACACTTATATTATCAAATTTAATCTACTGATCTTAAAAAAAACAGAGTGTTACTAATCTGAGCTTTTCAATCCTCTTACGAGGATATGTTTCACAAAAACTCCTTTAAGATAACACACTAAACATTCTAGAAATCAAATTCATAAAAACAAACAGAGTTCATAGAGATATTTTGAAATCCAATGCTCAATTAAACCTCTTACAACGACTGATTCAATAATTCTGCAATTGAATTTTCAAGCTACTACTATGAATCATAAAATAACAATAATTTAAAGAACTTATAATTAAATGAATGAACTCACAAGCAATGAAATGAAATACGCTGTTCAGATCTAAATACTAATTTCTATGAAACATAAACATAAAATAAAGTGTACCAATCTTTACGTAGGGCCCTTCCAAGCTCTGATGGCACACTTTGATAACTTGAAATGATAAACCTTTAACTCGTAAACACTGTAATTGATGAAATTCTTTCTTTCATTAAATTCTGGAAATGGATTACATTCAAAAACAGAGATCTGGAATACGCTTTACAGTCTTAAGTCTGATTTCTTCAACGTTTTCACTAGCATCCTATCTCTAATCAAAATCCTCCTATTTATTAAAATTTACAACTAGAAGGCTATATTCTTTCCTTCTTCATCCTAACTGATTCCAACATAGTTCGAATTAGTTTAGAGTTCCTAATTCTAAGCAAAAGATCAAGTACATCATTATGGCTTCTGATTTTTCTGCTGAAGAGGCTGAGTTCGACCGTCATTGACCATATATTCAGGAACTCCAAATTTGATGCTAAATAGATTTTCCACCATATATGTACATCCTAGATCATGTCCATGCCTTCTGTTTCGATTTTCCTGCCATGCCACATGTCACAACATAAAATGATTACAGGAAGTCATTACATCCTGTAATTTTGTTGAAAATTTCCAAATTTTAACATAAAAACTTATAAATTAAATTTAATGCAAAATAACAATTATAATGCTTCATTAATCAATTTCAATGGACTTATGGGAAGTTTATGGAGAAAAATGATAGATAAATGATGGATTTTTAGAAGAAAAGGATAGCAATAAAATAGTACCAACATCTCCCCCAAACTCAATGATTTAGCATGTCCTCATGCTAATCCTGATGTGCTCCCCTTAAGCTCTGTTTCTGCTTGTGCCTCTGCTACCTGTAACAATATATCCACATTCTTCTGAACTTGGGACTGATGTTTTAACTTCTTATATTTTTCCTTGAGAATATTTTTATGAGTATACCATTTTGTTGCCCATTCACATATTTCAGTTTGGTCAGTCTTAAGTTCCTTGATCTTTTTCTTCAGTTTCTCATTTTTCTGCTGTATTTTCTTTCTTTGAGCTCTCAGCATTTCATTTTCCTTCTTGATAACCTTCTCTAACATCTTTTCTTCCATCAATTCCTCTTTCAGTCTTTCAATCTGTTTCTCTAACCTTTTCTGCTTCTTATTTGTAGGTATTGGTTCTTCATTTTCTTTCTCATTTCTTCTAGTTTCCATCTCTGCGTCTTGTGCTGACTCACTACTTTCAATTTCCATTGGTGTGCTTGCATTCTGCTCTGGTAGCTCATATTGTGTTTGACTCCTTTTCATTCTCCTTGATCTTCTCTTATAAGTAGTGAAGATTTTATCTTTTTTCAATTCTCTTGGAAATTTCTTGCCTTTGCCTTCTTGTCCTTACACTACTGCTCGGTTGAGGAACATTGCTTGATTTAAGCTCAGGGGTTTCTCCATCAATGTCAATCATCAATTCTGTGCTTCCTTGCTTCTCCTGTTATTCTTCTCTATCTTTGATTTGATTATCAATTAAGAATTCTTTCCATGATTTTCCTCTCCTCTGCAACTCAGATTCAATTAGTATTTTAATCAAACCAAAATGATATAAACTCCTATCTTCATTACCTTTGTGCTTCTGAATAGTCTTCGACATTTTAGTCAGACTCTGTAAAAGAAAATAGGGCAGATTGATAATGCATTGGCCTTTCAAGTGCAACAGAAGTTTTATGTGATAAAGGCATACTATACTATAACGACCTTCACATGTAATGAATTTTTGAATGATGTACACCATCTCATCTCATGGGTGAACTAACCAGCTTCTTGGGACACCCTTTTTCCAGTTAACTGAAGAAACCCTTGACCTGGACATAAACTGGGTCCATGATTTTTCCTTGAATTGCTTGGTTTTGAAATACTTCTCTCCTTCAGGACTGATTTCCAAGGTTTGTGCTATTATATCTTCTGAAATTCTAAAAGAGACATTTCCTACTAAAGCTTTCTCTCCATTGAAGGAAAATGAAAATTTCTTAGTAACCTCTTCATTATTCCCATTAAATTTCTGTAGGAAAGGCAACCAATGTTTTTCCTCTAGAATTTTGACACAGACTTCATGATACTTTAGTCTATCAAATGTTTCGGGCTCCGCTCTGTTGGTCATTGTTTTTAAAAAATTCTCTGTTCTAACCTTTTTTTTTCTATTCTCAAAAATTCTATCAAGGTTTTCAAGTGGTTACCTCTTCTCCTGCGTTCCACTGACCTGGTTAACGTCCTCAATTCTCTGAGCTGCCTTCTTCAATTTCCTGAGCTGTTCCTCAAATTCTTCTCAATTATCTGAGCTGCCTTCTTCAATTACCTGAGCTATTCCTCAAATTCTGGGTGAAAGTAGAGAAAAACCCCTGGATAAACTTATCTGCTATATTTTCTTCAATGGAACCCCACCTGCTATCTCGGCCCTCCTTAAGAACTCAGAGTCTAAGAATTAAGTCTTTAACCACTCTATGAACTCAGAGAAATTAAAAATTCAACAACCGACCTTCACTTGCTTGGTATCATACAATACGCAAAGAACAAAGTCTTAAGGTCATGAATTTGTTTGCAGGGTCGGACAGCGCATTCAAATTGGTCATGATTTTGTTTGCAGGGTCAGACAGTGCATTCAGATTATGAATACAAAGGAGTAGTGATTTATAAAAGCATAATCATGATATAAATCGTGTGATGATAACGGATACATTCCACTCCATAAACGAATTTGGGTCAGAGCATCATTTTTATAACTCCATCAGTTGAAATGAAATGTAATCATGTGTTTTACAAATGTCTTACTATTGAGCTGACTCTTCATTGAGTGTCCATACATACCACTTCTTTGTTGGTACCTTTATTGACAGAGGGCGTATCTAAAAATGATGATTTTTTGAAGAGCGGTTTTGAAGAGCGTAATAGGGATAGGAAATAGAAAAATAGGCTAAAGTATGAATGGGAATAGGAAATAGAATAATAGGCTAAGGTATGAATGGAAATAGGAAATAGAATAATAGGCTAAGGTATGAATGGAAATGATCATTTAGAAATAGGCATAAGGAATAGGAAACAAAGGTTATGGATATAGGGATTTTTGAAATTGATAATCAAGCAATAATAATTATCCTTTTTTAACACTAAAATAATTTAAGAATTTTGAATGTTAAAAATGAAAATTTCAACAATACTTTACACTTGTTAACTGATAGAATGTTGATTTGGCTTGCACAGGTGTGACTGATCTGTTTGTACAAGTATAACTGATCTTCATTTTTCAAAACAGGTCCCTTTGAAATGAGTATAACATGTCCCTTTAAAATCTGAAGAACCATATTTATGCAGCTTCTTTTATCCTTGTTGTTGATGTAGCCTTCGAATTCTGATAATAAACAACCTTTGAATTTTTTTTTGAAGTAGAACAGGTCCCTCTGAAGTAGCCTTTGTTGATGATGTATCTTTTGTTGAAGTAGAACAAGTTCCTCTAAAGTAGCCTTTGTTGATGATGTATCTTTAATGCAGTCCTTAACAAGTCCCTCTGATATTGATAATGTTGACATAGTCTTCTGAACAGGTCCCACTGCAAATCTTATTGCTTAAACAGGTCCCTCTAATTAGAACAAAAGTAGCTCTTTATTGAAATACTGAACAACAGAATTGAAATACTAAATAACTGACACAAATTCCTTTTAAAAATGAGGAGATGAAAAATCACTGATTCTTCTACCAAAGAGAAAAACCACTAATTCTTCTCCCCCACTAAGTGTTTTACTTGTCCTCAAGTCATTATTGAATTGATGAAAAACAATAAACAAGTAGAACAAAGAATTCTTACCAGCCAAATGATTGGTTTTCCAGTAAGAATTCGGGTTTAGAGTGTGCCAGAGTCTGGTTTTCACATCTAAACCATTATTTATTTTTTTATTTTTTTTTATTTTATGTTTTTTATTTATTTATTTATTTATTTTATTTTTTTTATTTAAAAAGAAATTGAAATGACTAAGGTAGAGATATCACAGCTGAAGGCTGTGATATCTCAACCTCCTTTTGTTGAGATACTGTTTCAATAAAATCTTCCTTGCTTATGGGCTTATGATAGAGTTTCAGCCTGTGACCATTGACAATAAAGGTCTTGCCTTCTCCATCAATTGTTGTAAGTTTGACCGATCCATTGTCATATGCTTAAACTATTTCATATGGGCCCATCCAATGTGTTGTAAATTTGGCTTTATGGTCTCTGAATTTAGAGTCAAAGAGTAAAGCCCCGTCTCCTTCTTTAAACTGCTTCTTCTTAATGTGTGCATCATGCCACTACTTCCTTTGTCTCTACATTAGGATTTTTCTCTCTTCTGCTTGCTGTCTCATCTCATCTAACTGGTTTAATTGCATAATTCTCTCCTTTTGTGCTTCATTGAGATCAATTCCTAAATCTGCAGCCATCTTATAAGTATGTATTTGAAATTCGATAGGAAGCAGTACCTCTTTTCCGTACACCAACTGATATGGTGTAAATCCAGTAGTGTCTTTCCACGTAATCCTGTAAGCCCATAGTGCATCTTTGAGTTTTTCCTCCCAATTCTTTCTATTCATTGATACTGTTTTAGTGATAATTCCCTCCAAAGTTTTATTTGTTGATTCCACTTGGCCATTGGCCTGTGGATGGTAAGGTGTTCTTTTTCTGTACTTGATCTTATATTTTTCTGTTATATCTTGAACTAACTTTGAAGTGAATTGAGTACCCTGATCTGTGACTATCTCCCTAGGTACTCCATACCTTACAAAATTTTCTTCAAAGAGGAAGTTTACCACTGTTTACTCTGTTGCTCGGACTAATGCTTTTGCTTCATCCCATTTTGTCACATAATCAGTACATACTAGGATGTACTTTTTTCCCTTTGATGGTGGATTAATGGGACCTACAAAATCTAGAGCCCATTTCTCAAATGGCTCTAAATGTACTTGGGGCTGAAGTGGCATTTCATCTGAAGCTGTGGGTCTACCCATTCTTTGACAACTGTCACAACTCTTCACATACCTCTTGGAATCCTTAAAAATAGATGGCCAGTAGTAGCCAAGGCTTAGAATCTTGAATGCTGTCCTTTTTGCTACAAAATGCCCACCACACGGTTCATCATGACAAGATTTTAAAATATCAATTATTTCATCATTTCTTACACATCTTCTAATAATCATATCATAACCGGTGTAAAATAAATCTCCATTGATCCATGAATATCTAGCACTTTGTTTGATGAGCCTCTTCTTCTCCTTTATAGTAAAATGTGGAGGTGTCTTTCCTGTGGACAAATAATTGGCTAAGTCAGCATACCATGGATCTACTACTGAAATTGCAAATAGATTTTCATCTGGAAAAGAATCTTCAACCGAAACAATCTCACCTGAATTCTGCAGTCTAGAAAGAAAATCTGCCACCTGATTCTCCTTACCTGGCCTATCTAACACTGTAATATTAAATTCCTGTAGTAATAACAGCCATCTGGTAACTCTGCCATTAGTGATTGGTTTAATCATTAGATATTTAATGGCTGAGTGGTCAGTATGTACAAAAACCTCATAACCAGTTATATAGTGTCAGAATTTATTTACAGCATGTATGATTGCAAGCATTTATTTTTCAGTGACTGTGTAATTTAATTCTGCAGGTGTTAGATTTTTGCTGATAAAATAGATAGCATAATTGAAAGACTCTTCTTTTTGGCCTAAAGAAGCACCTACTGCAGTGTCAGATGCATCTGAAAAGATGTGAAATGGTAGGCTCCAGATAGGTCCTTTTAAGACTGGTGTGGTTGATAGTTTTTCTTTGAGTGTTTCAAAAGCTTTCTGACAATCTTCATTCCAGTTAAAAAGTGAATCTTTTGCTAGAATTTTAAACAGAGGTAGAGCTATTTTGCTAAAATGTTGAATAAACCTTCTATAATAGCTTGCATACCCAAGAAAACTTCTTACCTCTTTTTGAGTCTTCGGAATTGGCAAATTGACAATGATCTGAATTTTTGCTGGATCAACTTTAATGTCTTGAGAAGAAATATAGTGACCTAATACTATCCCTTCATTTAGCATCATAAAACACTTTTCATTGCTCAAGGACAGATTAGCTTCAATACATCTCTTCAAAAATTTCTCAAGATTTTCTAATGAATTCTCAAATGAATTACCATAGACCGAAAAATCATCCATATAAACTTCAACACACTCATGAACTAAATCAGCAAAAATAGCTAAAACAGCTCTCTGAAATGTAGCTGGAGCGTTACAAAGTCCAAATGGTAAAACATTATAGGCATAAGTGCCCCAGGGACAAGTAAAAGTGGTTTTGTCCTAGTCCTCTAAGGCTATCCTGATCTGGTTATAGCCACTGAAACCATCAAGAAAAGAGAATGATGATTTCCCAGCTAATGTGTCTAGCACTTGGTCAATGAATGGTAGTGGAAAATAATCTTTGAGGGTTGCTTTGTTCAATTGCCTATAATCAACAC
The DNA here is from genome assembly GCA_034641835.2 of Pinus albicaulis. NCBI lineage: Eukaryota > Viridiplantae > Streptophyta > Pinopsida > Pinales > Pinaceae > Pinus > Pinus albicaulis. The sequence continues at coordinate 1,549,045,503 of CM076579.1, read as the reverse complement.
AAATCCTCCACTTGCCATTCTTCTTGGGCACTACTACCAATGGGGATACCCACTGACTGTCAGAGATAGGATAAATAAAATTAACTTTCAATAGTTTTTGCAATTCCTCTCTAACAATATCTTGAAGAATGGGATTCATTATTCTCTGTGGTTGCCTCACTGGTTTTATGTTATTATCTGTGTAAATATGGTGAGTGCATGTTTCAGGGTGAATTTCGTGCATATCGGTGTAGTCCCAAGAAAATGCTTGCTGATACTTTCTCAATAATTGAATCAATTTTTCTTCCTGAGATAAGTCTAGGTGAGTGCTAATATTCAATGTTTTGCCCGGACTAATCTCTATAGTCTTACTCTGAGTGTTTGTGATAGATTGAATGGGAAATTTTTTTTGAAATGATGTTTGCAAAGAATGGAGTGTACATATTTCTTGAAAATTTTGTGCCAAAAATTCATCTGCAGCATGGTATTGTTAATTTCTTATTTCTTCAGACATTTCAGGTTCAGAAAGGAACAATTCTATCAAATCATCATTATTATCTTCTTGAAAATCATAGATCTGATTGATGCTAAAAAAAGATTGAACTTCTTCCTTATCATTGTATTTATCATCAAGCCATAAGTTGTTTGCTACTGCTGGTGTTTGTGCTGATGGGTAAAGAGTGAGTTGTTTCCTTTCAGTTCCTCGTGAAATGATCATATTACCTGATCGACACCCTATGAATGCATCAGCAGTTGCTAACCATGGTCTACCAAGAATGATAGGGTGACCTCCTAAACTAGATTTTGGTTGAAGAACTAAAAAGTCCACTGGATACTCCCAAGAGTCCAGTGAAACAATTATATCCTCCAAAATTCCTTCAGGAATCACTTTAGACCTATCAGCTAGTTCTAAGACAATTGGTGTGTATTGCAAGTTTCTCAGTTGGAGTGTTTTCATTGTGTCAAGAGTCATCACATTTATTGCTGCCCCTAAGTCAACTAAAGTATTTGGAATAGGTATGTTGTCGATGATTGTAGTGACTCTGGGAATGCCAGGATCAACATACTTTTCCATTGAAATAGTGTTTGACATAAGGCCAACTAGGTGTCCAATAACGTGAATTGTTTGTGGATCAAGTCTTTTTCTTGTAGGCTTCTTGAGGCATAACTCTCTAATTGCTTTAGTATATATAGGAATGTCTTTTATGGCTTGGAGAAGTGGAATTTTTATATAGAAATTCTTCAACTCATCTAAAGCATCAAACTGTGGTAAAGATATGGGAAGTTTTGGTTGGATCAATCTTTCTGGAAAAGGTGGTGGTTGCAATGGTTGGATTTGTTTATTTTTGATGTCTTCATTTTGTTTCTTTTGATTTGGTGTTTCATTTTCATTGTTTTTGTTTTCCTGTTGTTTCTCAGCTATGGGAAGTTCTTTTTGAAGTACCTTACCAGACCTCAACTCAATATTTTGTAAAGGTAATGTGGGATATGATGGTCCCTCATCTACACTGTAAGCCGGTCTTTCTGCTCTATTATTTGGATTTGGTACAGGTTGAGCAGGAATTTGAGTGGGTCTAGGAGGTTGGTTAGATGGAAGTTGTAATTGGGGTGGATTTATTGGTGGAGGAGCAGGCAATGTTTGTTGAATGTTTTGGGGTGGATGAACAACTTGCTGCTGAGGATATTGAGGATATGTTTGAGGATACTGCTGATATGGCTGATTATATTGCTGATATGGTTGAGAATATTGTTTGGTCAATCTAGTGTGTCCTAAATTGCTGCATTTAATTTGTCAATCCGGGAATCGTAAGCTGATGAAGTGCGGCGCACTATATGTGCAAGATAACCTCTTTCTTAACTTTTTGTCGTTTTTGGTCTTCACAATTGAAATGGAAATTCTAAAGTGAAAAGCAAGCTTGGTTATATTTATTCAAGGAAGTGATTTCCCCTATAATGATTTACCAATCTTGAAACTTTAAAAGCAAATTGAAATTACAATGACAAGACTTGAAAGAAAGTAAAAGTGTCTTGCTGAAATGAAAAGTGCTGCTAATCTAATGAATCAAAACAAGAAACTAGTGAACATGAAAACTAAACTATTCTTGCTGCCAACTGAACACAAAAGAAACTACGCTTATGGAAATTCAAAATTGCAATGAAATAAATCTAAATCAGATTACATCAATTCATTTTCTGACCCTTCATCATTAGACCGGCTATGACTTGCGGAAGTAATCATAAACAACTTGTGTAACTGATATTTAATTCGCAGAAAGTAAACTAATACTAAACCATACACACATGATTCAATCCCTCGCCATCAGTCCAGCTGTGGCTTTCGGAGGCAACTAAAGATGTCATACATGATTTAATATATCTAAATTTGCAGAAAAGAAACTAATACTAAACTACACATTTCATAATGCAGTCCCTCACCATCAGTCCAGCTGTGCCTTTCGGAGGCAACTGAAGACGCTATGAGCAGCTTAATATATCTAAATTTGCAGAAAATAAACTAATACTAAACTACACATTTCATCATGCAGTCCCTCACCATCAGTCCAGCTGTGGCTTTCGGAGGCAACTGAAGACGCTATGAGCAGCTTAATATCTCTAAATTTAACTACTGAATCAGATAAGCAAAACTAAAGTGTACAAATCAAGACTGAAGTTAAACAAAACCTATGAAAAGAAAACTAGCAGCAGAATAATGTTAGTTTCATATCATTAGCCAAAATACTATGAAAATGCCCGGGCTGTCTACCTAAAACCTGCACAAGAAAACTGATCAGTGATTGACAATCATAAAAACATGAAAGACAGGAATGCAATGGAAATTATAGAAATGTATAAACAGAAATGAAACAACTACAAAATATGAACATGTAATGGATTATGATACAATGACTTTTTAAAGAAATGAAATGAGAAATATATACATTAATACACAGAACCTCGGCTGAGCAGGGGCCCTCTACACAGCTTTGGTAACGATCCTCAAACACGAATTAAGTTGAAAACAGAGTCTTTTCACATTAAAAAGCAGTTCATTATAGACTGGTAGTATTACGGCTCAAGGCAGCGTAATCACTACAAAGCAAACAAAACAGAGTACGCACATCAACTATCAACTAACAACTCAACAACTAACTCTACGTGCGTATGCAAACGCTCTATATAAAACAATAAACTGTAACTGTCACCTGAAGTTTATGATAGCAGCCAGCACGTAGACCACTACGGCCACGGATATAGGAGTATGCCCGTGTTGGAAAGCAAATCTACGGAAGGTGGATGCTTGAATTCAACTCCAGAACTTTGCACAGATGTCAATTAACCTCCGCAAGCTTAGAAACGACCGTATGGATGTTTATATGCCACGAAACAGAGTCCAGCCGACATGAAACTCCATAGTTGACTTCCACGTGGATGGCTTTGACCGCGGCTTCCTTTGACGAATTTACTTGAACCAATAGGACACGAACCATGTCCTCGTCATTTCTAGCCTGCCCATGTGGCTCGTTTCCTTTGTAGACACCTGTAGCATAGATTTCCACAAAATAGCTGCGGAAAGTTGCAGCAGCTGCGGAAAGTGGCAAGTTTCCGCAGCTGTATGAACAAAATCTAGATCAAATAGAAAACACAAAAAACATAATTAAAAACCATGTTAGATACCCTTTTGCACATGATATTGACAATTTTGGAGGTTTAGGTGAGTGAAAAAGGTATGGAAAAGTGTATGGAAAAGATGCAAATTCGGGACTCAACATACCCCCACTGTGAAGGTGTTGCATGTCCTCATGCAACAAAAATTTTGATATTCTTTGTTCAATTCATGTGCCTTGATACTTCAGCCAGCACATCCAACCCCCTTCTCTTCTTCTTTGGTACTGCCATCATTCTGGGTTTCTTCATTAAGCACCTGAATTTGATATTCACAAGTGCTCTGCTCAATTTTTGGCATTTCCTTTTTAATTTCTTATTCTTCTTTTGCCAAATACCCAAATGTAACATAGTATTATCATGGATGATCTTGTCCAGTTTGCCTTGCTCTTTCAGTGTTTCATTTTCATTTGTGATGTGCCGATTTAAAAGCTCCAGCTCAAAAATTTCCTGTTTTAATGACTGAACTAAATCATCCTGCAATGTATGAGGCTGAATGGAAGAGGTACTTGGACCTGTGGCTGCCTTTTCCAGGGATTCTATATAGTCATATACCTCCTGCTGCTTGGGATCTACTTCCGGTGTCTTTTTCATTAGGCTGTCCCCAAAATGCTGCAAAGGAGAATTATGTTCAAAATCTGGACGAGGAGGGCTTACATCAATATTTTGCTGAGAATAAGATGGAGTATGCTCATTGTCTGATTGGGAGTGAAAGGAGTCAGGTTCACTAACTGAATGAAATGGACTATGGTCAGTTGGAGACTGTTCAGATGTCTCCTCACCCAAATCAATGAAATGAGGACCTTTAATTTGTGTTTTTCTCAATTTTCCTTTAAGCCTGCTGCTTCTCCTCACATGCTGTGGTACACTCCCCTTTTGTTCTTGTTTTCCTGTCTCTGCCTTCTTGGATATAGATGACTGTTTTTGAAGAAAAACTAATCTTTCAGATAGTATTTGGTGATCTTCTTCTTCAGAAGAAGGAGTTTTATGGACAGCCTCAATAATTTCTTTCCCTTTTGGTATTATTGGCTTCTTAGTTTTGATTTTCTTCTTCTTCCTTCTTACCAATCTCTCTTCCCTATCAGTTTTCTTCATAGTAGTAGTAGAAGTATTTTGGATTTCATCTACTGTTCTTTTCCTTCTACTTCTTTTTTCTGTGCTAGCTGCGGGAATTTCCTGTGTAGGAGCAACTTGGGTTTCAACATTCATTTTCTTTCTTCTACTCCTTCTAATTGGACTACCTTCAGGAATTTCCTAAGGTTCTTCAAAGAAGTTTCTAACTAGGAATTGTTCCCATGTATCTTTTCTTTCCTTTAGCTCCTTTTCAATCAGAATTTTTATAAGGCCATGGTGATAAAGATGAGGCTCTACATCTCCCAAGTGTTTTTGAACAGTCACAGCCATTTTCTTTAAGCTATTGAATAGGAAATAAGGGAGATCGAGAGTTTGGTTTTCAAGAAAATTCATCAATAGCCTAGTATGATACATGTACATAGAGCCGAAACGGCCTTCACATGTAATAAATTTCTGAACAATGAGTAGTAAAGTGGCCCATTCATCTTTTATTGCATGTATAGGGATGCCTCTTTTAAAAACAGTGATATCCATACCTTGATTCCGTAGGATTGTTCTCCATGCCTCATCACCGATACTTTTATTTTTCAACCAACGTTCTCCTTCCTGAAGAAGCTCTGTGGCTGTTGCTATTGATGCTTCATTGACCAAAAACTTGAGGTCTCCCACTTCTGCTTCAGAGCCATCAAATGATCTTGCAAACGCTTTTGTAACTTCTCTGTGGTAACCCCTGAATTTCTGAATAAAACGCAGCCATTTAGCTTTCCTCAACATCTCTTTTGCTTGTGGATATCCCTCTATAAACTTCGGTCCTTCCGGCTCTGCCCTTAATATTTTTCCCATTTTACTTCACTGTGCTTCACAGGCTTGCCTCTGTGAGGGTTTAAGTGGAAATGGAACGATGGAATACAAAGAATCGAGCACAATACTGTGGGGATGTTATCATAAAATGGAAATGAGCACCATAAACAGAATGGAGTAAGACTATGGGTAGATATACGGAAGTGAGAGTGAGCAAAAGGAACGGAATGGAGTGAAACAGGGAGTGAGAATGAGTAGAGTGGGGTTTTGTAAACACGACAGAGACACGACAAAGAGGTTAACAAAGTATAATGCATTCGGCCGCATTTTGAATTTTGGTGGCTGTGTAATAAATATAAACACGTTTCAATCAATGGTTATGAAGTTATGCGGCTTGTAAGAGTCCTTTGTCAACTCAAATACGTATCATTATCTACGGTGGGATATTTGAACATGAGTGAGAGTCGGAATTTCAATGATGAAACCGTTTGTGAATAAATGCAAGAGGATGACATAGAGATCGTGGAAGGTTACGGGACTATCAATATAATCATTGCGCGTTATGGGTAGAGCTCATAGTTTAAAATTATATAAAAATGTGTTTTTCGATACTATTTGAAATAAACTTTATTCATACCTTTGGAATCCTTGCTTTTGTCCTTGGTCTTCAACTGATTGATCTTCATTAGTGTCTTGAATGTCCCATTGATCCTCTCCTGCATTTTATTTCATAATTTATGAAAATAACAACTAACTGTACATTCTTTTTGAAAGCAGAGTAGTAGTAGCTGCGGAATCTGCTTCTGGCTGCGGAAACTGGAGTCAGCTGCGGAAACAGATGTCAGCTGCGGAAACTGACACAGCTATTACTTGGCTGAAATAGAAATGAACAAATGACAAATGACCAAGTGGAAATGGTCATAAAAATATTTTTATTGATGGAATGGATGAAATGAAGTGGAATGAAGTGAAATGAAATGAAATGAAATGAAATGAAGTGGAATGAAATGGAGTGGGTGGTGAGATGAAATGAAATGAAGGACAGATTTTTTTTGGAAAATATAGAGTGTCAGGTGTCCCTGATTTTCACCCCATATTTTCTGTATAAGACTGCCAATCAATGATTGGTTTTCAGGCTTATACCATTTTTTTTCTTTTTCTTTTTTTTTTTCTTTTTTTTAAACTTGAAAAACAAAAGCTGGGCTAGTGGAGAAGAAGAATTCTTCTGTACCAGCCTGATTGCAGAACTTTCTTGAAACAACTTGACAAAATCCTCTTTAGAGAGTGGCTTATGATAAACTTTCAATCTATGGCCATTCACTATAAGAGGAGTTTGAAACTCATCAATGGTCTTGATTCTTACGGCTCCATTGTTAAAGATCTTGTCAATCTCATATGGCCCAAGCCAATGAGTCTGAAATTTCCCTTGAAAATCTTTAAACTTGGAGTCAAATAACAATGCCCAATCTCCTTCTTGAAACTTCTTTTCTTTGATATATTTTTCATGCCATTTAGTTCTTTGATATTGAACTAGATCAGTTCTTAGAATTTCTTCTTGTCTGATCTCATCTAGCTCATTCAACTGCTCCATTCTATGCTTTTGGGCTTCTGATAAGTCCATCCCCAACTGAACTACCATCTTGAAGGTCTTGACTTGGAATTCAATGGGGAGCAAGACTTCTTTCCCATAAACAAGTTCATAGGGAGAATGTCCTGTTGTATTCCTCCATGTAGTTCTGTAGGCCCACAAGGCTTCTGGAAGCCTTTCTGCCCAATCTCTTCTATGTAGATGAGCAGTTTTGGTGATGATACTTTCAAGAACTTTGTTTGTGGACTCCACTTGACCATTTGCTTGTGGATGGTAAGGAGTAGATCTTCTGTGCTTGATTTTGTATTCTTCCATCAACTTCTCCACCAAATTTGATGTGAATTGGCTCCCATGATCTGTTACAATTTCTCTTGGAACACCAAAGCGAGTAAAAATATCCTCATAAAGAAAATGAACAACTGAATTTTCAGTAGCAGATACTAATGCTTTAGCTTCTACCCATTTAGTAACATAATCGGTGCAAACCAATATATACTTCTTTTGCTTAGATGGTGGATTAATAGGTCCAATGAAATCTAAAGCCCATTTTTCAAAGGGTTCAATGAGTACCTGTGTTTGCAATGGCATTTCATTTGAAAGGGTAGGTTCCCCTACTCTTTGGCAGCTATCACACCTTTTGACATATTGTTTTGCATCTTTGAAGAGAGAAGGCCAATAATATCCCAAGGAAAGGATTTTATAGGCCGTCCTTTTGTCCGCAAAGTGTCCGCCGCATGGTTCATCATGACATGCCTTAAGAATATCGGGCATTTCATCTTCCCTGACACATCTTCTGATCACAAGATCTGGCCCTGTTTTAAACAATTCGTTAGAAATCCATGAATATCTTGAACTCTCCTGAATAATTTTTCGTTTTCTCTTGGAAATAAATGTGAAGGTAGTTTCCCTGTAACCAAATAGTTAGCAATATCTGCATACCAAGGGGTCTTAATAGTTACTGCAAACAAGTATTCATCAGGAAACTTATCCTCTACAGGAGAATCTTCTTTAGTATTATGAATCCTAGACAAGAAATCAGCTACTGTATTTTGTTTTCCTAGTCTATCCAACACAATAATATTGAATTCTTGCAAAAGTAAGAGCCATCTTGTCACTCTGCCATTAGTAACAGGTTTGTTCATTAAATATCTAATTGCAGAATGGTCAGTATGAATAAAAGTTTCATAGCATGTTATGTAATGTCTAAACTTATTAATTGCATGAACAACAGCTAAGAACTCTTTTTCAGTCACAGTATAATTCAACTCTGTGGGGGTCAAATTTTTACTGGTGTAATAAATGGCATAAGGAATTAAATCTTTTTGACCCAACACAGCTCCAAGAGCTGTATCTGAAGCATCTGTAGAAATATGGAGAGGAAGTTTCCAATTTGGTCCTCTCAAGATAGGTGCTTCAGATATTCTTGTTTTCAAAGTTTCAAAAGCGGATTGACAATCAGGATCCCATTTAAATTCACAGTCATTTGTAAGCAACTTGAAGAGTGGAGATGCTATTTTAGTGAAGTTTTCTATAAATCTTCTATAGTAACCAGTAAATCCTAGAAAACTTCTAACATCTCTTTGACAATTTGGAATAGGCAACTTGGAGATGACTTCAACTTTTGATCTATCAACCTTAATCCCATCTCCTGAAATATGATGTCCTAAAACAATCCCTTCGGTAAACATCATAAAGCATTTTTCATGGCTTAATGAAAGGTTTGTTTCTTTACATCTTATGAGAACTTTTTCCAAATTTTCTAATGCCTCTTCAAATGAATTACCATAAAATGTAAAATCATCCATATAAACCTCTACACAATCATGGATTAGATCAGAAAAAATTCCTAGTACTGCTCTTTGGAATGTTGCTGGTGCATTACATAACCCAAAATGAAGCACTCGGTAGGCAAAAGTTCCCCATGGACAAGTAAATGTGGTCTTATCTTGATCTTCAGGTGCTACCTGAATTTGATTATAGCCACTAAAACCATCCAAAAATGAAAAGTACTTTTTACCCGCCAATGTATCTAATACCTGATCGATAAAAGGCAAAGGAAAGTGATCCTTCAAAGTTTCTTTGTTCAATTCCCTGTAATCAATGCATACCCTCCATTTACCATTCTTTTTAGGTACTATAACCAAAAGAGAAACCCATCGGCTATCTGAAATTGGATAAATGAAGTTTACATTGAGAAGTTTTTGGAGCTCTTCTTTCACTATCTCCCTAAGATTTGGATTCATCCTTCTTTGAGGTTGTCTGATTGGTCTACTGTTTTCCTCGATATAGATATGATGGATGCAAGTCTTAGGATCAATACCTTTCATGTCAGTATACTCCCATGCAAATGCAGTAGAATGTTTTTGCAAGATTTTGATTAGTTCTTCTTGTTGTGACTTTTCCAAATGTTTGTTGATATTCAATGTTTTTCCTGGAAAAATCTCAATGGTAGAACTACCAAACTCTTCCATAGAGTAAAGAGACATTTGTCTTGATGATAAATATTCTATGTCAGATTCCAACTGAAATTGTGTGGGGTCATATTCTGAAGTTGTCTCAAAATTTTCTAATGTGTTCAGAATTTGACTATCCTCACTAATTTCAGAAATGGTAAAGACAGGTTGTATAGTGTTCTCATCATCGACCCATTCATTGTCTCCTATTTCTGTAATTGCTCTTGCGGGAGGATACAAATTGAATTTCTTTGTCGAATTACCATTAGAAATGTACATGTCTCCAGATCTACAACTAATAAAAGCATCGGCTGTGGCCAGCCAAGGTCTTCCTAAGATAATTGGATGTCCTCCTAGATTACTTTTGGGAGTCAAAATCATAAAGTCTACTGGATATTCCCAAGAATCTAAGGAGACTGAAATATCTTCTAATACACCATCTGGTTTAATAACCGATCGATCTGCAAGTTGCGATAAAGTAGGTGTAAAAATAAGGTTAGGAAGTTTTAACTGTTCCATAGTCTGTCTACTCATAATGTTGATAGCAGCCCCTAAGTCAATCAATGTGTTTGGAATTTCTATCCCATTTATATGTGTCTTGACAATTGGACTTCCTGGATCTACATACTTCTGCATGGTAATTTTCCCATCATAATATCTGCAATCTTTCCTACCAGGTGGATTCTTCTTGTGTCTTTTAGTTTCCTTCCTGGTCTTTTGAAACTCAACTCCTTTATGGTTTTTGCTAGAATAGGAATTTCTCGAATAGCTTGTAGCAATGGAATCTTGATACAAACATTCTTCAATTCATCTAGAAAGTCATAGTTAGGCAACAAGATTTGTTTTTCCACCCCCTTATCAATTTGTAGTCTTTCCGGAAAAGGAGGTGTAGATGAAGATACGGGTTGCTCAACTATAGGAGTTGTGGATGTTAGCTTTTCTTTTTCTTTTTGAATTTTTGAATTTTGAAGAGATTCTTCCTCAGAACCCTTATTGACTTGAAGGGAGTCCTCTTCAGAGGTATCTTGCTCTTGAATGTCTATAGAAGGTTTTTCTAAAACTCTACCAGATCTGAGTTGTACATCGTTGAGAGGAACAATCATATAGGTAGGAAATTGTTGTCCTTCTACCATATAAGTAGTTTGAGGATTCTTATTGTTAGGATTTGGCAATGGCTGAGATGGAAGTTGATTTGTCTCCTGTTGGTATGGGAGCATGAGTTGAGGATTTGTATTTTGTTGAGAAGGTTGTTGTTGTGGAAATGGCAATGAAAGTTGTTGTGGATTTTGGCTTGGAAATTGTGGAGCTTGTTGATTTTGAAAAGATGGAGGATATTGATAAAATTGAGCAAATCTCCCATAAGGATTTTGCATCCCTTGTGCCCATGGCTGATATGAATTTTGATGTTGGGGCCAAGGTTGTTGCCAAGGAGTCCAATTTGGTGGGGTTTGAAGATTCATAGGGTTATTAAACCCTTGAGATTGTTGTCCCTGCCAAGGTCTCCTTGCGACAAAACAGAGAGATTCTATTGAATTTGGATCTTCTTGAAAAACAGATTTGAGTCCAGGGATTGAAGGACAATCCTTGATCTCATGATTTTATGAGAAAATCATACATGTTTCTACAACTTTTGCATCCAAGGGACATTCCCTTAAAGCATGTTTCTTTCTACATTTCGAACAAAAGATGGCTAAAGCATCTGTTTCTGCTTTCTGCTTGTTTTGGATTTTAAGGGTATCTAGTTGTTCACTAAGACTCCCTAAGATATCAGTTTTAAACTCGTCAAGCATATTACCAATCTCTGCCCTACTTACTGATCCAGTTGCAGATTTGTTAGCCCTAATAAGAGAAGAATCCCTAGGCCCTTTTTCAGTTTTAGATTTTCCCCTTGAGAGATGGATACATAGTTCTGTTATATCATGAAATGGAAGTTGAGAGATGTCTCCTTTTCCCATCATGTTTAAAATGTCTATCCATTCATCTCTAATGGCTTTTAATAGGAGGGCTTTCAAGGTTTCATTATCTAAGTTGCTCATCTTTGCTCTTTTCAAGTTGTATTGAAATCTTTCAATTAAGTCTTCCCAATTTTCATCTTCTTTTTGCATCATTTTGAATACCTCATCCTTGTGATTGGTGGGCATACAATAGTCCAAGTATCTATCCAAAAATGTTTGTTTCATATCATTCCAAGTCCTAATAGATTGAGTGGCTAATCCCATGAACCATTTCAAAGCAGCTCCCTTCAAAGTTGAAGGAAATAGTTTGAGTTTTTGAGAGTCTTCCATATAGTCATAAGTTCGGCACACAACTTCAAACTCAAACAGAAATGTTTCAGGATCCTCACTTCGCAATCCATAAAAGTTAGGGAGAATAGATGGTGAGATATTTTTCATTGTTGCATGAGTTTCCTCATCAACTATAGGGAATCCAAACAAATTGTCTCCTTCCCTATTTCTACCATTATTTCCTTCACCATTGTTGTCTCCATTGTTTCCTCCTCTTCTATCTCCACCTCTATTTATTACTTCCTCTGTCATGATAGTTTCTTTAGAGTCCTTATAGTCTTCTAGTTCTTCTACCAAGGGAGGATGAAAGAGAGTCTCTTTGTTTTCTAAGTGGATTTTAGTAGGTGGTATAGGAGAATCCTCTAATTCAGCTGTTCCTTGACTTCCAAAAATCTTAAGGCTAGGGGTAGATGGTGGTGAATCTGATCTATGCCTTGAAGAAGATGGAGTTGTGAAAATCGAACTCTTGGCTTTAGCTATATACCTTCCCCTAGAATCTCTTGCTCTATGCATGTCATTTTTATTTTTTCTAAAAAGTTGGGCTAATAATTCTCTTTCTGATCTTCCAGATCACACTAGGTGCAAGAAGAGAGCATACTTAAGAAATTATTAAACCAATAACTCTCTTTTCTGATCCTCCAGATCACACTAGGTGCAAGAGGAGAGCATAATTCAAGAAGTTATCAAGTTTTCCCTTCTTTTATGATTTTATGTTTTTTTTTTTTTAAGAAATTGGCTACCTAGTTACACTTCCCCGGCAACGGCGCCAAAATGTTTGGTCAATTTAGTGTGTCCTAAATTGTTGCATTTAATTTGTCAATCCGGGAATCGTAAGCTGATGAAGTGCGGCGCACTATATGTGCAAATAACCTCTTTCTTAACTTTTTGTCGTTTTTGGTCTTTCTAAGGTGAAATGGAAATTCTAAAATGAAAAACAAGTTTGGTTATATTTGTTCAAGGAAGTGATATCCCCTATAATGATTTACCAATCTTGAAACTTTAAAAGCAAATTGAAATTACAATGACAAGACTTGAAAGAAAGTAAAAGTGTACTGCTGAAGTGAAAAGGTGCTGCTAATCTAATGAATCAAAACAGGAAACTAGTGAACATGGAAACTAAACTATTCTTGCTGCCAACTGAACACAAAAGAAACTACGCTTATGGAAATTCAAAATTGCAATGAAATAAATCTAAATCAGATTACATCAATTCATTTTCTGACCCTTCATCATTAGACCAGCTATGACTTGCGGAAATAATCATAAACAACTTGTGTAACTGATATTTAATTCGCAGAAAGTAAACTAATACTAAACCATACACACATGATTCAATCCCTCGCCATCAGTCCAGCTGTGGCTTTCGGAGGCAACTGAAGATGTCATACATGATTTAATATATCTAAATTTGCAAAAAAGAAACTAATACTAAACTACACATTTCATAATGCAGTCCCTCACCATCAGTCCAGCTGTGGCTTTCGGAGGCAACTGAAGACGCTATGAGCAGCTTAATATATCTAAATTTGCAGAAAAGAAACTAATACTAAGCTACACATTTCATAATGCAGTCCCTCACCATCAGTCCAGCTGTGGCTTTCGGAGGCAACTGAAGACGCTATGAGCAGCTTAATATATCTAAATTTAACTACTGAATCAGATAAGCAAAACTGAAGTGTACAAAGCAAGACTGCAGTTAAACAAAAGCTATGAAAAGCAAACTAGCAGCAGAATAATGTTAGTTTCATATCATTAGCCAAAATACTATGAAAATGCCCGGGCTGTCTACCTAAAACCTGCACAAGAAAACTGATCAGTGATTAACAATCATAAAAACATGAATGACAGAAATGAAATGGAAATTATGGAAATGTATGAACAGAAATGAAACAACTACAAAATATGAACATATGATGGATTATGATACAATGGCTTTTTAAAGAAATGAAATGAGAAATATATACATTAATACACAGAACCTTGGCTGAGCAGGGGCCCTCTACACAGCTTTGGTAACGATCCTCAAACACGAATTAAGTTGAAAACATAGTCTTTTCACATTAAAAAGCAGTTCATTACAGACTGGTAGTATTACGGCTCAAGGCAGCGTAATCACTACAAAGCTAACATAACAGAGTACGCACATCAACTATCAACTAACAACTCAACAACTAACTCTACGTGCGTATGCAAACACTTTATATAAAGCAATAAAATGTAACTGTCTCCTGAAGTTTATGATAGCAGCCAGCACGTAGACCACTAAGGCCACGGATATAGGAGTATGGCCATGTTGGAAAACGGATCTATGGAAGGTGGGTGCTTGAATTCAACTCTAGAACTTTGCACAGATGTCAATTAACCTCCGCAAGCTTAGAAACGGCCGTATGGATGTTTATATGCCACGAAACAGAGTCCAGTCGACATAGAACTCCATAGTTGACTTCCACGTGGATGGCTTTGACCGCAGCTTTCTTTGACGAATTTACTTGAACCAATAGGACACGAACCATGTCCTCGTCATTCCTAGCCTGCCCATGTGGCTCGTTTCCTTCGTAGACACCTGTAGCATATATTTCCACAAAATAGCTGCGGAAAGTTGCAGCAGCTGCGGAAAGTGACAAGTTTCCGCAGTTGTATGAACAAAATCTAGATCAAATAGAAAACACAAAAACATAATTAAAAACCATGTTAGATACCCTTTTGCACATGATATTGACAATTTTGGAGGTTTAGGTGAGTGAAAAAGGTATGGAAAAGTGTATGGAAAAGATGCAAATTCGGGACTCAACAAATATGATGAGTATGGTTGAGGATATGATTAGTATTGCTGAAATGGTTTCCATTGTTGTTGGGGGTAATTTTGGTGTTGCCATGGCATGGGTACATTCCAAGAATTCTGAACATACATTTGATCTTGTGCAGGAAATTGAAAATTATGATTTGGAAACATACCTGGAGGTGGAGGTCTTGGCTGCCATGGTCTCTTGGCACCCATGAAATACACATTTTCCAAATCTACATTGGCTTCCAAGTTACAATTCTGCAAAATCTTTATTTTAGAACAATGAAATATATCATTATTTTCAGTACAAAAGGCACACACTTGAATGTTTTCTAAGGGACAATATTTCAAAGCATGTTTCTTCCGGCATTTTGGAAAAAAGACAGCCATTAATTGATCTTCTTATTCTTGTCTTTTCTTTGCTTTCATAGTGTCAATTTGATTTCCTAAGGTGCTCAATAGGTCTGTTTTGAATTCTTCTAATAGATTTCCTATTTCAGCCCTTGTGACACTAGCTGAAGCAGATTTTGTGGCTTTGGATGATATAGCTCTTTTTCCATTTTTCACATAAGTCAGCAATTTCATCAAAAGGTAAGGTGGAAATATCACCTTTACCCATCAAATTAAGATCATCTAAGTATTCCTCTCGAATTCCCTTTAAAAATATTGTTCGAATCATATCAAGAGACATGGTTCTATGTTTTGATTTTTGTAAATTGTAGACAAATCGTTCCAAATAATCCTCTAAAGTTTCATCCTCCTGTTGATTCATTCTGAAGATATCATCTTTAGAATCTTTCGATCTACAATAAGGTTGATATTTCTTTAGGAATATTTTTCGCATGCCATCCAAATCAGTTATTGCATGTTCACCTAGTCCCATGAACCATCTTAATGCTGATGCCTTTAATGTTGCTGGGAAGAGTCTAAGCCTATGGGCATCATCTGTGTAACCATATGTTCGGCATACTATGTCAAATTCAAACAAGAATGAATCAGGATATTCTGAAGCCATGCCATAAAAAATTGGTAACACAGATGGAGGTATGTTTTTCATTTTGATTTCCTCATCATGATTTTCTCCCGGTTCTTGAATAAGAAATTTAAAGGTTGACTCTTCCTCCTCTCTTTGATCTTGATCTTGTTTTTGTTTCAGTTCAATTTCTTGTTGTCTTCTTCTTTCCTCCTGCTGTCTCTCATATTCTCTAAGTTGTTCAGGAGTGGGTCCTCTTGCTGATCCGCCTCCTTCCTCAGCCATTTTGATAGGTTCCTCTGTTGTTTTAAGTTCTTTTTCAGTGTCACTTGTTTCAAAGAGAATTTGTTGTGTTGGTTTTTCTCCTAATTGAATTTTCTCAATATCAGTAGGTTCAAGGAGATATTGTTGAGTTGTTTTGCTGCTTTCGCTTGTTATAGAAGATTCAGGGAGATGTTTCTTCTTTGCTTCGTATGCCAATAAAATTTGTCTTTCTATAAGTGTAAGTCTTTGGCCTGATTTTTGTTTATCCTCTAATTCTTGTACAGTGACTTTCCCAGCTGGAGTTGTGTGTTCAATTTGTTCTAAAGGGTCTGCTCCTAATGGTGGGTTAGTTCTTGGATGGGGGGTTTTTATGAATCTGCCTTTATCATCTCTAGGTCTAGACATATGTAAACATGACTTCTAAAATTAAAATTAAATCTATGTTTTTGTTTGTTTTTGTTTGTTTTTGTTTTTTTTTTATAGAAATCCTCTAGTTGTGCCTCCCCGGCAACGGCGCCAAAATGTATAGACCAATCTAGGATTCTAGATTAGACTCAATTTAATGTCGACCAAGGTAGGTAGTCTTAGAGGCACATCTAATATTTATAGACCTAAAAGGATCTGTTCTATATGTCTAAATAAATGTCTAATTGTGACAGGCTCCAGTACTCCTTTACAAGAGACTAAAATATGTTTCCTTTTCACAATTTAAACACTTATATTATCAAATTTAATCTACTGATCTTAAAAAAAACATAGTGTTACTAATATGAGCTTTTCAATCCTCTTACAAGGATATCTTTCACAAAAACTCCTTTAAGATAACAAACTAAACATTCTAGAAATCAAATTCATAAAAACAAACAGAGTTCATAGAGATATTTTGAAATCCAATGCTCGATTAAACCTCTTACAAGGACTGATTCAATAATTCTGCAATTGAATTTTCAAGCTACTACTATGAATCATAAAATAACAATAATTTCAAGAACTTCTAATTAAATGAATGAACTCACAAGCAATGAAATGAAATACGTTGTTCAGATCTAAATACTAATTTCTATGAAACATAAACATAAAAGAAAGTGTACCAATCTTTACGTAGGGCCCTTCCACGCACTGATGGCACACTTTGATAACTTCAAATGATAAACCTTTAACTCGTAAACACTGTAATTGATGAAATTCTGCCTTTCATTAAATTCTGGAAATGGATTACATTCAAAAACAGAGATCTGGAATACGCTTTACAGTCTTAAGTCTGATTTCTTCAACGTTTTCACTAGCATCCTATCTCTAATCGAAATCCTCCTATTTATTAAAATTTAAAACTAGAAGGCTATATTCATTCCTTCTTCATCCTAACTGATTCCAACATAGTTCGAATCAATTTAGAGTTCCCAATTCTAAGCAAAAGATCAAGTACATCATTATGGCTTCTGATTTTTCTGCTGAAGAGGCTGAGTTTGACCGTCATTGACCATATATTCAGGAACTCCAAATTCGATGCTAAATAGATTTTCCACCATATATGTACATCCTAGATCATGTCCATGCCTTCTGTTTCTATTCCTGCCATGCCACATGTCACAACATAAACTGATTACGGGAAGTCATTACATCCCGTAATTTTGTTGAAAAATTCCAAATTTTAACATAAAAACTCATAAATTAAATTTAATGCAAAATAACAATTATAATGCTTCATTAATCAATTTCAATGGACTTATGGGAAGTTTATGGAGAAAAATGATAGATAAATGATGGATTTTTAGAAGAAAAGGATAGCAATAAAATAGTACCAACACTGCTCAACAATGAAAATGCTACTGATACATCCATGGAAGTGCTTGTCATGTTTTTGATCTCCTTTTTGACATTACACATGCAAAATTGTTTTTTGGAAGGCTGATCCTCCCATTCTTCTCCTCCCATAGCGCAGATTTAGAAAAGAGAGAGAGAGATAGTGATGCAGGAAGAAGATCTCCCTCCTACTTGGGCTGTCCCGAGCCCTCCAACACTGTGACTTGGTCTCTCATTGCTCCAACCCTTCCTTGATCTAAATTTGGAGTAGAAATTTTTGGAGCCTTCCCCACAAGATCTGAATCTGATGGCATTCCAGGTGGATTTCCATTAGATAATAATGTACCTTGCAGCATCCTCATGAACATGAGAGAAGGGACTGTGAAATCCCTGCTTCCACTACGAAAATCCATATATGTTGTTTGTGTGGATTCACTAGGTGAAGGATAAGTGTTCATGCCTTGAATCATTTGTGGTTTCACACTCTTCCAGTCCACCCACTCCATCTGCGAATCTTTCCAATCAATGGTAACCTTCCCCAAGGTAATCAACCATTGGACACCCAAAATATGTTAGTGTCTTGTATGTCAACTACAAAGAAGTGATCCACTAGAGTGTAGGATCCCATAGTGACAGAGAGTGATGGAACATATTGCATGCATTGCATGGTCCTATCTCCTGGGACCAAAATATAAAATCCCTCAAAAGTATCAGTGGGGATTGCTCTCTTTTGCACAAGATGAGCATCAATAAAGTTGTGGGTTGCCCCAATGTCAATCAGGACAGATACTCTCTGATTCATGACTGAACCTTGTACTCTTAGGGTCAAGTACTTAGTCATTCCTCTCAAAGAGGCAATATTCCCACTTATTGAAGCAAAGGCTCCCTTCCCATCTCTGGATGGTGTTTTACCTTCCTCATCATCATCGGCTTTGTGACCCCTCCTAGGTTCATCACCTTCATCTTCCTCCTCAAAATCTGAGAAGACTTCTATGTAGTGTGCTTTCCGCACAACAGATCTATGTCCCGGTGCCCAGGACTCTTGGCAAGTGAAACACAGTTTATTTTTCCTCAATTCCCTCCTGAGATCAATATCAAGAGGCTTCTTCCAGGAGCTCTCCTTGGGAGGAGCAACTTTTCCTTCCTTCCCATTAGAAAAGTGAGGGGCCTTTCTCTGGAAAGTTGCCTTTGATTTTGGAAAGGCATCTTGGAGGTCTCTAGCCCTCTCAATGGAATCATGCAAAGTGATGGGCATGGTATATTTAACCAACCAATGCAAAGTTTCCTCCAGGCCATATATGAACATGTAGAATCTCCTTTCTACCGATAGATCACGGACCATGACTGATAATATCAGAAACTCAGAGATATAAGTCTCTGTATCCCCTGATTGCTTCAGCTTTGCAAGGCTTATGAAGAGTGCTTTAGGATCCTTCCTATCAAACCTCTCTACCAGTCTTCTGGTAAACTTAGAATAGGTAGTCACATTGATATGTCCCAATGTAGACAACCCATGGAACCATCAATTTTGTGCTTCACCTTCAAAGTGTAGTGCTGCAATCTTAATGGCTTCAATATCAGGGACTTCGTTCAACTGAAAGTAAATATCCAGTTTTTCTACCCATTCCTTAGTAGAACTGAAGGATGATCCATCAAATTTGGGCAAAAATAATCTTCCCATAGAGTGGTGTCTATCCTGATTATAAAATAACCCACCATCTCTATACTGCTACCTTGGTCTTCTTTTATCTTTGAGGTGACAAAAATCTTGGAAACTCAAGTGATCCTTGAATCTATGACTCTGAGAATCATACTCCACAAATTATTCTTCAAGGGAATCTTGCTTTTGTGGTCCTTCATTCTCCAAAGCCAAGAAGGTAGTCATAGTGGAATGTTGTGAAGCTTGTGGGACTTGTGGTTGGTTCACTGGTTGACCAGTCCCATGATGAGACATGTCAGAGCTTTCCCTCGGATGAAATATCCTAGGAGATTCCATCATTCTTTATATCCTAATCTCTTTGATCTCCTTGGAAAGATCTTGCATGGCCACCAAAATAGTTCTTGCAAACTCTTCTCCTTCTTTGTTACTTGCAGTCTTAGGGGCTTTACCCTTGTCTTGATCATCAGTAGTATAATCATAATTCTTATGAATTCTGTTTTGATACCTTTTCTCCCTCTCAGTAAGAGTTTCATCTTATTTTGAATGAAAAATGGCAATGATTCTCCAAGAAAAGCACAGGTTGTGCCAAGAAATAAGCTCTGATACCACTCTAATATTCCAAATCTGGAATAGCATAGCAGGCCTACTGAAATGATGCACTCCTGGAAAATTGATGTACATAAATGAGTTTATAACCCTTGCATCCCTTATATCAGCAGATATGGGGTCTATATACAGAGGGGGAGCAAAAAAAAAATCAAACTAGGTGTGGTAAACAGATCTCCCACCACCTAGTCTAGCTGAAAAACACCCTACTAGAGGGGTTGTAGCTATGCACAACAAACTGCTTCAGAAATAAAGCAGTTTTGGATAGTATGAGTAGGAAGCTATAAAATATGATTAAATTATGAGTATACAACAAGAAATCCTAATTAAAATGAAGCTCTTTCAATATACAGGAGAATACATGAGACAATAGAGCAAGAAATCTTCAGAAAGAAGGTTGCAACATATATAGAAACTGCCAAAATGGCTCAACAACATTATTTTGAGGAGCTACAGTAGCTGAATATTACAACTCAGATCTAGGACAGATCTATGGACAAAACATCAGATCCATTTCAGATCTGGAAACTAGATAGTCTTATTTACAAGATCCCCTCGAGAGTTTGACCAAACCATGCATAAACAAGAGTAGATTTGAGTTTTAAGTTGCAGATTTGTAAAATGCAACAATAATTTATGAATATGAATTTACATTACAATATATTAGATGTAAACATAACATAGATCAGCAAGCTAATCCATGGATCACCAAAGTGAAAGGCAAAGCCCAGCACCAAAGATCTCTCATCAAAATTGGGATCAAAACACCCCGAAGAATCTCATATGAAAATAATGTAGTTCCTCAATGAAAACTGCATTGTAGCTTGAATAACATAGATGGCCAGCTGCCAAGATATAGATCTGAAGAAAAAATAGGAGAGTCACTCTTCTATGAGGTTAAAAGACACACTCCATGAGAAGAGGCTCCCAAAAGAAGCTAGATCTCTGCAGATCTAGAATCCCACTTGCTGCAGCTTGCAAAAGCAGACAAACCCTCACTGGATCTGCACTTCAATTGGAAGTAGAGCTTGGCCTCAAGCCTGATAGTGGATCAAATCTGAAAATACTCCTCCAAGAATCCTCAAAGGATGAGGTGAAATCCCTACATAGGAACTCCAAGTGCTAAGCAGCACAATTCTCTACTAAACAACAAAGAATAGTATTTGTCTAAGCAGACAAGATACTTAGAAATATAATCAATCAACAACCTTCTCTTGCTGCCTTCCCCTTCATTTTATAATATGAAAGCCTTTGCAAACCCTAAACCACCTTGATGAGTTATCTCCTTTCACATGAGGGGCCTCCTTCTAGAACTGCGTTGTCCCTTCATGAGATACATTGAACCTAGACAATGTTGTAGATTTGGTCAAGGTTGACACAGTCTCACAGCTCAAACTCCTTTCACACCTGCAAGTGATTTATTTACATGGCCCTGATTTATCTTTGTTCACATGGGCATTGATTTATTTAGTCTTTTTAGCAGTTTTACATGTCCTCCTTTATTCATTTATTCATACAACAGAAAGTAAAACAAAAATGAATATTCCTCTTAGCTTAGGCTAAGTAGGAATATTTCATATTAATATAGAATATTCGAAATCGTGATGATGTACTACTCCATTGATTAATGAAGAAGTTTGTTTTTTGGTTATAAGAGAATTCTGAGTATTTCTTGACAGAAGAATTCTATAGGATTTAGGCTTGGTCCCTTGGAATTCTCTTGCTATTTTGTGTTACATGTTTACTTCCTCATTCTTGCAATTTATTTATCCTTTGTGCTTTGTAGAATTACCATTCAATTCATTAATCGCAAGTGTGACGTGTTATAAATTCCTTTTCAAATAGGTTGAATTTATCATTGATGTTCCTTTTTTACTGAGTGATGCCCTTACATTCATTAGGTTGATTTCAGCGTGATTTAGTAGTTGATGTTCAATTCTGCATATGGTTATTTCTTAAGTTTTTCCATCATAAGTGAATGTATGGTTTTATTCTCAATTCTGAATGTTGTTATTATTTCAATTATAGAGAATTCCATTGCAAAATGTTAAATAATTGACTGTTGTTTAATTCATTAAGACCATTATTCAATTCGTTAAGTCTGTTTTTCAATTCATTAAGTGTTCCGTTCAATTGCAAAAGATCCTTTATTTCAGCATTGAGTGTTTAATTCTGCATAGGTTCAGAATAAGAATTTATTCCTTTGATTGATTTGAATTATTTCATAGTTTACTTTTGAGTTGGTTGATTGAACTTAGAGAATTATATAATATTTCTTACAACGATCTAGAGTAATTGACCTTTGATTTCACTCACATATATTTTTCTCGCACTCTTGAAATAAAAATACTTGCCTTGGGTTGATGATTAATGTGAAGAATTAAGGTTACCTTTAATAGTCACCTTCTTGACCCAACATTTTGGCACTGTTTCCGGGGATAGTGCTTAGAGTGATGTGTTTTTATTTTTCCTTTTGCTTTGAAAGAATTGGGTATTGAAAACGAGAGGTAAGAACCTACGTAATAGCAAGAAAAATTCTTTCTCTCAAGCCCGCTTCTCAGCAATTGTGCAGAGGTTAAATATGATATGTGTTTGTTTTTTATGACTAGGAAGAAAAAGATAGATTTATATCGAAACCCCCCCACCTTGTCTAAATCCACAAAACCCAAGGGATCAGTGGTCCTTGGCAGAACAAAATTCATAGACGAAATCATAAGGAAATATAAATCCTAGAGATCTGTAGGACCCAAAACCATTCCTAAAAGGAGTCCTACTAAAATTCCTCAGGCAACAGCCTCACCATCTACATCCCACGCCGAGATTCACAGTGAAACTGAAGGGTCTAAATGAAGCTTTTAGACTATATCCCATTTGAGTCCTGACCCTTCGCGAGAGGGAAATTCTTGCAATTTGCAAGAAGGAGAGGGAGAAACCAGTAGTGCAGTAAAGATAAAAACTCTAGAGCCTCGATCTCCTAAAATAGTGGTTAAGACAGAGACACCCAATATTCCATATCGAGGTAGTGTTGCAAGGCCTCCTCCAAATACACCCCATAATTCCACTCAAATTATTCTCCTAGACCAAGAAATTCTTGAAGGTTATTGGCACGTATTTGATTAGATGGTGCATAACCAAAACCAAAGACAAACATCAACATTGGAGTATCATTTTGATGATCCAGCTGCAAATGCCCCTATGAAAGTTATCTAGTCACAAAACATCCCCACCTTCCATGGACTGACTTCAGAAGATCTGGATGCATTTTTCTTTGAATTTGATGTTTTGTGTAGGGGATATGACTACACCATTAACCCTCAAAAACTGAAACGATTCCCCTCTACATTGAAGGTGGAAACACTATGCTAGTTTATGGGGCTCGGTGGGGGAACCATTAATAGTTGGGATCAGACGAAAAACCCTTTTCTTAATAAATACCAAGATTACTGCCAGACTTGAGAACTAAAAGATGAAATATTTAACATGTTTGCAAAAGACAATGAGACATTATAAGAATATGTTGAATGATTTCAATATAATTTGCAAAGATCTCCATATACTAAATTGTCTAAAGATATCTTAAAAGAAATAATTATTAAAGGAATGAAAGAAGAATGGGTAGAAACACTTAATATAATGGGAAAAGGGGACATATATCAAGAATATTATGATGACATTATTGCATTGTGTATCAGGTGCTCTCGAGGTAGTACGCGGAATAGGCCAGCTCGACGGGATTCAGTTACTAGAAATTACAAATGGTTAGGTGGCAACGTGACTAGAGTAGAATTAGGTAATCTCTTGGAATATTTCAAAACAAATATCTTGGGCACCCTCACAACACAACTAGATTTCCTACAAGCCAAGCAGAAGCAAGCTTTAGTAGAACAGAATTTGGTTGTTTTCTTTCCATGTTGTCGGAAGAAGCACAACCAGCGGGAGTGTCCATTAGACATGGTCCAGACATGTGCCATCTACACCAACGACCACGCCACTGAACAGTTCCCTTCACTTACAGGGGTGAAAGTGATTTTCAAAGAAGTAGAAGAATAAACAAAACCAGTGTATCTAATGAATCAACGTCGACATTGGAAAGCTCGACTAGGTATGTCACAAGACCCATCTCAGTTCTTTCCTTCTTCACAATTGAATCAATAGAACTCTGTAAAAACATGGAAAATCCAGTCATCTTTTCTTCTTGCCCATCCCATTCATTTTCCATGCCCCCTTTTCCAACTCAATCCTCTCCAGGTAATGGTTGGCCAAGTTTTCCTTTCTCTCCTCCATACTGGAAAAATAATCCATATCAGTTCCAGTGGCCTGCCTCCACCTCACAAAATATGATTTGTTATCAAAACTGGCAGATACCCCTGGGAATGACCAATTTACCTATGCGAACAAGGGCTCAAACTCCACCCACATTACCAGCTCCATATCCAGTACAAAAAAATCCTCAGCCTATTATACGCCCTCACATTAGGGAATTTTGAGGTCTAAAATGGGCCTCCTAAGAAAAATTTACCAAAAAAATAAACTTTATAAGAACCAATAATATTCAATAAGGTGATGTCAACCATGGGGGATGATTCACCATTTTTAAGTAAAAGGATGAAAATATTAAAAAATAATAAAATAATAAAACTACTTTTTCAACTTATCTTCCAAATTTTTTACTCAAATTTTGAGAGGGAGTACTCGTTGAATGGAAAAATTAATTCCACATGTAAGGATTACCCATGTTGCATACTTTCGATAGACCCTGATATGTGAAAAATGAGAAATACATGAAAAAACGTGATTGCAATCACGTTTCTCATGTATTTCTCATTTTTCGTGTAGAAGGGTCCATCGAATGTATGCAACATGGGTACTCATTGGATGAGGAATTGAATTTTTCATCCAACAAGTATTCCTGCTTGAAATTTGAGTAAAATATTTGGGAGATAAGTGAAAAATACGAGTTGAAAAAGTAGTTTTTTCTTTTTTCCCTCTAAAATTTGATGATCTAATCAAATCTTATTTTATTATTTCCACTATTGTTTTATAATTTTCTTAGGAGGCCCACTTTAGACCTCAAAAATCCCTTAATGACTTCTAGCTCAACCAAAACCCAATCCTAATAACAGACTAGTTCAGCTGATCCAGATTGTTGAGAATCTAGACTCTGAAAATGAAAAAAGGAATGCAAAGAACTTAGGCTGATATCAAGGCACGTTATTTCACCTAAAGAAGATATTTCCCTGCTACAGATTGAGTCAAAAATTCCAATAGTACCTAAACAATCAACTGTGATAGAAATAGAGATACAACAGGGGAGGGACACAGTCAACCAAAAATATCCTAAAAACCTTATTATTTCCTCTCCTCCATTCCCTGAGAGATTAATAATACCCAATCCAATTTTCCCTTCAGATTTTGATCTCATAGGGTAACTAAAAAATCCTTGAATTAAAATTCCTCTCGTGCAAGCTAGACAAGACATCCCTATCTATGCTAAAACAATTAAACAATTGTGTGTGAAAAAACCTGTGAGGAAAGCAAAGACTTTACCAATTGTTCATGAAGTAGGGTCACTGTCATATTTACTTTTGGGTAAAGAAACACCAATAAAATATGAAGATACAGGAAACCTCATAGTCACAGTACAGATCCATGGCCACTCATTTTCAAACATGTTAGTCGATTTCGGGGCAACTATTAATATATTAACTACAAAAACCTATGAAACAATGGGTATAACAACCTTGGTATCCACCTCTACCTTGTTGGAACTTGCTGAAGGATCTGTTGTTAAACTAGAAGGTGCATTACAGGATATCCTAGTTTCTGTGGACTCATGGGAATACCCAACATATTTTTTTGTTATTAACCCAAAAAGTAGATTAGACGGACACCCCCTGATATTTGGACGACCTTATTTAGTGATGACCGATGCTTACATAGGATGTCGAGCAAGAAAAATGACCATTGCTAGAGGAGATTCCATACAGAATATTTATATATATTCCCCTGCCAAACCAAGTCTTCCCACTATAAATATTCACAAACAACCATATACCTACTGGGAACAAAACATTCGTTCACCATTGACAATAGTTGAAGCACTCGAATTCAAAGGTCAAACTGAAGATGATGTCATCAATAAATTTATAACCCAACCTTCTACTTCAGGGAATTTAAAGTGCCAAATGTTAAAAGAAATTTTTGATAACGAAACACAAGAAGACCCCCTAGCAGATACTGATGACCAGCACATACCCACGACTATTGTTCGTAACAACATGCCAATTGAAATAGAGCCAGGTAAAATTTTAAATATAAATGGCAATCTAGATATTGACCAACAAAAAAATCTCATCAAATTCTTTCAAAAATACAAAGGAACCTTTTCTTTGGACTACCTAGACATGAAGGGTATAGATCCTCAATTTTGCACACATCATATTTACACTGAAAAGGATGCTCGCCATATTCGGCAGCCTCAGTGAAGGTTAAACCTGCATCTAAAAGACATTGTAAAAGACGAATTACAGAAGTTGATAGATGTAAACTTCATTTATCCTATTTCAGTCAACAAATGGGTCTCTCCATTAGTGGTCTTTCCTAAAAATAATGGTAAGTTGCGAATCTGTGTGGATTATAGAGAGCTGAACAAAGCTGCACAAAAAGACCACTTCCACCTCCCCTTTATTGATCAGGTCCTTGATACATTGGCAGGGAAGCGATTCCTTTTCTTTCTTGATGGTTTCAGTGGTTACAATCAAATCCAGATAGCCCCTGAAGACCAGGATAAAACAACCATCACCTTCCCCTGAGGTAAATTTTCCTATAGCGTATTACCATTCGGTCTATGCAATGCCCCAAAAACATTTCAAAGGCCCATACTTAGTATTTTTTCTAATTTAATAATTGAAGGGATTGAGGTCTACATGGATGACTTTACTCCAAATGGATATGACTTCGATCAGGCACTGCAAATACTGGAAAAAGTATTGGAATGATGTATTGCTACCATATTATGCTTAAGCAACAAAAAGTGTCACATGATGATGATCGAAGGCGTGATCCTAGGACACTACATCTCTGCAGCTGGAATACAGGTAGATCTAGCAAAGATAGAGGTAATTCTCTTATTAGCCACACCTTGTACTCAGACAGAGGTACGTAGTTTCCTTGGATATTCAGGATACTATCGTAGGTTTATAAATATTTTTTCACAAATTGTTGCACTTTTGTATGCATTAACTGGAAATGTTGAATTCCACTGGTCTGACAAATGTGACATTGATTTTTCAGATTTGAAGAAACTAGTCTCGACTGCACCAGTCTTGCATGGCCCCAATTGGGACCTTCTCTTTCATATTTCATCGAATTCATCAGATACATTGATAGGAGTTGTTCTTGGTCAAGAGGAGGACAATAAGCCCTAGGCTATTTACTATATCAACAAAAATCTCACTCCTGCTGAACTAAATTATATAGTGATCAAAAAGGAATTCTTGGCTTTCATTTATGCTATAAAGAAATTTAGACATTACATAACTGGCTATGAAGTATTCATGTATACCGATCATTCTAAAATTAGATATTTAGCTAACAAACCTATTACAAATGGAAGAGTGACTCGTTGGTTGTTGCTTTTACAGGAGCTCGATATAATTATTAAGGACCATCAAGGGAAGGACAACATAGTTGCATATTTCTTGTCTAGAGTCCCAAAGACAAATGACCCATTGGTGGTAGATGATCAGTTCCCTGATGAGCATTTATTTTTTGTGGCAGTAAAAGCACCATGGTACGTAGATGTAGAGAATTATATGGCAGTAAGAAATATGCCAAGACACTTGACAAAAGAGGAACAGAAGTTGATTATTCAACGCAGTGCTATATTCTCCTGGATTTCTAGAGATATTTTCCATATAGGAGCTGATATGCATATACGTAGATGCATTCAAGAAGATGAGATTCATGACATGTTGAAGGCCTACCATGATGAACCATGTGGCAGACATTTTGTAGATCACAGGACAGGACACAAAGTACTACAAATGGGCTACTATTGGCCCACAATTTTTAAATATGAAAGAAATATGTGCAAGCCTGCGATAGTTTCCAAAGAATGGGCCACCCTGGAAAATCTGACGAGATTCCATTGCAACTACAGTTGGTAGTAGAACCTTTCGAACGATGTCCACTGGACTTTGTTGGGCCACTCAACCTACCATCGAATCAGAAGGCCTACATATACTAGTTGTCACAGACTATGTGAAAAAGTGGGTAGAAACAATTGCTTTGCCAAGTGCTACAAAAGAGACTATGATTAATTTTCTTTTTGAGCTATTTGTGCAGTATGGCTTACCTAGGGAAGTGATAACTAATGGAGGGGCACAATTTGTGGGACATAAAATTAAGGCCACTCTACAGAACCACCATGTCACTCATAGAGTCACCTCTCCCTACCACCCGTAGGTGAATGGGAAGGTCAAAAGCACCAATAAATTCATTGAGGCAATTCTCACTAAAACAGTCTCAACACGTCGTCGGGATTGGGATACTATATTGCCAAAGGCCTTGTGGCCTTATCGCACAACTTGGAAAAACAAAAATAGATATTCTCTGTACCACCTGGTATTTGGAAAGGAACCAATTTTCCCAACTGAATTTGAGATAAAGACTCTTAGAACATTCTAGGAAGTGGGGATGGATTTGACAGAGGGCCAAGTTAGAAGACTCAAATAGATAAATGAATTAGATGAAGCACGGCTACTTTCTCTATAGCGCACTACAATTATTCAGGAAAAAATGGGCTAAGTGGCATGACAGCCTCATAAAAAAGAAGACATTCCAGAAAGGATATTGGGCACTCCTCTACGACTCCAGATTCCAAGACTTCCTAGGTAAGTTACAAAAAAGGTGGCTCGATCCATACGAAATTCAAGAAGTGCACAACAATGATACCATTACCTTGACCACCATAGATGGATCTGGCTCTACCTTTTGAGTCAATGGACACTGGGAGTGCCTCTATCATAAACCACTTACAAAAGAGTCTTTCTGCTAGCAAGTGTGTGACGATTCCACTATCCAAATTTTAGCTCCAGGGAATAATATCCCGACAGCTTTAAGTTCATAAAAAAAAATTAATTCCTCTTGTAAATAGTGTATATATGTTTCCTACATTTAATTGTAATTTACATTTCTTTTCATCATTGTATAAAAGAATTCCATTTTCTTTCTTTTTTATTGTTGTGTTTTTCACAACCGCGTTTTTCTTCCTTTATGTGTTCCATTGCTTTTTTTGTCCTAACAGTTGAACAGTTGTCGTTCAATTCATTAAACAACTACTGTTCAAAACAAATGAATGGTCAGCGTGTTTTTTATTTTTTTTGTTCATTCCATTGAACAATTGCTGATCAATTGATTGAACAAGCTGTCATTCAATCCAATTGAACGATTGTTTTTTTAGCATGTTTTTATTTCTTGTTGTTCAATCCATTGAACAGTTGTTGTTCAATTGATTTAACTGTTGTCGTTCGATCCAATTGAAAGGTTTTTTTTTTATCATTTTTTATATCTTTGTTGTTCAATCCATTGAAAAGTTGTTGTTCAATTGATTGAAAAACTGTCATTCAATCCAATTGAATGACTGTGTGTTTTTTAGCATGTTTTTTTTCAAAAAACAAATTTGTTGTTCAAAATAGAAAATTTTTGTCCTTTGTCTTTTTATGATTTCTTTTTAATATCCACCCTTCCTTTACACATTCTTGCAATAAAAACCATTTTATAGAAGAGTAATTTGTACCTAAAGAAGAGAAAAGAAGTGATGCTACTAATATTATGTTTTTTTTTTTTTTTAATTTTAAAGAACATAATTACTTCGTAAGTTGGCATGGTTTATCTATATAATGAATGACTGGATATCTCCTGTTCATATATATTATCACACAATTCACTATCATATTTTTATGCCAGTGTATTTTTTTACACTATAAAGTGGTAATTCTCTTCCGTATGAGGATATAGGAATAAGAGCATCATTTGTATTGGAATTATTTTTACTTTTTACACCATCCCTAACTCTTAAGGAGTTAATGAGCCTCCCTCCATTTATAATAAAAATAAAATATGTAATATTCCAAATTGGAAAAGACAGGAATATAGAACATATGCACAATCCCAACTACTATAAAATAAAAATTAAACTTGTAGAACTGGAAAAATGCCGAAATACATCAGAACATCATAAATATGGGCAGAAAAAAGCTGAGCCATATCATTATACATCAACATCAAATGAAAGTACATAGTGCTCCAAAAGGAATGCACTCAAGCCACAATATGGTTGAAATACACCAAAGAAACCAAGTACTAGAAATGTTTGTTGCTATTACTATTGCTGCCGCTGAAAAATATTGTTATTATGAAGAAGAACCATGTGCGGAAGGCTGTTAGAGTTCTTAGAATCATCTGCAATTTTAACCACAGATTCTACTAAAAAAACCCAAAACTAGTTTGGCCATATTTTAAGTTTGGATTTTCGGCCCTTTTTGAGTTGCCCACTACATTTCTTCTGCCTGACTTACACACTCCCTGGGAATGATGGCTAATATGGGGCTGAAGAATGATATACCAGTTGCAACAACACCCAATTAGTTCAATATTTTAAGTGCTAGTCCCCTCACTGGAAAATAAGCTCAGAAAATAGGTTTCTCAACCCTCCACTACAACACCCTATAACACAACACAAATATGAACAGACACTGCGTTGTAGCTGAAGACTGAAGCTTGGCCAGAATGTCAGAATGTGGAAATGATAGTACAATACTCTTCCTAGAGGCTACCTCTAGGGAAGAGGTGGGATTCCTTCTTGGGAACACCCGGTGCTAAACATCACAACAATCTCAACTGAACAGCTGAAGAATGAAAATAGTCATGCAGACCACAAAATAAATAATAAATAACATACCCATCTATGGCTGCCTTGCCCTCCTTATAAACAATGTGAGCCTTCTCACCTTGGGTCCCACTCATTAGGGTTTCTACTATCATGGAGACTTCCTCCCATTCACACTGCGATGTCTCTCATTAATGATCCACTCCCTCCACGCCAACACTATTGGCTACCTGTGATTTGCTAGATTGGAAAGAAAAAACACTACAGGGGACACATCAGAACCACTTTGGAATCATAGGACCTAGCCTTCCTGGATTCAGAGAGGGATCTCTCTATTTAAGGTGTTTTTGACTTCATTTATCTTTGTGATTTTTGTTTAAGATTTTAGGCTAGTTATGAAGTTCTTGGAACTTGTTTGTTTTGGTTGTATTAAATAATATATTGAAGGATTAATGGTGTGACTGATTGAGGAACTATTTCATCTGATCAAATAGATTGTGAGAAGACATAAATTCATTGGGAAATGCAGTCATAAAAGGATTTAATTGTTCATCAACTCTGCAAGGGCTTTCATAGGGCAAGCTAACTATATCAAGTGGATTCTTTAGATTAGTTTGTGATATGAAACAATAAGAAGTTGTGAAGGCAGCAAAGCTATAGTCAGTTAAGAATCTTCTAGCTCTACTTAAACAAGAAAAGCCTTTCAAAGTAACTATTTGGAGCAAGTCAAAGGGCAGGACAAACCATAATCCTCTATGGACAAAATTTAATAAGAAAACATTTAAGACAACAATCCAGTAATTTAAGAACTACTTTCAGATAAAGAAAACATATAAGATAATAGTAAGACTGGTCTAAGATCAAATAGAAACAATTCTAATATGCTTTTGACAAACTCTTTAAAAACTCTTCAGAGCAACATTTCAAGACAATCTAGAGGACAGGGCATACCTTAAACCTCATTGGTTCAGACTCTAATATGTACACTTTAAATAAAGATCTTAAAAACAATATCTCAAGTCTTACTCAAAGGAACATGGGTTCACCATAATTTCCTTGGTTTCACTCTATTGAATCATTCCCAAGACAACAAGCTAAGTATAACTAGAAGGAAATTAAGAACCTTCTAATCAAACCTATGCAGAAGAAAACATAACATAAAGAATACAAACAGAAATAGGGTGGCGGAACAACAAATCCTAATCTAAAACTTCTACTTCTTTATCAGAGAAAGATTAACATAATGGAAAACATAAGAAGAAATAATAACAATTAGGAAAACTTCACCATTGATATAGCTCAAGGATCCAGTGAACATGCTTGTATTATTGATGATCAAACTAGTTACAATACTCCAGGCACAACAGCTCTATGCAACTCATAGTTTTCTTCAATTTAGTCTAGCATTCCTTAATTAGCTTAGCAACAGAAATCAGTCCAAAAACCATCAAGTAACCAAAATCTACAATGAGGCTCATATGCAATATTTATATGAAAAATGAGGATGTGTTGATATGCTAGGGTGTATAAATGTTATTTATTGTAGATTTAATGATCTTTGAACTTTGAGACCATGCAAGGCCCAAGGCAAAAATATTTGAAAAAGTTACTTTGAATAATAACTTATGTCTTCATTTCTAAGTTAAATGAGCTGAAATATTTGACTTTTAAGGCTTAGTAATAACTTTGTAATAATTGTTGAGCTGCTTGAAAAATATCTCTTATTATGCAATAACTGTCTAATGCTTTTATGGAAATAAATAATGCTGGTAGGTGGAAAATTTGTCTTTGGAGAAGTAATTTTTCCCTTGTTGAGTAATTCGAAGCTGTCTTTGGGTAATCTTCCTTGTTTTATTCATCAATATTCTGTATTAGGCCTTTAACCTTGATTTAACTTTAATATTATGCATCACTGTCTTTATCCTATGTTCAACTTTATAACTATTTTGTCCATCTATCCTTCATCTTTAAACCTTTGACTTTTTATAATTAATCACTTATTTAAAGGGCTAATTCTTTGTTTTATGCTTTGATCTTCAATTAGCCTTTTAACCTTCTATTCTTCATCTTCTTTATTCCTTTTCTTATTGTATCTGTCATTTGAGTGTAGGCATGGTTTCTTCATTTTTGCCGAAGGGGTTTATAACCCATTGATGATCATGAATCATCAAGGGCTAACTTTATGCGAGCTCCCCTGGTTCTTTTCGTATTATTTTACCTCTTCGATCGTCATCTAGAGGTGTAATTTGTCACTTTTTGACTGTGGGAGGGAATTTTTGGCCCTTATCCGCCATTAAACCTGCAAAAATAAACAAAAATTAACTTGAAACCTGCGGGATGGGGTAAAATGTGATTTTTTTGGGTTTTTGGAGGGTTCATGGGTGATTTGCAGAGGAATAGAGGTGCAGGGGAGTGATCTTAGAGGCGAAATAATGAAGAAAATTGAATGGGGCGGCAAAAAATTGAATTTTGGTGCGTAGAGGAGAAAAATTGGTTTCGCAAAACCACCGACGGTTTTCGCATGGGTTATCGACAGTTTATGGTTTTGGGCTGGGACCGCGCGATACCATTAAACACTTTGCGTGTGGCAGGGTGAATACCACCCATTTCGCGTGGAATTGGGGTGTTAATATTCGGAGGTAGAAATCACGTGATATGCATTTCCGACCGTCAGATATCGATGAGTGAGATCGACAGTGCGGATAGAGCCCGAAGGCAGTGTGTAGGTTTGACAGAGGGGAAGTGGAATATAGGTGGCAGGAGGTGATTGGAGCGTGGGGTTTGAGTGGAAGGTGAGGCCGGGTGTGGTGATGTGTGATATTTTTTCGGGTAGCAGAGCTGCGTTATATGCGGGATGGAGGATGGGAGTGTGGTGGTCGTTGGATCAGGGCCCGAGGCCTTTGATCAACGGTCCAAATGATCCGGGAGATAAAAAAAATGGGGTGAAAAGAAATGAAAGGGGCCTGCCTTTAATTATTTTTTGAAGGTTTTAAGAGGGGTTTAATAAGGTTTGTGGGTTTAAAATGAAATAAAAAGGCGGAGGTATTTTTAATAGGGAGACAGGCTAATGGGTAAGCAGAAGTTCGGGGTCACATGGGAGTGAAGGGGCTGGGGCTTAAGGCTGAAAAGGGCTTAAGGCCTTTTTACACAAAAGGTGGGTTTTTTGTATAAAAAATAGGGTTTTATGAGCTTTTTAAGGGTTCCAGTAGGTTAGAAAATTTAGGATAAAACAATGTAAAAGGGGTTTTTACATTGTCTTAAGGGTTTTTATAGAAGAATGATGTATGAGGGGGAATTTTGGGGGTTTTTGGGGGGGGGGGAAGGATTGTTGAAGGTATCAATAGAGGGGTAAATGAGGGATTTTAAGCCCAAAAATGGAGTTTCCTTTTAGAGCAGCAGGGTCAATATTTGATGAGGCATGAATATAGGAAGGCTTAGTGAGAAATATTCATTTTTAGGATGATGAAGGAAATGAGGCCTCTAAAGATAGTTGATGATTGAATGATTCTCTATTTAGGTGCTTGTAGAACATCCACAGTCATCTAGTGAAATCTGTAGAATACAAGAGGATAACAGTGGCTCCATCTAGGGAGGACAACTCCTTTAGGAGGTGTCAAGAACCTCAAAAGATAAATATCTGGAAGAAGTAGACCAATGCCTTGATTTTCACCTTGATATACCTCCTTTATCTTGATGATTTTCTTCTTTGAAGAAGTGATTTGCTGTATCTGAATCATAACATGATTAATTCCAACTCAACTTCTACCTACCCATAACACTAGTTCTAACATTTTTTCTTCTTCTTTGAGTGAATTTGGACTTGCAACTCTTTGATATTTTTATTTTTGAAAACAGAAATAAACTATCTATTCCTATCCTTATTTCTTCCAAGAGTTCAGTTTAAACTGTTGAACTCTTTTATTTTCTACCTAAACTACTTGGCTGCCAAACTTAAATTGTTTGGCAGTATTTATTCTCTAATCTAAAACACAAGATTGAAAACATAACCAAAACAATATTGGACAGTCTGATTTGTTATAAGAAGTGATACTTTTTACAAATCTCCATACAAAACTTATTTTGTAGAACTTTCAACACAAAACTTTGAGGGCTGAAATTAGGAGTTTTCTTTTTATCCCTCTCTTCGTTCTCGGCTCAGAATTTGAGCTTTTAGGGCCAATTTCTAATCTAATATATTCTATTTATAAGCCAAGCTTAGACAGTTTGGAAAATATTCATTCACTAACCTATCAACAGAAATTTAAAGCATGGTTGAAATCAGGATTAGACTGTCTGATTAACCATGGTTGTGGAATTTGAAACAAGCTGCACACAATCATTATTTTCATAAAACGTAAATATAGATAGATAAGGCTATGATTTTCCATTAATAATGCCTCCTTATCTATCTCTTTGGTTATGTTTTGAGCATGTGGAACCAACATCTTTACATTCCCTAATTTCTTATTTTGATAAGTCAAGTCTGAACTAATCTTGACAATCATTGGTTCTACTAACTTATCAACATAAATTTAAAGCATGTTCAACCAAGATTAGGCTAGATGACTGAACAAGGTATCATTTTGAATCAGTATTGGCATTTAGACTTGCACACTTTCAGCATGTATTGTTTTTTGGGTATGGGGATGTACCTCTTTTTTTTCTGCCCTCTTTTCTTTGTTTTTTTTTTTTGTACTTATTTTTTCTCTGATTTTTCTTTAAACAATGTTATATACAATGGATAAAGCATTAGAATTTTTATCTTAATGGAAATAATGTTTGAGCATCCTTCCATTGACATGACCTCCAAAAAGTTCCATTACATCCATTTCCTATAAGAAAAATGCATTATTGCCTCTGGAAGTGTGGATAATATAAGGACCTTTCCACATATTTTCAAACTTGCCATGTTTTCCTTTGTCTTCTCTCCTAGAATCCCATTTGAGCACTTTGTCACCAATGTTGAAGTCATTAGCCTTTTTCCTTCTGTCAAACAACTTTTTGATGTTTTCTTGCACTTGACGTTTTCAGTTATAGACTTCCTCTCTTGTTTGCTGCAATTGTACGGTCTAATTTATCCTTCTTATCATGTCATTTTCTTCAGACTGTATCTCCTGGATCAGCTTCATGACTGGCACTCCTAGGCTTGTTGGAAAAAATTCATTTTCTCCATAAAACAGCTGATAGGGAGACATTCCAATGGATTTCTTGCATGTTAACCTGTCAACCCATAATGCATGTACTAGCTTATTGTGCCATGAATTTTGATTTCCCTCTAGAAACTTCTTGATGATTTTTATTAAAATTTTGTTTGAGGATTCTGCCAACCCATTACCTTGAGGGTAATAAGCTGTGGAATGACCCAATGTGATCTGATATTTGTGGCAAAATTCCACCATCCTTTTGGATCTAAAAGCAGCTTCATTGTCAGTGATAATCTTTCTAGGACACCCAAATCTGGACAAAATATGGTTTTCAAGGAATTTAATGATAACTATATGAGTGGCCGTTCTAGATGGGATGGCCTCTATCCATTTTTTAATGTAATGAATAGCTGTGAGGATCCATTTATGCTGGGCAGATGAAGAAGGATGGATTCTCCAATGAAGTCTAGGCCCCACTGTTGAAAATGAGCTTCAATAGAGATAGGATGCAGAGGTAAGGGTAAGAGTTTTCTTTTTCCCTCAAAGATTTGACATTAGTGGCAGGAAATTACCAATTTATGAATATCTTGGAAGAGGGTGGGCCAATAGTAACCAGCTCTGAGGATTTTTTTTACAATTGTCTTACAATAGAGGTGGCCTCCACATTCCCCTTCATGAAACTCATGTTTGATATTATCTGCACCATTCTCAGGTAAACATTTAAGCAATAGACCACTAGCATTTTTCCAATATAACCATTTATCTATGATGCATTAATTTACAACTTTTAACTTTAGAAATATTGCCTTTGTTTTAGATAAACTAGGAGGAACATTAAGATAGAAGAGCAGATACAAAATATTATCATACCAAAGGGAATTTAGCAATACTTCTTCAATAGAAGGGGCTATGCATTCTTCTTGTTCTTCTAAAACATCAATCATTTTCATGTCTAAGGCTCTGAGGTTTGATTCAGCCATAAGTTTTGCAACTCCTTGTCCCTTTATCAGTTTAGTGCGTCTAATTTACAAATCATATTCTAATATAACAACAATCCACTTTCCTATTTTTCCATCAGGATCTTGTGTCAAAATGTCTTTGAAAACTTTATGTGGGACAAATGCAATGATGTGTGAGTGTAAAATGTAAACTTTGAAGTCTTTCAAGGCTTTCATCAAGGCAAATGCCTCCTTTTCCATTATGTTGTACTTAAGAGGAGCATCTCTTAAAGCCTTGCTAAAAAATTCAATGGGCTGCTCTTGTCCTTTTATGTTTTTCTGAAGTAGGACAACAGCAACTGTATGTTCTGATGAAAAGGAGAAAACGAAGAAATCTTTTTTGAAGTCAGGGCTAATGAGAACTAGTGTTTGAGTGAGTGCTTGTTTAACTAGTTCAAAGGATTGCTTTGCTTCAATGGTCCATTTAACTCGTGTTTCCATTTTTAGCATGTTTGTTATGTTTCTAAGGAGTTTAACTAAGTTTGGTATGAACCTTCTTAAGAAATTAATCTTTCATATGAAAGATTGCAACTCTTTGATGTTTCTAGGATGGCTAATTTTCAATATGCCTTCAATCCTTTTTGGGTCTATTTTTATTCCCTCTTCAGATATAATATGGCCTAGAATTTTACCTTCTTGGATGCCAAATAAAGCTTTCTTGGGGTTTAAGGATAGACCATACTTTCTTCATTTCTCAAATACTTTTCTTAAGTGAGAAAGGTGTTCTTCATCTGTTTTGGAATAGACAGTGATGTCATATAAATATATCACAATGAAGAAGCCTATCTCTTCTGAAAAATAAATATCCATGGCTCTTTGGAATGTGGCACCAACATTCATTAAACCAAAGGGCATTTTCACATACATGAAAGTGCCCCAAGGTGTAGTGAAATATGTTTTTAGTTGATCATCAGGATGTACCAGCACTTGGTTATATCCTGAAAATCCATCTAACAAAGAAAATCTTTTAAAACCTACCACCCTTTGTAAAATATGATCCATTTTGGGGAAGGGATAGTTGTCCTTTAAAGAGGCTTTGTTTAAGTTTCTAAAGTCTATACAAAGCCTTATTTCTCCTGTTTTCTTCCTCAAAGATACAATATTGGATACCCAGTCTGAGTATCTCACTGGGACTATGATTCCAGCATCATACATTTTCTTGATTTCTTTCTCAACCAGGGGTAATTGCACAGGGTTTATTCTATGCAATTTTTGTCTAAAATGTTTCTGGTTTTATTTGAGGGGTATCTTATGCTAGATTATCTCTATATAAAATGATTTTAATTCCTCATAACTCCAAGAAAAAACATCAGAAAATTCTTTAAAAAGATCAAGATATTTCAGTTTTATAAGCGCTGGCAATGTTTTGGATAATTTGATCATTTTGGGCTTCTCTTTACTGCCTATATTGCATTCTTCTACTTCAGTTTCAGTAGGTTCCATTTTTGGATGTTTGGAAACATCATTGAAGTCAAAAAATTATTCTAAAGGCACTAATCCCTTTGGAAAGTTATCAGTGTGAGACTGTAGCACTCCAAAATCTTCTTGTTCTAAATTAGTGCTTAGTTTTGTTTTCTTTAGGTGTTCTTTAGCTAACAGATTTATATCAGCAATGTTTATATTAGCAAGGTTTATATCAGCAATGTTTATATCAACAATGTTAGGAGTTTCTTCTCCATAAGATTTTTCCTCAGTAGGACAGTGTTCTTCATACTCCGAGTCTGAATTGATCATTACAAACCCATTTCTGGACTGTAGGAAATCCTCTATTTGTTTATCTCCTTCAAAGACTTGCCAATATTTAATATTATCAGGGACTGCTGGTCTATATTTAACTTGGATTGTGTATTTTTTTCTTTCATAAGGTTTTTGACATGTACTAGCAGCAGAGGCTAAACCATTGGCAAGAATGTTTTGGTTTCTAGGGACAAAGTTAAGCTCATATTCTATGAATGTTTTCAAAAGGTCAATAGAATCATCTCTATACACTTGCAATCTTGGATGCTTGGCAGTATATTGTCCATTTACTTGTTTGATAATCAATTCTGAGTCTCCATGAACAGTTATCCTCTTGGCTCCTAGCTTTCTCAATAATTATAGTCCTAAGAGGAGAGCTTCATATTCAGCTATGTTATTTGTGCATTGAAAGTTTAGCTTGTATGAATGGCCCTCAACGTGATTATTCTCTATGTTGTGTACCCATATGCCTACTCTTGAACCAGTTTTGCTACAAGTC
This sequence comes from Pinus albicaulis, assembly GCA_034641835.2. Lineage (NCBI taxonomy): Eukaryota > Viridiplantae > Streptophyta > Pinopsida > Pinales > Pinaceae > Pinus > Pinus albicaulis. The sequence goes on along the minus strand of CM076579.1, from coordinate 1,549,006,300 downwards.
CCATAAAAACTCATGCTCCAAAGAGGTTCATGCTCATATTTTTCATTAAATTCATTTCTGTCCTCTTTGGTCTGTTTGTCATATCTGCCACTACGTTGTTCTTTAGGGTCTACACTATGTTCAGTTTGGTCTTGTTCCTCATGGTTTACATGGTGTTGAGGATTTTCTATTTGTTTCTCATGATAAACATTATGTTGGTGACCAGTTTTCTACCTAGGATATTCCTTGTGTTTGCTGTAATTTTCTAAATTAGCAAACTCTTTTTGCCTTTCCTCCTTTTTTCCCTCTTTTCCTATTATTATTTTTTCATCTACTTCTTCTTGCTCATTAAGATTTTCATCATTATAAAGAATGAATGAGTCAAGATCTGTGTGAATAGAATAAATTAGGGAGTTGTCTAGTTTTTCTTGACTACTAATCATGTATTTCATGTGGGTTTCCCTATATAGTCTTCTTGGTTGACTAAAGAGAGGGATGGTTGCATAATTCATATCCATCTGGAGGGTACCTTGGAGTTTAGCACCCCATGACCTTGAAAGGAGCATGCGATATTTAGGAGGTATATCAGTCACTACAATGTCTATCACTAAGATCTTGGCTAGTATTTGTGCTAAGTTTACACATAAATCTTTGATTAGGCCTAGAAATTTAACTCTACTGGAATCAAAAGAGTATAAATCCTTGTATGGTCTAGTTATTTCAAGGCCTAGTATTTCCATTACTACTTTAGGCGTGAGGTTATGGGAAGCTCCTGAGTCAAGCATGGAATTGTGAAAAACCTTATCATGGATGTTGAGACTGACATAAAAATGAGGGACACCTCCTTCTTGAAATTTTCCTTCTACTTCTGGTCCAAACAGAAGCTCAGGTTTTTCATCAGTCACATTGACAGAATTAGTTTTTTCTCCTATGTTTAGAGCTCTTAAAATTTGGGTTTTATATACATCTTGGGTGACTAATTTAGTGAGAGGAACAAGGATCCTGATTTTAGCGATTCCACTCTCTATGATGAAAGGTATCCGAATTTTTAATATGTTTAAATCAGCCTTCTTAGTCATTTTTTTCTCAGCAAAATCAACTTACCGATTTTTATTATGGACAATAGTTAAAGTAGTTTTTGTAGGAGCATTAGCTGAGTTTCTAGTGCTACTTTGGTCACCACTAGGTTTGTCATAATTTTGGGTGTTTTCTCCTTCATTTTTATCATAACTTTCAGCCATTGTTTTATTGTTTCCTGTTGTCTTTTTAGGAATTTTTTCAGGATTGTTCCAAGTAGAAATTTCAGAGGTTGTGTTTTTGGGAGTTTCTTGATTCTTTTTACTCTTCAGGTCATATTGTTTGTGTACTTCCATTATAGCATTTTCAAAGCCTTGTTTGTAATATTCATATTCTGGGATTTCCTCATCATAGGGTGGGTATATGCCTTGATCTTCCTCAGTGAGGAAAATAGTATCCTCATTGTTTACTCCCAATAAGTTTATGTGATCTCCCTCTATTTCTTTAATCACTCCCTCATCTTCATCAGCATATTTTTGTTGGAAATGAGGTCTGACTTGCTGATCAGGTCCTCTTTGTCTTATCTGAGGGGGATTCCTTCTAAAGTTTTGGTTCTAATTTTTATTTTTATTTTGAGGAGCTGTTTGGTTCTCTTTAGGATAATCTCTCTCATTATTTTTATTCTCTCCATCATCCTTTCCATGGTTCTAACCAGACTATCAATTTTGGAATCTGATGCGGAGGGTCGAACTTCATCTTTGTAGGTAACCTTTTTCTTTGATTTCAATCTGGCCCTTCTAGCATTAAGGTTAGCTTCTACACTTATTGCCCCTTTCTTCATGTCTTCTAACGTGAGGGGTTCTCTCTCCCTTAATTGATAACACATGTCTAGGTCAAATCCTTCAGGAAAATTTATTAAGGCTAAGCCTTGTGGTGGTTTCATTTGTGGAGGAAGTGCATTATAAACATTATTGAATCTAGTGCAATAATATTGGATGCTCTCTCCAGCATTTCTTTTAAGATCATTGTATTCTGACAGGATTTGAAGGGGGTTTCTCTTGACTTCCCATTTGTTTAAGAATAACTGATGGAAAGCAGGGAGGTCATTGATACTATTAGGGGTTAAGCCTTTAAACCATTTTCTTGCTTCTCCCCCTAAAATTTGAGCAAAAATTCTAAGTTTCATAGTTTTATCGTCTATTTCTTGTCTGTCAAGGTAGTCATTCATTCTGTCCACATGTTGTTGAGCTGTGGTAGGACCACTAGCATCATATAATGGAATCTTGGACTGATATTTTGGTGGTATAACAACTAAATGTAAAGGAAGGACTAAGGGAGCATACCATGTTACCATGATATGGACTTGTGGAAATAGTGGAGGATTAACAAGTGGAGGAAGGTGATGTAATGGAGTGGTTTGAACAGTGGGTGTATGTATGCGTGTAGCTAAAGTACTTGGACCAGCTAAATGATGTTGAGTAGATTTAGGATGAGAGAAGCCAAATTTATGGAGGAAATGGAGATCGGGAGGAGTTGAAGGGCAGGCTTCCATTCTACTACTTTTTTGTGAGCCTTCAAGCTCAAGTTTTATCTAGTATATACCGCTTTGTGACTTAGCTCTAGATAAGCTTCTTATATGAGGTAAGTCAACTTGGGTATTTTTCAAGTTTGTAAGGTTTTCAAGGACTGAACTTGCTCTTAGAATGTGTCTGACAATATTTGGATTATAAGATGTAGGATACCTCTTGAGAATGCTTTCAGGATTGTCAACTATTTTAGGAGGATTTGGGTCAGGATGGAATCTAGTATGGATCCTTTTAGAAGCCAAGATTTTGGACCCAATAGGTCATAATGGTTTCTTAGAGGTATAATAGTCTTAAGACACAAACCAAACTATAAAAGAGATAATTAATCCAAAAATTATTCTTAACTGGGTATTGTTTAATGTTTTGATGATGGGTAAGTTTCCCAGTGGAGTCAATGAGAATTAGTGGAGTCACTAGGTGGAGGATTTTTACTTGTCTTATAGGGCTGGTTTTTGTCCACCATCAACAATCAGAAACCAATCTTGGCTGACACTCGACTCATTTTAAAATAATGAGGTTTTATGAGCTTTGAGTGCATCTGAAATGTTTATTATTCAAGTCCCCAGTATGGTTGCCACTATGTTGGCTCCCTGTGATTTTCTATATTGGCAAGAACAAACATTGCAGGGGCCACATCAGAACCGCTTTGGAATCCTACCACCTAGCCTTCTTGGATTCAAAGACGGATCTTTCTATTTAAGGTGTTTTTGACTTGATTTATCTTTGTGCTCTTTGTTTAAGATTTTGGGCTAGTTATGAAGTTCTTGGAACTTGTTTTTTTTTGTTGGATTAAATGATAGATTGAAGGATTAATGGTGTGATTGATTGAGGAAATGTTTCAACTGATCAAATAGACTGTGAGAAGACATAAATTCATTGGGAAATGGAGTCATAAAATGATTTAATTGTTCATCAAATCTGCAATGGATTTCATAGGGCAAGCTAACTATATCAAGTGGATTATTTAGATTAGTTTGTGATATGAAACAATAAGAAGTTGTGAAGGAAACAAAGCTATAGTCAGTGAATAATCTTCTAGCTCAACTTAAACAAGAAATTTTTTTCAAAGTAACTGTTTGGAGCAAGTCAAAGGGCAAGACAAACCATAATCCTCTTTGGAAAAACTTTAATAAGCAAACTTCTAAGACAACAATCCAGTAATTTAAGAACTAATTTCAGATAAAGAAAACATATAAGATAACAGTAAGAGTGGTCTAAGATCAAACAGAAACAATTCTAATCTTATTTTGACAAACTCTTTAAAGACTCTTCAAAGCAACATTTCAGGACAGTCCAGAGGGCAGGGCATACCTTAAACCTCACTGGTTCAGACTCTAATAAGTACACTTTAAAGAAATATCTTAAAAACAATATCTCAAATCTTACTCAAAGGAACATGGGTTCACCATAATTCCCTTGTTTTAACTCTATTGAATCATTCCCAAGACAATAAACTAAGCATAACTAGAAGGAAATTAAGAATCTTCTAATTAAACTCATGTAGAAGAAAACATAACATAAAGAATACAAACAGAAATAGGGTGCTGGAACAACAAATCCTAATCTAAAACTTCTGCTTCTTTATCAGAGAAAGATGAACATAATGGAAAGAAAAAGAAGAAACAATAACAATTAGGAAAACTTCACCATTGATATAGCTCAAGGATCTAGTGAACATGCTTGTATTATTGATGATCAAACCAGTTACAATACTCTAGGCACAACAGCTCTATGCAACTCAGAGTTCTCTTCAATTCAGTCTATAATTCCTCAATTAGCTCAACAGTAGAAATCAGTCCAAAACCCATCAGGTAACCAACATTTACAATGACGCTCATATGCAATATTTATATGAAAAATGAGGAGGTTCTGCTATGCTATGGTGTATAAATGTTATTTATTGTAGAGTTAATGATATTTGACCTTTGAGAACATGTAAGGACGAAGGCAAAAATATTTTAAAATCTTACTCTAAATAATAACTTATGTCTTAATTTCTAAGTTAATTGAGCTGAAATATTTTACTTTTAAGGCTTAGTAATAACTTTGTAATAACTGCTGAGCTACTTCAAAAATACATCTGATTATGAAATAATTGTCTAATGCCTTTATGGAAAGAAATAATGCTCGTAGGTGGCAAACTTGTCTTTGGAAAAGTAATTGTTCCCTTGTTGAGTAATTAGAAGCTGTCTTTGGGTAATCTTCATTTTTTTATTCATCAATATTCTGTATTAGGCCTTTAACCTTGATTTAACATTAATATTATGTGTCACTGTCTTTATCCTTTGTTCAGATTTATAATTGTTTTGTCCATCTGTCCTTCATCTTTAAACCTTTGAATTTTTATCCTTAATCACTGATTTAAAGGGTTGATTATTTGTTTTATTTTTTTATCTTCAATTAGTCTTTTAACATTCTATTCTTCATCTTTTGTACTCCTTCTCTGACTGTATCTGTCATTTGAGTGTAGGCATGGTTTCTTCATTTTGGCCGAAGGGGTTTATAACCCATTGATGATCATGAATCATCAAGGGCTAACTTTATGTGATCTCCCTTGGTTCTTTTCATACGATTTTACCTCTCAGATCGTCATCTAGAGGTGTAATTTGTCACTTTTTGATTGTGGGAGGGAACTTTTTGCCCTTATTCGCCATTAAACCTGCAAAAAAAAACAAAAATTAACTTGAAAGTTGTGGGATGGGGTAAACTGTGATTTTTTGGGTTTTTGGAGGGTTTAGGGGTGATTTGCAGAGGAATAGAGGTGCAGGGGAGTGATTTCGGAGGCAAAATCATGAAGAAAATTGAATGAGGGTGCAAAAATTTGAATTTTGGCGCGTAGAGGAGAAAAATTGGTTTCGCAAAACCACCGGCAGTTTTCGCGTAGGTTATTAGTAGTTTATGGTTTTGGGCTAGGACCGCACGATACCATTCAACGCTTGCCGCATGGTAGGGTGAATACCACCCATTTCACGCAGACTTGGGGTGTTAATATTCGGAGGTGGAAATCACACGATATGTGTTTCTGACCATCAGATCTCGATGAGCGAGATCGAGGATGTGGATGGAGCTGGAAGACAATGTATAGGTTTGATGGAGGGTAAGTGGAATATAGGTGGCAAGAGGTGATTGGAGTGCGGGATTTGAGTGGAAGGTGGGGTTGGGTGTGGTGACGTGTGTTCTCTTCTCGGGTAGTGGAGCTGCGTTACATGCGGGATGGAGGACGAGAGTTTGGTGACCATTGGATTAGGGCCCAAGGCCTTTAATAAACGGTCCAAATGATCCAGAATATAAACAAATGGGGCGGAAAGAAATGAAAGGGGCCCACCTTTAATTATTTTTCGAAGGTTTTAAGAGGAGTTTAATAAGGTTTACAGGGTTAAAATGAAATAAAAAGGCGGAGGTATTTTTAATAGGGGGAGGGGCTAATGGGTAAGCAGAAGGTCAGGGTCACATGGGAGTGAAGGGGCTGGGGCTTAAGGCCGAAAAGGGTTTAAGGCGTTTTTATACAAAAGGTGGGTTTTTTGTATAAAAAATAGGGTTTTATGAGCTTTTTAAGGGTTACGATAGGTTAGAAAATTTAGGAAAAAACAATGTAAAAGGGGTTTTTACATTGTCTTAATGGTTTTATAGAAGAATAATGTATGAGGGAGAATTTTTGGGGTTTTTAGAGGGGGGGGAGGATAAATGAGGGTATCAGTAGAGGGCTAAATGAGGGATTTTAAGCCCAAAAATGGAGTTTCTTTTTAAAGAGGCAGGGTGAATATTTGATGAGGCATGAAGATAAGAAGGCTTAGTGAGAAATAGTCATTTTTAGGATGATGAAGGCAATGAGGCCTCTAAAGATAACTGATGGCCGAATGATGCTATCTTTAGGTGCTTGTATAACATCCACAATCATCTAGTGAAATCTGTAAAATAAAGGAGGATAACAAGTGTTGTTGATTTGGTCAAACTTTATCTTCTCCACGTGCATTAGCCCCTGTTCACAAATGAGGGTGTTTTATCCATCTATGAAGATGATCCATTTTCAAATTAAGAGGGATTTTATTCCTACGAAATGGATTTATGGATCTCGCTACCCATTTATTCATCTAACTAAATGATAAGAGAAAAAATTAATATTTCAATTAGTTGTATGCTAATTTAGGAATATTGCAGTCCTCCCCTCCCAAATGTTGCTTGTCCTCAAGAAACTACAAGGATGGAACTTAAAAGCCTCCTCTCCTCCTCCTGTAGCATCCTCATATGATAAGCTTCTCCAAGGAACAATATTTTGTCTCATCAATAAATCTCCAAGTTGCTCCTCCCAAGTATGCAAGTTAGCTTCTGGTGACAATCCCAAATAGCTATCATCATGAAAAAGTGGAATACCCATGGAGGAAACAATATTCTATCGAGAGGCCTTCTTGAGGCATGGAATCTGAAATATAGTGGGAACCATCATTCCCATGTGAAGCTCCAATCCCCAAGCTATCATCCATACAAAATGAGCCACCCTCCAAAATGGTAACTCATATAAATACTCGTCCACCTTAAGCTCCTGAAAATAAGGTGGGCTGCATTTCTGAACTTGATAGACCAAATTGTCTATCCCATGTTGTCTCTCTCTCCACTTATAATAAGTGTAGAGTAGCTGCTGATTTTGGGCTGCAATAATGTTGCCTTCAAGAGGCAAGAAGAAAACTGGATCTTCAAAGATCCTCTCTCTAGAGTCATGAATCATGCTGCCCCAAACCCCCCCATATATCATGAATAGGACATCATCACCATATGGCATGCAAATGAGAAATATACTGAATATTTCATGTAGTGCTAGAAGGTACCAACAGTTTCCCAAGTGGTCACCGTGCATTTTTTCTAACTGTTGTTGTAAAACATAATATGTAAAGCTATCTCCCAACACATTTCTAGTTGTGCATGTCATCTCATCTACTAGTAAATAGTAAATGGCATTGTTTATCAACTGAGCATACAAATAATAATACAAAAATTTCCCAAAGTGATACAAATGATGGCTATCCCCGTCACTGATGTTGGTCCCAAAATGACCATGAAGCTGAAATAGAGGCTTTCCCTCTTGTGAAGCAATGCCCTGTATAGAGATGGTAAGAGAATGAAAATATTGTGTGAGATAATCAATAAGTGAAAAAACAAAATTCTTACCATGTAGTGAGAGTAGGTTGATAATAATATCCATTAATGAGCCCTCCATCGTTGTATGACATAGCCCCATGAAAAGGAATGAACCATGTGTTGCATGCAAAGCTTTCTTCTTATGCTTGGAGATCCAATTCAAGAAGATCATATCATGGTAATAGATATCTCCATCCACCACTTCGTCACCCTCATCTCCTGCTTGTTGATCAAGTTCATCATATGTGAATTGATCCTAGGAACACACCATCAACAACCCCAATCTCCCAAGTGACAATGTTATTGGCCTTTGTAATAAGGCTCCTATCATCTCATAGCTCCATCCCTTGACATGCCAAATGTCAAAGTCATCCACCATAATGCTTCTATACATGGGAGATTACTTCCAAAGTGGAAGTACCTCTTGATCCTCCAAGGCTAAGGATTAGCCCCTTTGCACCATGATGGTGCCATCACCTACTCCTGCTACATTATGAAAAGTATGGGATAAAATCAGCCTATACTCTCCCAAGTTCTTCCAAAGAAATGACAACTCTTGTTGCCTCCCCACACCATCACCATATAAACTATGGAGAAACAACATGATGGTTGGCATGAAGGATATCACATCACCCCAATACACCCAAACACCTTGCTGCCATATGATGCATGTTCCATGCAAAGTCCTAACCAACAACATACTGTTTGAAATAGAATGTGTCACATGATGACAAAAATATTTCAAGAGTAGCCAACGTAGCATTGCCTCTTGCTTCCCTGTGTCATAGATCTGCCAGTGGCTTCCCAGCCTCTTGCTCATCAACATCACTCATCCAACCAATGGTGACTGTCTACTATCATGCTCAAAATTGGTATTCCTCCAATGGAGAATACCATCCTGCCAAATCAAATTTCTATCTTTGCATTTCATGGGATGTTGAAATGCAATCTCCTGGAGATATCCAAATGAAGACCACTCAACAATGACCAAATTGACCCCATAAGGATCCAAATGAGATGTAGGAAAAAACTTCTCATTAAGATGTGAAGTGCTCATCAAGAAGTATCCATCATAATAAGGGAAGATGTCATCCATCATAAGATGTCCTCCACCAATCATCTACCTATCCACTGCTACACAAGTGTGTTGGTAATTAGAATGTCTCAATATTAGTTGGGCCCCCAATTTATCACTGCTACTCAATGATAGCGTTGTTGATCTGCATGATGGTGCATCTGTTGTCTTAGGATCATGCTCAATGCTAAACACATAGTTCCGCATTGCAGTTTTTAGGACAATACTCATCCTATCCTCCAAAAATCTACACTCCAACCCCAAGATTTGTGTGCAGCTCAACATTGAATAACCGGGATGGATGTTTATCTCCTCCTTAAACAAATAAAGGCTCCTCAGCGCAGTGATAGTCTGCTACTCCAAATAAATAATGTGCTTTGACCCTAGGTCATGCAATGGTATATCCCCACAATCCTCCATATGATTTGCTCAAATAACAGGAAGTGGAAACATGTGCATACCTCGGTAAAGCTTGGGAACATCTTGTAGTGCTACAAGGGCTCCATCCTTCAGTGTGATGACTTCCCAAATTACTGATGAAGATGGATGCTCTTCTATGGTTACATCATCACTAGTATAAGTCTCTTCCTCCTCATGCATCTCCAAAATAGTGCATGGGACTCTAAATGTCAAGAGATCAAGACCACTTTGCGAAGGTGCTAGTGTTCTCTCTCCTGAAGCAAGTGCTCCTGCAGCAAGTGGTGGTGAAGGCCTCTTCTCCTCTAATTTCTTCCTGTCAAACCTCTTGATCAACCTTTGAGTAAAGTCTACATATGCAGTCACTCTTGCATGACTCAAATGGTTGAACCACCAAATTTTTTTTTCACCCTCAAGGTGCAGCGCTGCAATCTCAACAGCTTCTTTCTCAACTAGTGGATGTAGCACGAAAAATGCATCCAAATTCATTCCCCAAGATCTTGTTGTTCATGTGGATGACCCATCAAATGTAGACAATATAAATCTATTGTTGCAAGGTCTTCTTTATTCTTTGCGATGAATGAACTGTGGGAGAGTTAGATTCTACTTGAAATCCCTTGTTTGAGATTTGTATTCTACAAGATACTCACTTAGAATCTCATGATCTAAGTGTCTTCCATCTTCATGCCTTTTTTCTTCTTCTTCAAAAGAAAAGGGTATAGTATGTTTCCTTGGAGCTCTATGCAATACCGGATCTTTCTTCCGCTTATAGGAAGTACATGGACCTTCCTCATCTTGAAACCCTCTAGAGGTCTCATTGTATCTCTCCTCTTTCATATGCTTAACCTCCTTGGAGAGGTTCTTCAAAGATCTGAAAACTGATAAGACAAAGCTTATTCCCTCCATCATTTAGATCTCTTCTTCTTCTTATAGCATATTGGTTGAAAAATCACAGGCTGAGCCAAGAATATGCTCTGATACCACTGTAATATTCCAAATTGTAAAAGATAGGAATATAAAACATATGCACAATCCAAACTACTATAAAATAAGAATTAAACTTGTAGAACTGAAAAAATGTTGGAATACATCAAAACATCATAAATATGGGAAAAAAAATAGTTGAGCCATATCATTATACATCAACATCCAATGAAAGTACATAGTGCTCCAAAAGGAATGCACTCAAGCCACAAGATGGCTGAAATACACCAAAGAAACCAAGCACTAGAAATGTGTGCTACTACTGCTGCTGGAAACTATTGTTATTATGAAGAAGAACCATGTGCGGAAGGCTATTAGAGTGCCCAACATCATCCGCTCTTTTAACCACGGATTCTTCTTAAAAAACCCAGAAAAACCCAAAAATGGTTTGGCCAGATTTTAAGTTTGGATTTTTGGCCCTTTTTGTGTTGCCCACTGCATTTCCGTTGCCTGAATTATGCACTGCCTCGGAATTACTACTGATATGGGGCTGAAGGAATGATCTATCAGCTGAAAAAATACCTAATCAACTCAATAGGTGAAGGGATGGTCCCCTCACTAGAAAATAAGCTCAGAAAATAGGTTTCTCAACCCTCCACTACAACACCATGCAACACAACACAAATGTGAAAAGACACTCCATTGTAGATGAAGGCTGAAGCTTTGCCAGAATGTCAGAATGTGGAAATGATAGTACAATACTCTTCCTAGAGGCTACCTCAAGGGAAGAGGTTGGAATCCCGCTTGGGAACACCTGATGCTAAACATCACAACAATCTCAGCTAAACAACTGAAGAATGCAAATAGTCATGCAGACCACAAAATCAATAATCAATAACATACCCATATAAGGTTTCCTTTCCCTCCTTATAAAAAATGTGAGCCTTCTCACCTTGGGTCCCACTCATTAAGGTTTCTACTATCATGGAGACTTCCTCCCATTCACATTGTGTGTCTCTCATTAATGATCCACTCCTTCCACACCAGCGTTGTTGATTTGGTGAAACTTGACCTTGTCCACATGCATTAGCCCCTATTCACACATGAGGGTGTTTTATCCAACTATGAAGATTATCCCTTTTCAAATTAAGAGGGATTTTATTCCTAATAGAGAGATTTATGGGTCTCCCTACCCATTTATTCATCTAACTAAATGATAAGAGAAAAACTTAAAATTCCAATTAGTTGTATGCTAATTTAGGAATATTACAAAATATGTGAAAATTCTTAAAGAAGAGAGGATAGGGGGTTTCATTACGAGCCATCCTACCATGATCATGATGATCTAACAAGTGACATTCTCACAATGGCCACCACATGAGGGTAGTGACCTTCTCGAGAGCTAGAACTACTTGAAGGATAGGAGGTCTCATCCACCACACTAGCATAGTGGTCTCTCCACAAAAAAAGAAAAATGTCTACTTTTAAATAGAGGATTGTGGCTCATTTTTTGGGTTAAAATAGAAACCCTATCGAGGCTACGGATGTATGCTAGCAACAGTGGCTCTGCTAGTGGTATTGGAGTATTTTTTTATAGCAATCAATTATTTTTATATGCCCCTATTTCCTATTGATCCATTCCTGAAGGGGAATGCACTGTTTGACTAAGTGTTATCATTATCAAAACCTATACGCATAATTAAATATGATTTTATATGAATTATCTTATCATGCCAAATTGAGTGATAACAACATCAATCATAATCTTCCACCTGTCATGATTCCATCATATTATGCTGTCAAAATAGGAAATCATTTTCATAATGATTGCTACTATGCTTTTCTCCCTTTTTGGTCATTTTCACATGATGTACATTTGTGATGATTGCCAAATTCTGACTTATACTTCATGTGCATTCATGATTTCTACCACCTTTCCTCTTTTCTTGTGCTTGAAGGCCGTGGACGTCATTCTCTCATTGGAGGGGGTACAAATATCCATAATAAACGAACATGTGAATTAACCATGTGACTCCGTTCGGATATGCTGATTGGACAATAGAATCATTGCATTAACATCATGTAGTCACATTTCTAATAATATATTTTATAAAAATCCACATTCAATGTTTGTATTGCTTTTAACTAACAGAGCCGAAAGAAGCTCATGCAGAAGGATGAAGAAACCAGTTCTAGAAACACAGTAGCTATGGGTGGAAATTCTCTTCGGAATGAACCCACAATATTTAAAGCCTCAGAATTATCTTGCACCATTCTCTGGAAATATGGTTATATTTCATATCTAAACAGACTACAAGGGTTTAATACGAAGAGAGAAATTGAGTTCCTGCAGAACCTGCGAGAAGGGCACACCATAGTTAAAGGCAGAATTATACTAGTATCCGAAGAAGTAATTGTCGAGGTCTCCGGACTTCCAATAGAAGGGGGAAAATGGACTGATAAAAATTTCCTCATACAAGAAGAAGTTTCAGTGTAACAGGATCCAGATGCACAACTAGTACGAAAAGGGAAAGGTATTGACCCTGCGTCCTTGAAGCAACCTTGGAAAGAACTGGAAGTCTTCATCCAAAATTATATCACATGTTATGGATACCACGATGTGTTAAAGTCTCGTCCACTCAAAATGTTAGTTGTTCTCAAAAAAAATATTTCAATTAATTTTCCTATTTTCTAGAATTCTATATTGCATGGTACTATTTTTCAGATTAGGAAAGCTAAAACCCCTCAAGCAGTTGTCAACCACCATGTCCTGATAAAATTGATTATTATTCATGAATTAAACAAACATCAGTTAGCATGGGATAAATTTGTTAATCCTACCCTACCTGCCCCTAAATAAAACCATGACATAGCATAAATTGAACTTCCAAGAACAGTCATTCCTAGGAAAGCTATAGGGAAGAGAACCCATGTTTTGACCTCAGAACCAGTAAAATGGAGACGGTCTAAAAGATTACAACTACAGAAAAATACCTCAGCATTTCCACATGAGACATGGCCATCTTATACACCACCTCCAATCCCTTAAAATGCATCCTTATAAGACTATGAGGAGGAAATGGCTCAAGTATTAGAATAGATGAGAGCATATTATGAAATTAGGAACACATCTGAACAATCTGAGGAACAGAGGGACCATTCGAACTAGTCTACCTCTGCTGGCAGTTCTGGCCATACTGAAATCCTACCTTCAACTGTTAATTGCATGATTTTAGGGTTTTATCTCCCTCTGATAATGAATGGGTGAATAAGGAAGACCAGATAGAGAAAGCATCTGAGTCTGGAAACTAGTTAGGGGATATTATTCTATTAGAACAAGACAAAAGTATTGAGACAGCTCCTCTAACACCTGAAGAAATATTTCTCCACCCAGTCAAGACATCAATATTGGAATAACCTCTTTGACGTCTGAAGAAAACATTATTCATTAAATGATAACCCTAATACTAGCATAACCCTTCTTGAACTCGAAGTCATTGTTGTTACTTCTCCTTCCAGAACCCCTTCAAAGGAAAAATCATCCAGGTTTAAGTTGAGAAAAATGCACAGGAAATGACGAGAATTGAGGAAAACATTAAAATAGTTAAGGGAATGGTTGAAAGAGGTGGATAAGGCCTGGAAGCCTAAAAAGGAATTAGATACCATGGAAACCCAAGAAAATTTTGTCACACAAAGAGTAGATACTATGGAAATATCTGTGCATAATGATTTGATACCTACAGAAGACAAAGAAACTCAAATAGAGGAAACACCTGCTTATACTCCTTTGGTAGAAATATCTGCCAATCAAAAGCTTCGCAATGAATTAACTCAAGTTCAACATGAATTGGCCTAGTATAAGAAGGAAGTAGTGCCTTTTCAAGAACATCAGGCATTACTAAAATGATTTAAAGACCTTTCTGGAATTGAAGATGAAACCTTTACCCAACATAGGGAAGAAAGAGTAAAATTGAAAAGGGCAGAAGATCAACTGGAACAGCCTAAAAAAAAAACCAGTGTTGTTTGTTCTCTTTACTCAGATGTATTGACTTTCAGAGCATCGACCACCAATTATGCCTTATTTTTAGTAGAAAGGTATTTGTTGTTGAAGATCAAGGTTGTCAGAGCAGGGAAACCTACTACATTTAAAACCATTGAAGAATTTTTCCAATGTTCTAATGATCAAGATGAACAGGTCCAACACCTTCTGTGCGAATTGTACTTGCACAATTTATTTTTAGAAGAGGAAAGAGATAGTAACACCAGTCCCTTCATTGGGGACATTCAGTTCCAATATTTTTTGTCTTTTGCTAAAAATCAGATTAGATGGGCTAAAGCCTACAATATATTTCAGAAAAAGAGAACATGGGTTAGATTTATGGGTCAGAGGGGAAACTACAAAACCCCTACATTTATTTACTCAACATAAGAAGTTTATGAAATGGGAAGGAGTGATAGCCAAGTTAGGGCCAATTCACAAAGATATTGTGCAGAATGGAAGAGAATACTTCTATGATATTTAGGAAGAAGCTTTATTAGCAACCAAACAGAGATGGCAAGCCTCTACCAATAATGTTAAGAACATAGAGCCATTTGGGTATAGGAATTTTAAAGTTGTTGCTTCTCATTTTCATCTGTATAGTAATTTTATTCTGAATTTGGTTCTACATGAATAGGATGAAAATATATATGCCCCATCACATGGTACCCTCCTAAAGACTACCATCATGATTATGAATTACCAGAGGGACATCAAAAATAAGCATTTGCAAAAGTGAAACAAAAGCATGGAAGCTTTAAAATTTACAAGGAAGAAGTATATCCTGCCTATTCCTTAACTCAACTACACCTTAATCATATGTTTGTGTGAGGACATGAAAAAAGGTAAGAAGGGGAGTATGCTAGGCTGAGGAAAAGGTACATTTTACCCCTATCTTTAGCATGATTTATTATTATGTTTTACATGTTTTCCTTCACTTTAAAAATAAATCAAAGGATGATAATGTAAAATTAGGGTAAAATGAATTATTAATAAAAGGTGTGTTTAATAGTACGAAAACTAACTTTTTTGTCTTTATTGATAGGGAATCGAAACAAACCAACTACTGAACAAAACGAACAAACAATAGCAGTCAAGAAAATTAAATGGAATCACACCAGTTCCTATGAATTAAAAAAACATGCAGAGACACACCTATTCTTGAAGCATTCGGTTGATGGATACAAAGCCTTAGGATCTCTTGATCCTGAGGATTCGTTATTCTGTTTTGTTTCTCCTTTAATTTATAAAAGGCTGGAGGTGAAAGAAAACAAGAGTGTTTCATGTATTATAATTTTCTGTAATAAAATTATTCAGACAAAATCTTTGAACTCGTGATGATGTACTGCTCCATTGATTAATGAAGAAGTTGGTGTTTTCGTTATAAGCGGATTCTGAGTATTTCTTGGAAAAATAATTCTAGAGGCTTCAGGACTGGCCCCTTGGATTTCTCTTTCTATTATGTGTTATATGTTTATTTCCTGATTGTCACCATTTACTTATTCTTTGCGCTTTGTAGAATTACCATTCGATTCATTAATCGCAAGTGTGATGTGTTAAAGTTTCATTTTCAAATAGGTTTAATTTATCATTGATACCCCTTTATTACTGAGTGACTCCCTTACATTCATTAGGTTGATTTTAGCATGGTCAAGTATTTGCTATTCAATTTTTCATATGGTTATTTGTTAAGTTTTTCCATCATAAGTGTGAATGTATGGTTTTTTTTTCAATTCTGAATGTTGTTATTAGTTGAGTTATAGAGAATTCCATTGAAAAATGTTAAATAATTGATTGTTGTTCAATTCATTAAGAGTGTTGTTCAATTCATTAAGGGTGATGTTCAATTGCAAAACATCCTTTATTTCAACATTGAGTGTTTACTTCTGCATAGGTTCCGATTAAGAATTTATTCCTTTGATTGATTTGAAGTATTTCATAGTTTTCTTTTGAGTTGGTTGATTGAACTTAGAGAATTAGATAATATTTCTTACAACGATATAGAGTAATTGACCTTTGATTTCACTCGCATATATTTTTCTTGCACTCTTGAAATAAAAAGATCTGCCCTGGGTTGATGATTAATGTGACGCATTAAGGTTACCTTTAGCAGCCACCTTCTTGAATCAACAAGGGGGTCCTTCCCCATTTTTTCATTGATTTAGGGGAATTTTTTTTTATGTTGATGTTAAATTCGTCGATGCCCCTTCAGACTATAACCTACTCCTTGGTCGTAGTTGTTTCTATGCCATGGACGTAGTGGTATATTTTGTATTTCGTCTACTTTTCTGTAATATTCCCAAATGAGAAAAGAAAGAATATAGTGAAAAAACATGGAATAACAGTGTAAAACATTACATAAAATAAATAGGCCAATATGGATACCTTTCATTCATTATAATAGTAGCAAAATATTCATAATAAATGGGCCATAATATGTACAATATGATAGAACAAGCCTCCAATGGAAAAAACCCTCAAAAGAGGTGTTGCTACTATATATCAAAATGTCGGAAGATTGCTACAACGTTGTTTAAAAGGAAATACTATAGAAAATGAAGATAAAAAATAACATGGGCTGATATATGCCTCAAAAGATAGATCTAATACAAATCTAGGCACTATACAACCTCCAATGAAGAGCCCCTCAAGGGTTTTCATAAAAACACCATGTACAAGATGGGAATCTAAGCCATAGGGCTGAATATCTACTACAACATATAGATCTGGAAAGTGTGGCTAATATGATATAAGAAATAATGCAGCCTCCTCCAATAGATCTCCTAGATGAAAGGTTGATCCCTTCACTAGCAAATCTCCTCTCCAAATGGTGTGCCAAAACCACCCAGTAACTCCTCCCTCAAAATAATGCAGATCTGGAAATAAATTACGCTATAGGGGCAAATAAATGTATTCCTTAATGTTAAGATATTAAAATAAGCACAAGGGACTTCCTTAATATCCTCCCAATGGAAGGGAACCCTTCTCCACTGAAAATAAGTACTGAAGTGACCCAAAGATGGTCTCTACTATTGCAACCTGAAAAAAAACTCAACCTCAACAAGATCTGCATTGTACATGTAAGATGAAGCTTTGGAAAAATTCCTGATAGTGGAAGTGAAGTACAAGACTCCTTCGAGAGATACTTAATGGAAGAGGTGGGATTCTTAATCAGGAACACCCAATGCTAAACATCACTTGCAATCTTAGCTAAACAGCCAAAGAAAGCTATATGGCTAAACAAACCATATATTCAGAAATATCATAAACCAAAACATAATGAATATGGATTCCATCCTCTCCCTTTTATAATATATGAGCTTCCAAACCCTAAGTCCCATTCATTTATGACCCTACTTCCATGCAAGGTGTCTCCATCTAAAACTGCACTGTCCCTCATTTATTTCCACTCTTCCATGACAACATTGTTGATTTGGTCAATGTTGACCAAGTCAAGATGTCCCAACCCATTTTCACACCTAAGGGTGCTCAATTAAGCTGCCAAGATGTTTTCCTTTTACATTGACATTGATTTATTCATTATTAATGAGACTTATGGACCTCCATTTTCATATTATTCATAAAACAAAGAATTAACACAAAATTTAATATTCCAACTAGCTCATGGCTAATTTGGAATATTACATTTTCTTTCCTCATGAAGGAAAAAATATCACTATCGATCGGCTTGAATATTGTGTGTCATCATCCCATATCTCCACTACGGTGAATTCAGCCCCACTTGTGGGATATAACCCTGGTTAGTATCAAAGTGTTGGTGTGGGCTTGTTTAGAAGCTCATCACTTATTGGGTTGTTTGCTCAATTACCATCACTAACCATTCCTTCCTCCTCTTCTAAATATCCTAAGCATATGATATATTCTAACACCTATGAACCCCATAGACCTCTTGACCCACATGTGGTGTTTCATGTTATTATAGAAGATGATCAGCCTAGTGAACACCATCTTTCACTCGTTGTTCAATTTATTGCCTCTTCGGTAGTACCTTCAGAACCTCCTGATGCTGGTAAGAAACTCCATCATAATATAGAATATGATCAGGATCCTCTACCCATACCGACCATTACTCTCCTTGTTCCACATGACTCCCTTGATGAAAAACCTCCCCGACAATTCAAGTCGGTATTCATGGATCTACACATTGATAATATTTGGGAAGTTATGCTTCTTTATTCCTCTAATATTCCCGATATGGAACAAATATATGTTGGAAACATAAAGCTTGAATCAACCCAGGGGGGAATATCCTCGGCCCTCCTTAGAATTTCCACCCATAGACCTAGTCATTTCTAGGGCTTCTCCTGTTGGCTCCCTGTGATTTACAAGAATGAAAAGAATAAACACTGCAGGGGCCTCATCAGAACCTCTTTGGAGTCCTAAGACCTAGCCTTCCTGGATTCAGAGAGGGATATCTCTATATAAGTGTTTTAAAGGATATAAATTTGTACTTTGTTTATGATATTAGGCTAGTTATGAAGCTCTGAGAACTTGTTTTGTTTTGCTTGGGTATTATTAACTGAGAAGTTCATTTGAAGGGCGAAGATGAGATTAGATTGAAATAATTTTTCAGTTGGACAGATAGGTCATGAGGTAGTATTAATCCATTGGGTTATGGAGTCACAAAAGGATTTAATTGTACAACAATTCTTCAAGGATTTCCATAGGGAAAGTCATCTAGATTAAAGGATATTTTTAGATTAAGTTCTGAAATGGAACATTAAAGTGTTGTGAAAGAATCAAATCTATAGTCAATTAAGAATCTCCTAGCTCCACTAAACAATAAAATCCTTTCAAAGTAACCGTTTGAGGAAAGCCAAAGGACTGGGAAAACCATACACTTCTTTGGGTAGACTCTTATTAAAGAAAACTTTTAAGGGAACAATCCAGTAATCCTAAGACTACTTTCAGAAAAAATAAAACATGTAAGATAACAAAGAGAAAATCCTAAGATCAAACAGAAATAATCTAATTTTCTTTTGGCATACTCTCAAGGGATCTTTCAAAGCAACTTTTGAAGGCAGACTAGAGGACAGGGCATACCATAGACTTCCCTAGTTTAGACTCTACTTATAAAACTTTGAAGAAGATCTTTGAAAAAAATATCTCAATTTGTACTCAGACAGACATGGGCTCACCAAAATTTCTCCCTGGTTATACTCTATTGAATCATTCTTAAAAAAACAAGCTAGAATCAAACTAAAGGGAAATGAAGAATCCTGCAATCAGGTGTTGCAGAAGAAAACATAATGATAAATCTTTGTAGAAAGAAATAGGGTACCTTTGATGGTAAATCCTAATCTAAATATTCTGTTCTTTATCAGAGAAAATGGACAGCATGTAAAACATAAGAAAAGAAAAATACAAAGAGGAAAAACGTCACCATTAACATAGACCAGGATCCTGTGAATCAACTTGTTTTATTGATGTTCAAACTAGTTACATACTCCAAGTCTAGCAGGTCTTCACAGCTCAAAAATTCTATATCCAGCCTAGTATTCTTCAACTACTCGGTAGCTCTTCAACAAAAATCAATGACAACTCGACACTCAATAATAATCCAACCCCTTACAATGAGTTCCTCATACAATATTTATAGATAAATGAGGAGGTGGGGTGAAAGAAGGGGTCTTTAAATGTTCATTTATGATAGAGTAAATATGTTTGACCTTTGAGACCATGCAAGGCCGAAGGCAAAAATGTATTTAAGAGTCTAACTCTGCATAATGAATATCACATTAACTTTTGAACAACTTAGTTGCATTTGTTGACATTTAGGCTTAAATGGTAGGCTTGTAATAACTTCTAGGCTATCTCTTTGAAAATTTCTCTGACTTTAATAACTTTTGTATGTATTTGAGGAAACTTAGGCTTAGTAGGTGTCATTTGATCCTTCGGAGAAGTAATTTCTTCATTCGTTTTTTTCATTTGAAGCTCTTCTTTGGCTGATCTGTCCTGATTTTATGCTTTAAACTCTGTTTAGGCCTTGATTTCACTTTTAGGCCTCCTTAATCATCTTGTTGTCTGCTTCACTTTATTGATTGTTTTAACTTTTAATCCTTTGTCTTTGACTATGTCCTTTATCCTTAAGCGGAAAGTTAAATTTAATCTTCTATTGATGCTTCAGACCTTCTGTCTTCAATCTTCACTGTTCTTATCTTTGTTTCTGTGTGCCGGTGGCTTCTTTGTTGTGGAGGTTTTCTTTGATTTTGATCAATGGTCATGAATAATTGATCATCCTTTAGCTTTAAACCCTGTATTCCCTTTCCTTCATATTTTTTTCCTTTCAGATCGTCATCCAAAGACCCTTGGTTACTTCTATTGACTATGGGGTGACCTTTTAGGCTCAGGCCACCATTAAACCTGCAAAAAACAAACAACAAATTAACTTAAAACCTACATTTTGTGGTTTATGCTGCTTCAGGGGTTCAAGGGCGTCGGAGAAATGTTTTGAGGAAGGGGATATGTATGGGAGGGGATAGGTTCCCATGGGCGGAACGAGGAGAAGCAGCAAAATATTTGAATTTTGGCGCAATTTGGTGAAAGGCGGTTTTTTGGTGAAATTACCAGGCGGTATCGCACAGGTTTAGGGCAGTAAGTAGTTTTGAATGGATCGGACACGATACCATTCATTGGTTGACACGCGCCCACATGAAAACCACCCATTTCTCATGGAAACGGGGTGTTGGAACGGGGTCTCCTAACAAGCTACAAAACTTGTCCATTTTGTTTATTTTTTATTATATTTAGTATAGCGCAGGGGTTTTGGGTGTGTCAAAGCCCCAAACGGATTGTAATGGGTCAAAGGGGTAAACTAGGGGTCCGAAAACCATGTGTTGTGGACCATAGGAATGTTACAGCTAGATTGTTATAAATAGAGAGGCATTTCGGATTGTAAGAGGTAGGATTTGATGAGCTATTGATGCGATCTATTGTGTAAGCGATCTGTTTGGGTTTTTAGGGAACGGAATCCTGCTGGCTGTGTGTGTGGAGATCCTAGTCTAGCTATGTGCAGACCCTGCTGCTGTGTGTGCAAGTTGGGAAGGGAATTGTAAGGAAAGGTTGATGAATGAATGAATATGCAAGATTATTAGATCTCAATCTGTGAGTACTATTGAATGAATTGCTGGTAATTACTGTGTTATGCATTTTCTTTCTTTGCACTGTGAAGGTCTGTATATTGAATGATTAGATTTGTTCCACTCTGGTTATATCATGCTGCAAAATTCTATGTATTGAATTGGATCTAGACTTGTTCTGTTCTGGCTATGTAACATTGTGTTGATGTTATGAAAAGCATATAATTGTAGATCTAGTGCACGTGGATGCAATTGGATACATATTTAACCCTCCGCAAAGACAAGGTAATATGAAAAAAATGCAGCCCTGCTTTCCTTACCCTTC
Source organism: Pinus albicaulis (assembly GCA_034641835.2). Classification (NCBI taxonomy): domain Eukaryota; kingdom Viridiplantae; phylum Streptophyta; class Pinopsida; order Pinales; family Pinaceae; genus Pinus; species Pinus albicaulis. The sequence continues at coordinate 1,548,984,705 of CM076579.1, read as the reverse complement.
CTTTCTCAGGGTGTGGAAACCTGGTTCTAGCACCCACCCATACTACTTCGGGTGAGACTGTGACCTGCGCAAGCGGGTCACTGCCGAAAGGGCCAGTAGTATAGGGGTTTGTTGGCAAACCTTGGACACCGAACCTGGGTCAGGACCCATCAAGCCAACAAATGGTTTCGTTGCAGGGACTGGAAGGAATCTAAGAAAGGGATTGGGTAATGAAAAAGTAATACTGGAAGCCTGAAAGAAAAGAGATCAAGGACTGGTTCGAAAGGAAGATCCAGGAGTTTGCAGTAAAAGAAAACCGAAGTGAAAAGTTAACGGCGGAAAGGTGGAAAAATAGGTATGTTCTTACTGAAAGCTACGAAATATTCTTTGAAACCTTTGCAATTGAGCTTTAGGAGTGGCTAGCCAGGCTGGTATAATTCTAGAATTGCTGGAAGGACGAGCGAGTCACTCAGTGGACTCCAAATCTGCTTGAACAGCTGGAAAGAACCAATAATACTACTACACGCATGGTGGATCACTGTGTGGATAGTGTGCTAGGAGACTTTGTGATAGATTTTGTCATTGATCAGTTTGTATCATACTCTGAGACCGATCGACGATTCTTCAAAGGATTCCAGGGTAAGTTTCTAAGGAAGTTACCATTATTGATCAAGAAGTTGTTGTGCGAGAAGAGAATTTTGTGTAGCCATACCGACTCAATGATCTCGGATCCAGACGGGAGCACGACACATAGTGGTAACTATTATCAGACCAACCTTGATGGAGGAAGGGATGCCTATAGCCCGGTGAAGGAACTAGCTACATCACCACCTAGGGCATGCAAGGGTAAGAATTCGCCTATAACGTCATCCCTCGATAGTGATATGACTGCGCATTTGAAACTACCTACCTTCAAAGGGGTAGGAGATGAGAACATGGATCGATTTTGGTTCATTGTGGACTCTGTCTAGACTCCACAGAATGTGGCAAGTGATGCAATAAAAAGGGCGCAGCTGTCCTTAGCATTCGAAGACAGAGCTCTGGATTGGTATATGTGATATGTTGCCCAGAATGGAACCGCCTCCATTCAGGATATTAAGGATGCTCTGAAGCAACAATTCCGCAAGCCGAAGTCTTATTCCCAGTTAGTAGAAAAAGTAAAGGACTTCAAACAAGGTGTGTCTGAATCAGTATGGGAGGCGGATCAACTGTTAAAGAAGGAAATTAGGAAAGGAGGGTTCGAGTATGATGACATACAACATAAGGAATGGTTCATCGCCATTTTGTTACCTCACCTGCACACACCAATTAATCAGTCGACCTTTGAATCGCAGGAGAAAGATGTAGAATCCACTATGAAGTTAGATGCTGCTCCTCGGGAGCATACCTCAGCACGAGTCCAACAGATCTAGGAACAACTTAGGGCTATGCACATAGAGATACAGAACCTATGAAAAGAGCAAGGAAAAGACATCTGCGCGGATCTCTAGTGTATACGTTACCAAGTGTCTAGTCACACAAAGGATCAATGCCCTCTATTGATTGATTATATGCAAGCCGGAGGACCTAACCCGATATGCCCAGGGGTAAGTATGGAACCTATCATGTTGCGACCAGGATCAATCGGATCTGCACTATGCTGTGATGATTGTCGGGTGGCAGGCCTACACGATATGAACCATTGCCCTCAGCTGGGTGCATATGTCCCAGAGCTAAAACAACAATGGTGTCGATTCTATCGATCTATAGGACATGACGAGCATAATTTCTGAACGTATGACTTAATGATGGATCGTGGGAACCTATATCGGCTGCAATCAGACCCTGCATCGCCAAGACTAGATGCCCACTTTGGAGGATCACCGGCCCGAGGCAGAGGAGGTCGGGGAGGAAGTGCAGGCTGAGGACGAGGTCAACTAATTTGTTATAACTGCGGTGAAATAGGGCACTTTTCCTGAGAATTCCCTAATCCCACCAGGCCATCGTGTAAATACTGCAAACATTTGGACCATGAGGTAGAAGATTGCCCGATCTTAATAACAAGAATACAAGAAAAGCATCCTACCCCTACGCAGAATGTACAGAGGGTTAAAACTGAGCTATGAGAAGTAGATCCAAGTGTAAAAGTCATAACACGTAGCGGGCTGGACACCAAGGGAAGAAAAGAGGTATCCTACGAAGAACAAACACTAATAACAGCCCCTGCGCAGTCTCAGAGCGAGGAAGAAATTGAGACCTTTTTTAAGGCATGTATGAAATTGCTCAGGAACCCGCAGGCCGTAAGAAACCTCCTGGCCTTAATGAATACCTGCGCATCTCGGCCCACCTTGATTCCTGAGACCAAGGATGTGCACAAAATGTACAGCTCTAAGAAACGCATAGGGAGAGAAATGCGGCTAACTGCACAAATCAGAGACTATGAAATGGATCAGGTTATCTTAGATCTTGGATCTGATGCCAATGTTTTACCTAAGCAGACCTGGAAACGAATGGGGAAGACCAAATTGGAATGATCCACTATCCAGTTGCGAATGGAAAATCAACAAAAAAGCATTCCCTTGGGTAGGTTACCAAAAATTATGGTTGAAATTGCAGGGGCAATGGTCCTAGCTGACTTTTTAGTAATTGAGATAGTTGAAGATGCGGACCCCTACCCTGCGCTCCTTGGACTAGATTGGGCAATAGACATGGGAGGTATTATCAACCTCAAGAAACAAAGCATGGTGTTTGATAGAAAAGGTACGCGCATCATAGTACCCCTGGATCCCGCGGAAGGTACCTGGTATACCGAGCCTATCCATACGAAGGAAGAATTAGATCATATTTATAAGATCACTGCGCAAGATGAAGATCGGGTTAACCCCATGGATGAAGGGATGATCTGTTGGGAAAAGGAAATTGAATGTTTTTCTGAATCTGATGAGGAGCTGGAGAATTGGCAGAGCCAGCTACATGAGGTTTCAGTGCTTCGCAGCCTTCAGACCATCAGAAACTTCCATCGCATCTCTACCATAGAAAGAAACTTGCCTTTCCAAGAGGGCGTAGATGACACTCAGAAGCCTGCGAAGCCTATCGGTTTCATAGAATGTAGGTCCGAAGCACTACCACTAACCCAATATGAAGCACCTACGCAGGGACCTGTCTCCCCTACCCGGAGGAAGCATTGGAGTAGGGTGATCCTGCGTATAGAAACTCCCTTAGCCGGATGGGCCCCAAGGTCGGTCGACCCACATGGTTACCTACTGACACACAACACTCAAGGGTACGCTCGACCCTTGCCCAACTAGACTTACCAGAGTACTAATGACCTCAGCGCGCATAGGATTACGAACCTGTCTACAGTCAAGTGTATCTGGGAGAAGCTGCGATGTCTCAAGAAATAAATCACCTATGGATGTATGACGCAGCTGTCTTGCACAAGAATGATCCTTCCACGAATGGCATAAATGCTTCGAAAAGACTCTCGATCAACTTGCAGGATCAACTTGTGACAACCTTCCATCGAGATACAAAAATTCCCTCAACGCGTCATCCATTCTCGGAAATTACAGGGACACGACCTGGGACACGAAGGAAGAATGTCAGCTCATCCCAAGTTAATGCGAAAAGACACTTACAAACACAGAAAATGGGCGGTAGATCATCATTATCACCATTTATGATAAGCATAGTTCGACAGATCGAGGGTACGCACCACATGCGAGCTACCTTGCCATTAAGTAGCCTTGATTGGGGCGCAGATGGCTGGAAGACGTTGGGTCGGGCTATTTATTAAACTATCAAGCGGCATTGGCTACTTGCATTATGGTTTTTTATACTTATTCATACATTATATAATTCTCATCTCTCTGTTATGGATCCCAACTCACAGGAGGAATTGATAAGAGGATTAGGAGACATTGAGTGCAGTAATAGGAGTGTGCACGGCCTACCGCTCGAAATGATTAGCTGCGAACCAAGTTCGGCAGGAACGTTGCAGTACCAGGACCTGCTGCGACATCTCCACCATTTCCAGACCATGCCCGCTAGAAGCAACGTATGTTTACTCCCTCGCACTGCCATAATTCACACTTCTGAACCGATTACTGGAGACATTCAAGTAGACTTAGCGCAGCTATCTACTCTAGAGCTACAAAGACTATCTACCAGCGTACTGCAAGAAGTGCACCGCCGTGACCAAGAAAGGTGCAAGTAGTATGTCATGCCTCCAGAAGAACGAGCCCAGCGAATTGCTGTGGTCACTAACGCAACACACATTATTTAGGAACAACTGGCGCAGGGAGCCCAATTGCTTGAAGAGGCTATGCAGCTATGGACGAGAGCACGACACCACCCCATGCTTCAGCATGCCCAATGGGAATTGAAGTAGGCAGAAGATGTTCTATATCGAGTTTAGGCCTCCACACCTCCCCCCGCCCCCGCGCAGTGCCTGACTACAATACAAAGGATTGAGGACCTTCGTCACTCCAAGAATATTATGTGAAAAAAGTTGAAACCATGGTCTGATGCTGCACTCCAACTTGCACATGATGCATAGTTCGCCATTTCATGCCTCCACCAGTTTTTGGAACGAGTTGGTCCAGATCTTGATGGGCCTACTTCTCTGACGATGATCAATATTGTGCAACACGCTGTGGCCCAAAGCAAGGAAGTGCTTCCACCACTCCTTCGCACCCTGGCTACCTTGTGCACGCAGATTGAAGGCGCGCCACCAAAGTGACTTGGGACAAGTCAAAAGATTGTGTTGGGGGACTATTGGAACGGGGTCTCCTAACAAGCTACGAAACTGGTCCATTTTGGTTATTTTTTATTATATTTAGTATAGCGCAAGAGTTTTGGGGTAGGTCAAATCCCTAAACACATTGTAATGGGTCAAAGGGGTAAACTAGGGGTCCGAAAACCATGGGTTGCGGACCATAGGATTGTTAAAGCTAGATTGTTATAAATAGAGAGGCATTTTGGATTGTAAGAGGTAGGATTTGATGAGCTATGGATGCAATCTATTGTGTAAGCCATCTATTTTGGTTTTTGGGGAATGGACTCCTGCTGGCTGTGTGTGCGGAGATCCTAGTCCAGTTGTGTGCAGACCCTGCTGCTGTGTGCATAGGTTGGGAAGGGAATTGTAAGGAAAGGTTGATGAATGAATGAATATGCAGGATTATTAGATCTGAATCTCTGAGTACTATTGAATTAATTGCTGGTAATTACTGTGTTATGAATTTTCTGTCTTTGCGCTGCGAAGGTATGTATATTGAATGATTGGATATGTTCTGCTCTGGTTATATCATGCTGCGAAAGTATGTGTATTGAATTGGATCTAGATATATTCTATTCTGGTTATGTAACGTTTTGTTGATGTTATGAAAATCATATAATTGTAGATCTAGTGCACATGGATGCAATTGGATACATATTTAACCCTGCGCAGAGACAAGGTAATATGAATAGAATGCAGCCCTACTTGCCTTACCCTTCCTTTCTCAGGGTGCGGAAACCTGGTTCCAGCACCCACCCATACTACTTCGGGTGAGACTGTGACCTACGCAAGTGGGTCACTGCCAAAAGGGCCAGTAGTATAGGGGTTTGTTGGAAAACCTTGCACGCTGAACCTGGGTTAGGACCCCTCAAGCCAACACGGGCTGTTAACTTGCTTTGGTGAATCGGATGCGATATTGATCATGGGTCGTTGGATCTTGGGGAGCCAGATCGATGGCGAAGAGTGAGCGCGATCGGGGAAAGGTACGGTGTTTTATGGACAGGCAGTGGGACCGGGATGAGGTCATTACTTTCGTCAGGTAGCGAAAAGGCCGTCTGGCGGGGTTAAATATTTTGGGATCAATGAAGGCTGTTGGAGCGGTGAGATCAACAGTGGGGATTAGTCAATGGATGAATGGATAAATGGAGATCGGGAAATGAGAATTAAGGGGAGGAAGGCCCGATCACCATTTGATCAATGAGATCAATGGCTGAGATTTTATCGGTGGAAAACCATAGCGCGGAGTTGAAATAACAAGAGAAGGGGGCTTAATGAGGTGGAGAATGGTCATGTGGAGGAACAAAAGGGCTCTAAGGCTTTAAGTGAAAAGGTCTTAAGGCCTTTATGTGCAAAAGAACACTTTTTAGGCCAAAAGGTAGGTTTTTAAGGCTTTTTAGAGGCTCTGATAGGATAGAAAAAGGTGTTTTTAAACCATATAAAGGGGATTTCAATGGTTTAGAGGCTTTTTAAGGGAAATAAAGAAATTAATGAAGGGAAAAATGGGTTTTTCAGAGGAATAGATGACTGTTAAGAGAGGAGTAAAAAGGAAGAATGGGGAAATTAAATGGAGGTGAAAATGGTGAAAATAGCATGAAATCAATTTCTTTTAGATTAGCAGGGTAACTTGGAGGATTTTGAGTGAAGACTTTAGAAAATAGATAATTTGGACGATAATGAACTTAGTGAGATTTCATAAACTCACAAGTTTTTCATAAAATTTGTTTTTTTAAATCTGAAGGACTAATTTAGCCATCACTAGATATAACAGAATTTATAGATGGCTAACAGTGGCTCCACTTGGGAAAGGCAACTCCTTGGAGGTGTCAAGAACCTCAGAAAATAAGTCTCTGGAAAGTAGACTAGTGCCTTTTTTCTGCACCTTGACAATCCTATTTTGACTTGATGATTTTGCTGCTTAGAGATGATCTACAGTATTATATCAAGACTGATCTTTACCCAAACTTCTACCTACACAACATACTTTCCTAGCATTTTTTCTTCACTGGGTGCATTTAGACTTGAAAACCCTTATAACATCAAAATTTATTTTATTTGAAAGTGGGAAAACTATCTACTTATATCATCTAGAGTTCAGATTAGACTGATGAATTCATTATTTCTCTACCTATTCTAGCTATCTATCAAGATTAGACTGTTTGACAGATTTTCATTCTCTATTCTAAAATAGAAAATTTAAAACATAGACAAAATCAGGATAGACAGTCTGATTTGCTATGAGGCTATGGAATTTTGTACAAGCTGCACATATACTTTATTTTCAGAAATATTTAAAACAAAAAGTGTGAAGGCTTAAGATCTGAAATTGTTAGACATCCTTCTTTCTTTCTTTGGTTCAGATTTTGATCTTTTTAGAACCATTTCACTCTTCTCCTAATCTATTCTACTGATAAGCCAAGTTTACATTATTTGGTAGATCTTCATTCACTAACCTATCAACAATAAATTTAAACTTATTCAATCATGATTAGGCTATATGATTGAATAACATTTCTTCTTTCAGAGTAGTGGCATTTGAACTTGCACACTTTCAGATTTTTTTCTTTTTTTCGTATGGGGCTGTACCTTTTCTTTTATCTGCCCTCTTTTCACTTTTCTTTGTTTTTTGTGTTTCATTTTTCTATGTCTTTTCTTTAAGCAATGTTATTTACAATGGACAAATATTTGAACTGAATTTAAACAAAAATAATGTTTGAGCATCTTGCCATTGACAGGACCTCCAAAAAGTTCTGTTCCATCCAACTCCTGAAGGAAGAATGCATTGTTACCTATAGCAGAATGAATGTGATAAGGGCCTTTCCATAAATTTTCAAACTTTCCATGTTTGCCCTTATCTTCTCTCCTAGAGTCCCATTTCAACAGTTTGTCACCAATGTTGAAATCACTTGCCTTTGTTCTTTTGTCAAACAACTTCTTGATATTTTCTTGTACTTGTTGTGCTCTGTTGTAAACTTCATCTCTGGTTTGCTGCAGTTGTACAGTCTGATTTATCCTTCTTATCATATCATCTTCTTTAGACTGTATTTCTTGGATTAACTTCATGACTGGCACTCCTAAAATGGTTGGAAATATTGCATCTGCTCCATAAACTAGTTGATAAGGGGACATCCAATTGACTTTTTAGTGGTCAATCTGTCTGCCCAAAGTGCATGTACTAGCTTGTTGTGCCATGATTTCTTATTTTCTTCCAGCAAATTCTTGATGATGTTCACCAAACTCTTGTTTGAGGATTTTTCCAACCCATTATCTTGAGGGTAATAAGCTGTGGAATGACCCAATGTAATCTGACATTTGTGGCAAAAATCCACCATACTTTTGGACCCAAAGGCAACAACATTGTCAATGATAATCTTCCTAGGACAGCCAAATCTAGACAAAATATGATTTTCAATGTATGAAATGATGACTGCGTCTGTGGCATTCCTAGAAGGGATGGTCTCTATCCATTTGGTGAAGTAATATGTTGTTATGAGAGTCCATTTCTATTGGGCAGATGAAGCAAGATGGATTTCCCCAATGAATTCTAGACCCCATTTTTGAAAAGGAGCTTCAACAATGATTGGATGCAGAGGTAACAGTAGCAATTTTATTTTGCCTTCAAAGATTTTGGATTTATGGCAGGCAATTATCATTTTATGGACATCTTGAAAGAGGGTGGGCCAATAATAACCAGCTCTAAGGATTTTTTTTACAATAGTTTTCCAATAGAGGTGGCCTCCACATTCTCCTTCATGAAACTCAAGCTTGAGCTTATTTTCATCATTCTCAGGCAAACATTTAAGCAATAATCCACTAGCATTTTTCCAATATATACATTTATCTAAAATGAATTAATTTACAGCCTTTAACTTTAGAAACCTTGCCTTTGTTTTAGACAAACTAGGAGGAACATTAAGATTAAGAAGCACATACAAAATATCAGCATATCAAGATGAATTCAGAAAATGATCTTCAATGAGTGTAGTTGCCAACTCCTCCTGTTCATCTAATGCATTAAACATGTTTATATCAAGTGCTTGTAAGTTTGATTCAGCCATTAGTTTTGCTAATATTTGACCTTTGATGAGCTTAGAGGGCTTGATTTCTAAGTCATATTTTAGTATAACAGAAAACCACTTTCCTCTTTTGCCATCGGGATCTTGTGTCAAAATGTCTTTCACCACTAAATGAGGCACAAATGCAATGATGTGTGAGTGGAAAAGGTAAACTCTAAAATATTTTAAGGATTTGACTAAGGAAAAAGCCTGATTTTCCATTATGTTGTATTTCAGAGGTGCATCTCTTAATGCCTTTCTAAAAAATGCAATGGGCTGATCTTGTCCCTTTATGTTTTTCTGTAATAGGACAAAAACTACTGTGTGTTCTGATGCAAAGGAAATTATGAAGAAATCTTTGGTAAAATCAGGACTAATAAGAATCGGTGTTTGGGTAAGTGCTTGTTTTACCAGTTCAAAGGATTTATTTGCTTCTAAGGTCCATTTAACTCATGTTTCCCTTTTGAGAATATTTTTTATTTTTCTAAGGAGTTCAGCTAGGTTGGGTATGAACCTTCTCAAGAAATTAATCTTTCCATTGAAATATTGAAGTTCCTTGATGTTTCTAGGATGATTGATTTTCAATATACCCTCAATCCTCTTTGGGTCTATCTTTATCCCCTCTTTAGACATGATATGACCAAGAAGTTTACCTTCTTGGAGACCAAACAATGTTTTCTTGGGATTTAAAGATAAACCATATTTTCTGCATTTTTCAAGACTTTTCTTAGGTGTATTAGGTGTTCTTCATCTATTTTGGAAGAGACTGTGATGTCATCTAAGTAAATCACAATGAAGTAACCCATTTCTTCTGAGAAATCTATATCCATGGCTCTCTTGAATGTGGCACCTACATTAATTAAACCAAAAGACATTTTCACATACATGAAAGTGCCCCAAGGTGTAGTGAAGGCTGTTTTAAGTTGATCATCAGGGTGTACCAATACTTGGTTGTATCCTGAGAAGCCATCTAGCAAAGAAATTCTTTTAGAATCTACTACCCTTTGTAAGATGTGATCCATTTTAGGCAAGGAATAGTTTCCCTTTAATGAGGCCTTGTTTAAGTTTCTAAACTCTATACAAAGTCTTATTTCTCTTGTTTTCTTCCTTACAAATACAAGGTTGGATACCCATTCTGAGTATCTCACAGGGACTATAATTCCAGCATCATACATTTTTTTGATTTCTTTCTCAACCAGAGGTAATTGAACAGGGTTTATTCTATGCAATTTTTGTCTAAAAGGCTTCTGGTTTTCTTTGACGGGTATCTTATGTTGAATTATTTCTGTATCATATGATTTTAAATCTTCATAACTCCAAGCAAACACATCATAAAATTCTCTAAACAACTCAAGATATTTAAGTTTTATGTGACCTCGCAGTGTTTTGGATAATTTGATCATTTTAGGCCTTTCTTCACTGCCTATGTTACATTCTTCAACATTAGTTTCAGTGGGATCTATTTCTGGTTTTTTGGGAACATCATTTAAGTCAAACAATTCTTCTAGAGGCACTAGTCCCTTTGGAAAGTTTTTACTGTTAGACTGCAACACTTCTAGATCTTATTTTTCTAAATCAGTGCATATCTCTATTTTGTTTTTAAATCCTTTGGTTAACAGATTTATATCAGCAGTATTGGGAGGTTCTTCTTTGTAAGATTGTTCCTCAGTGGGGAAGTCTTCTTCATATTTTAAATTTGAATTTGGCACTTCAAACTCATTTCTGGACTGCAGGAAGTCTTCTATTTGTTTATCTCTTTCAAAAACTTGACAATATTTTTCATTATCAGGGACTGCTGGTCTGTATTTGACTTGCACTGTGTATTGTTTACTTTCATAAGGTTTTAGACATGTACTAGCAGCAAAGGCTAAACCATTGGCAAGAATATTTTTGTTTCTAGGGACAAAGATGAGTTCAAATTCTACAAATGATTTCAAGAGGTCCATGGCATCATCTCTATAGGCTCTTAGTATTGGATGTTTTTTTGTGTGTTCTCCATTTACTTGCCTAATTATCAGTTCTGAATCCTCATGGACTATTATCCTCTTAGCTCCTAATTTTTTCAATAAATGTAGCCCTAAGAGGAGTGCTTCATACACTGCTATATTATTAGTCCATTGAAAATTTAATCTGTATGAATGAACTTCAACATGGTTATTCTACGTGTTATGCACCCATATGCCTTCTCCTGCACCAGTCTTGCTACAAGACCCATCAAAACTCATACTCCAAAGGGGACTAGCTTCATATTTATCATTAATTTCATCTTTTTCCTCTTTGGTCTATTCGTCATAGCTGCCACTGTGTTTTTCTTCAGGGTCTGCACTATTTTTATTTTTGTCTTGTTCTTCAAGTTATTCAGTGTTTTGAGGATTTTATCTTTGTTTGTCATGCTTAACACTTAGTAGATGGTTTTTTTGTTGCTTATGACCTTCATTGTGTTTGTTGTGATTTTCTAAATTAGCAAACTGTTTATGTAACTCCTCCTTCTTTTCCTCCTCTTCTATGGCTTCCACTATGTTGGTTGATCTTCCATCTTCTAACCCTTGCTCATTAGGAATATCATCATTGTAAAGAATGAATGAGTCAAGGTCTGTCTGTATAGAATAAAGAGGGTAGTTATCTGGGCTCTCTTGACTACTCACCATGTATTTCATGTGTGTTTCCCTGTATAGTATTCTAGGTTGATTGAAAAGAGGGATGGTGGCATAAGTCATATACTTTTTCATAGTGCCTTGAAGCTTATCACCCCAAGATATTGAAAGGAGCATGCCATCCTTGGGAGGTATATCAGGCACTACTATATGCATCACTAAAATTTTGGCTGGGATTTGTGCTAAGTTGACACAAAAATCTTTTATTAGGTCTAGGAATTTGACCCTGCTGGAGTCAAATGAGTATAAATATTTATAGGGCCTAGTTACCTCAAGGCCTAATCTTTCCATTATTACTTTGGGCATGAGGTTGTGTGATGCTCCTGAGTCAAGCATGGCATTGTGCAAAATGTTATCATGGATGTTTAGGCTGACATAAACTAGACGAACACCTCCTTCTTGAAATTTCCCTTCCACTTCTGGTCCAAACAGAAGCTCGGGTTTGTCATTATTTAAATTAACAGAATCATTTTTGTCTCCTATGTTCAAAGATCTTAACACTTGGGATTTATATATATCTTGTGTGACTAATTCAATGAGAGGGATGGAGATTTTAATTTTGGAAATTTCACTATCTATGCTAAAAGGAGTTTGATTCTTGGAAATATTTATTTCAGCCTTTTTAGTCACTGTTTTCTCACCAAAATCAGCTTGCTGGTTTTTATTATGGACAACATTTAAAATAGTTTTATCAAGAGAATTAGCTGGGGTGCTAGTGCTGCTGGAGCCACAACTATGTTTGCTAGAATTTTGGGTGTTTTTTCCTTTGCTTTTTTTAGAACTTTCAGCCATTTCTTTATGGTTTTCTATTGTATTTTTGGGAGTGTTTACAGGGCTACTTTTTTGTAGAAATTTCAGAGGTATTTTTCTTGGGAAATTCTTGGTTCTTTTCACTCCCTAAGTAATATTGTTTATGTACTTCTATTATGGAATTTTCAAAGCCTTGATGTTAGTCTGCAGTCTCTATTCTTTCTTCTTCATAAGGTGTATACATGACCTGTTCTTTCCTAGTGAGGAAAAAATTATCCTCATCATTTGTTCCCAACATGTTCATGTGATTTTCCTCCACTTCCTCTACTATCCCTTCCTCCTCATCAGCATAATTTTCTTAAAAAGGAGGTCTGATCTACTGATCAGGCCCTCTTTGTTTTATTTGAGGAGGGTTTCTCCTAAACTTCTGATTTTGATTTTAGGTTTGGTTCTTGTTTTGAGGAACTGTTTGATTTTCTCTAGGATAAGCTCTCTCATTTACATTCATCCTTTCCATCATCCTTTCCATAGTTTTCACTAATTTTTCAAGTTTTGAATCAGATGTCGAAGGTGCAGCCTCATCTCTATATGTCACCCTTTTCTCACTTTTCATCATAGCTCTTTTGGCAAGCAGATTTGCCTCAACACTTACTGCCCCTCTCTGCATATCTTCTAAGGTGAGGGGTTCTATTTCTCTCAATTGGTAGGCCATTTCAGGGTCAAACCCATCAGGAAATTTCATTAAATCCAAGCCTTGTGGTGGTTTCATATGGATAGGTAAGGAATTGTACACACTATTAAATCTAGTGCAGTACTCTTGTACTCCTTCTCTATCATTCCTTTTAATGTTCTCATATTCGGATAGAATTTGGAGAGGGTTCTTCTAGACTTCCCATTTGTTTAAAAATAACTAATGAAAAATAGGGAGGTCATTTATACTATTAGGGGTTAAGCTTTTAAACCATTTTCTTGCTTCTCCCCCTAAGCTTTGAGAAAAAATTCTAAGTTTAATGGTTTCATCATCCATTTCTTTTCTATCAAAGTAGTCATTCATTTTGTCCACATGTTTTTGAGCAGTAGTAGAACTACTAGCATCATATAAAGGAATTTTGGACTGATAATCTTGTGGTAGAATGGCTAAAGGTAAAGGAAGGACTAAAGGAGCATACCATGTTGCCATGATGTGGAGTTGTGGAAAAAATGGGGTGTTTACAAGTGGAGGGCTTGTGATAGGAGGTGGATGATGAACAGGAGTGGTTTGAACAATGAATGTGTGGGTGGGTGTGAAAAAAGTACTAGGAACAACTAAGTACTATTGAGCAGATTTAGGATGAGAGAAGCCAAAATTGTGAATGAAATGGATTTCAGGAGGAGTGGATGGGGAGGCTTCTCTACTGCTAGTTTGTTGTGAATTTTCAGGCTCAAAGTCTATCTGATCTATACCACTTAATGACTTGGTTCTAGGTAAGTTTCTATTATAGGATAATTAAACTTGGGTATCTTGTAGAGCTGTAAGGTTTTCAGGAACTGAACTTGCTCTTAAGATGGGACTGACAATAGTTGGGTTCTTAGATGTAGGAGACTTCCTAAGGATGCTTTTGGGATTATTAACTATTTCAGGAGGATTTGGGTCAGGATAGGATCTAGTATGAATTTTCTTAGAAGCTAGGATTTTGGACCCAACAAGAAAACTCAGCCAAGGTATGACAGTCTTTTAAAGGCAAACTAATCTGTGTAGGAAAACTTTAATCCACAAAGTTTTCTTAACTGGGTTTTTTATATTCTAATGATAAGATAAGGTATCCCAATGGAATCTCTTGGAAAACCAATGGGATCAGCATGCCTACTGAAAACTAGTGGAGTCACTAGGTGGAAGATTTTTACTTGTTTTCTAGGACTGGTTGTTGTCCACCATCAACAATCAGGGACCACTCTTGGCAGAAACTTGATTCATTTAGGAAAGAGGTTTTCTGAGTTGTCAAGTTATATATTACTCAATATTCCCCAGTATGATCGCCACTATGTTGGCTCCCTATGATTTACAATAATGGAAAAAATAAACACTGCAGGGGCCACATCAGAACCACATTGGAATCCTAGGACCTAGCCTTCCTGGATTCAGAGAGGGATTTCTCTATATAAGTATTTTAAAGGATATAACTTTGTGCTTTGTTTATGATATTAGGCTAGTTATGAAGCTCTGAGAGCTTGTTTTGTTTTGGTTGGGTATTATTAACTGAGAAGGTCATTTGAAGGGCGAAGGTGAGAGTAGATTGAAAGAATGTTTCAGCTGGACAAATAGGTCATGAGACAATATTAATCCATTGGGTTATGGAGTCACAAAAGGATTTAATTGTACAACAATTCTTCAAGGGTTTCCATAGGGCAAGTCATCTAGATTAAAAGATATTTTTAGATTAAGTTGTGAAATGGAAAATTAAAGTGTTGTGAAAGAAGGAAAGCTATAGTCAATTAAGAATCTCCTAGCTCCACTAAACAAGAAAAGCCTTTCAAAGTAACTGTTTGAAGAAAGCCAAAGGACAGGGAAAACTGTTACACCATTTTTTGGTCATCTAACCTACTATCATTAGATGGACCCAAGTACACCATGTAAGACCAATTTTACCCTAAGTAAAATTGCTTTCACTATGTTAAATAACTTAATAAAACACATTTATTAGGTTGTTTATGGTCTAAATAAGAAACCCCAAAAGGAAATATTAAACAAACCTATATTTGTTTGATTTTCCTCGAGGAATAATTAATTAAACAATAATTTAATTATTATTCCTGGTCATGTTTAACCCAAAACAAAGAAATTAATTAGATAAATCTTTATTTATCTCATTATTTTCTAGGAATAATTATTTAAATCTTATTTAAATAATATTCCTTTTTAAATATGACTAAATCACCCATAAATAATTAAATAAATCATTATTTATTTGATTATATTTCAACCACCTCCTTAAAATGATAAACAAATCATTTATTTATTTATTATTCACAAATAAAGGGATTT
This sequence comes from Pinus albicaulis, assembly GCA_034641835.2. NCBI lineage: Eukaryota > Viridiplantae > Streptophyta > Pinopsida > Pinales > Pinaceae > Pinus > Pinus albicaulis. The sequence goes on along the minus strand of CM076579.1, from coordinate 1,548,969,492 downwards.
GACCCAAGTCAAATACTTTTTCCCTCCAACAAATATAATAAAATATTCCATAAAAGGTGGATCTAGATTTGGTTAATGTTATTTTAATCATGCACCAATATCTAGAATGACCCAATATTTTATTATAAATAGGAGGGTTTCTCATACCATTCTTCACCTTTTTTTGCGTTTTAGATCACTCTGGATCTATACTCTTGGTCTGACTTTGAGCCATTATCATTGTCAAATTTTCCATTATTTGCTGTTTGAGCTCCCTTTGAGTTCTATCTTTGTCTGGGTTTTCTACACCAAAAGGAGAGAGAAATACTAGATCTGAAGTGCTGAGGACTTCCAAGAACCCATCCCATTGAGGAGAATTGGAAACACCTTCTTGTTTTCCTCCCAGGTGCCCTTAATACAAAAATTCTTTCAAAAAATATTGTTCTTGTCTTGTCTATTGGATGTATGGAGAAAAACCTTATTTTTACTGCTTAATGTCTCTTTATGCATAGATCTGGATTTTTGCAGCATTTGTCTTGATCAACTAAGTGTAGATCTGAAGATATTAGCAGCCATATTTGTTGTTCGGGCTATAAGCTATGCGTAGCTAAAGTGGTATTTTTTCGTACACTTCGACAAAAGATTCATACTAACAACTGGCGACTCCACACGGGTTTTCAATTACGACCGCTGTCGTTTTTCATATTCCTGCATATCCAGCTACTTCAGACCCTAGGGTTTCTTTTCAGCTTTTTTTTTTTCCTATTTTTATGTTGTTTTTCACCTATAAAACCCTAAAACATTAAAATTTCTAACTTTCGCGTGTTTCTGTACCTATTGCGCAGGTGACAGACATCAGCCACAACTGAGACGACAACTTTTTCAGACATCTGCTGCTAGGACACCCGGAGCTTCAGGTCGCACTTTTCAGCCCAGAAACTGTGACCTAGACTCCAGGTCACACTTTTCAGCCCATTATCTATGACCTTCACAGAAAACAGGTTAGAACCTGCGACCTGCCAGTTTTTCTGCTATTTTTCTTCAATTTTTCTGGGTTTTTCTGAAGCTTCTGTCAGGGTTTTCCAGCCTCTGTCTCAGCCCGTCTAGACCTGTTTCTGATTTTTTTTGCTCATCTAAGTGGGAACATATCCCCCTAGGGCTTTAGTACCCTCCACTTTTGGTGGAAGAGTTTTAGATGTTTCAGGTGTCTGATTTTTCAGAGTTTCAGCCTTCCCTTTTTCAGATCTGATACCTCCTTTTCAGATCCCTTTTAATCAGATCTTCTCCCTTTCAAATCACCTCTTCAAGTTTTTTTTGGATCTACCTTTAGGGCCTCCTCCTTTTCCCTTCTGCTTTTTGCTGATTTCCTCCTTTTTTATAGCCACCTTGCCTCTGCCTCTTGGCTATGTTCTGCACCTCTTTTCAGTAGTTTTTTCCTTTAGATCCCTGTCCCTCCCGACCTTCGATCTATTGGCCTATTTTTAGTGTGTTTTGACTAGATTTTTTCCCTCTTTTAGACCAGTTTTGAGAGACCCACCTTTTTGGGTTAGATCGATGCATTGTTAGTTGTTAATTTTCTGTTATTTCAGCATTATATACTGTTCTCTGCAGATTTATTTTCAGTTACGCAACACACTTTTTCTTTTTCTCTCAAAACGTCTGGGTTTAAAAATTAAAATTAACGCACGCCACACACTCACCCTAAGCGAAGAAGAGCCTGGTTAACACCACTAGGCAAAGACTTTAAAAAATTGTAAAATCAATTGACACTGCACCTTTCTACCCTTGTTTCGACATTGTAATCACTTGATTCTGCACCTCCCTGCCTTTGTTGGTCGTTCTTCTTCCCCTTGTGCTATGTTTGTGTTGTCACCATTGCGCCCCCAAGGTGTACATCCCAGAGACTTCTTGGCCTTCACCCTCAGTTTTCGGTCGGTTGACCTACTCCTTCCCGCCATCGTCGAGTTAGTCCTCCTCCGAGTCCACACTCTGACTCCTCTTCTGATTCATTGGGTTCTCCTTTTACTTCTGGTTCTCCCCCTGTCACCTTCACTATGTCTGGTCCAGGGCCTAATGATAGCGGTAATCCTGGCCCTAATGTCGGGACTACTACTAGTGGAACCGCCACAGGAACTACCTCGGCTGCTCCCTTTCTCCCTTACATGGAAGGCCTCAGCCTCCCCGATTTCAATCAGTTGATCAATGACCCTATCCGCCACGATGTTGGTTGGCCTGCTATGCCAACGAAGCTCCCCTCTGACATCCCTAAGTTCGAAGGCCTTGCTGGAGAATATTCAACCAACATTGTCCGATCTTTCCACATGTGGTGTTCCTCCAATTCCATTACTGATGATTCCATCCGTCTTCAGTTGTTCCAACGCATGCTTACAGGCGAAGCTTATAAATGGTATGTTGATCAGACCACCTCTTCCCATACCACCTTAGCGACCATTTCCCAAGCCTTTTTATCTTATTTCCAACTCCCTCTTCGATACGACACTGGTACCGAGATTTTGACTTCTTTCCGTCAATCCTCTTCAACCCGCCTTTCCACTCATGTCCAGGAATGGCAGAGAAGAAGGAGCTTATGTCGAGCTCCCACCTTTGAATATCGGGTTTATATGGATTGGTTCCTTCGCACTCTCTTACCTCCCATTGGCAAAGATGTCACCTCCCATTTCCCTCAAACCGAAGAAGCCGCCCTCCAAATAGCCTTGAAATATGACCTGATCTACGCTCAGTCTGGTTATGTTTATACCGTCCTTCCTGACCTCCCCAGGCTCCACCGACGGTATCGTTGGAGCCCTTTCTCATCTGTATGCTCAACCTCCTATGGGCTACGGTCTCCCTTCGGGAGGGGCCATCACCTCTAGCACTTTTCCCCCTCCAGGTAGCATGTATCCAGGATACAGCATGAATCATCCTTTTTCCCAACCTCCTGCTTACCTCAATGTTTCCCAACCTAACCATTATCCTTATCTGCAGCCTGGTGCTCCATCTCCTTCAGCATTTGCACTTCCAACTCCCTTGCCTTCTCAACCCCCACAACAGCACCTACAGCCCCCTCCAGGGCAAGTATTTGCACAGCAAGGCGCGACTAATCCCCCTTCCTCTCAAAGAAGGCAGAAAGGCAATCAAAATCAATCTGCCCCTGGTACTCGTGGACCCAATCCTCAAGGTCTTGACCCTAACACTGCTACCCGGCAACAGGGCACTCAGCCCAAGCCGGACAGGCCTATCCGCATAAATAAGCCTTGTTCATGTTGCGGTGTTTACGGTCATTACACTCACGATTGTCCCCTTCTACCATAAATGCGGCAGATGTGGGAGTCTCAAGCCACATTGCAAGGACAACATGCCTCCCCTCATGCTCCCCCTAATGTGGCCACTACTCAACCGGATGTGTTTACCGATTCTTTCCCCCAGCAAGGATTCGTGGCTGCCCAACTACCTGACGGACAGGGCGCCACTCAACCTTCCCCTTCTAGTTCCTTCGATCCATCTCCAACCGTCGACCTTAACCTTCAAACTCAGTCTCGCCAGTACCCCAAGCCTCCCGCTCAGTCTGCCTCCGAGTCCCCTTCTTTAGGTTCTACATAGCCTCTTTCGACATCCAATGGTCCCTTACATATCCCTCAACCCAAAGTTGAGGTTCATACCAAGATTCCTAAGGGACCATTACGTCGAAATGCTGCTCCTGGTCGAGCTGCTCATTCGTATAGCATAGTAGATGATTTGGCGTAGTCTCCTGCTGCCATTTCCACATTGGAACTCCTCCAGTCGTGCCCTTCCCAAAAGAAGGCTCTACTATCTGCCATGGGTGCTGTAGATCCTGCTGATGACCAAATGATTGTTTTCGACGCCCATCAATCAGAACATCCTCCTCTTCTTGCTTCCGTAGCCTTTCAAATCCCAGTAAAAATCCGGAACGCTAATGTTTCTCGGTGTATAATTGATGAGGGGGCATCCACCTGTGTGATGTCCGCTTTGGTTTGGAAGCAACTCGGATCTCCTGAGTTGGCCCCTTCCATGATCACCCTTCGAGCGTGGGATGGCCATGCCTCCTAGTCCATTGGCCTCTTCCGTAATTGTCCTATCACTCTTGCGGGCAAGACTGTTTGCATTGACGTCGAAGTCATCGACGCCCCTCTAGATTACAACATTCTCTTGGGGCGAAGCTACACCTATGCCATGTCTGCTGTCCCATCTGCGGTTTTTCGCAAGATGTCTTTTCCTCACAATGGAAAGATAGTCACCATCGACCAGTTGACATATCATGAGCCAAAGTCTAAGACCTCCCCTGAGACGACCATCTCCTCTGTATCCAATAAACAAACCATCGATTCCTTGACTAGTGTCTCTCCCGGCATCTACAAAGACTCCTCTTTTCTTGGAACTTTCCCTGGTCTCCCTCCTCCTCATATCTTTGATCCCAGCTTATCAAATGTTTGCATGATGCAATCGTCTCGGGCTACCCTTAAGTGGCCCGCTTCGGCTAGTCAGCAACCTCAGACTCAACCTCGCCCACCGCAATCCGCTCCTAGCCATTCATCTCATCCAGCCGGACCTCCTCCTTCTAGCCCTCCTCCTACAGCTAGTATCCCTGAACCCCTCTATCCTCCTGGGTCGGTTCCCCCAGGCCTCAACCATCTCGGAGCCATCCCTTCTGGTCATTATCCCATTGGTCAGATACCTTTCCTTGCTCCCCCTCCCGGAGTCTATACGGTCCCCATCATGGCCACCCTCTCTCTCCCCAACCTGACCTTGGGTATACCCGTCTGGTACCTTGACCCTCCAGCTGCTACCCCACCTGGTCACCCCAAACCCTACCTTGCTTTGACACCGGTTCAACCAATCCCCCTCGCTTCCTCCGTTGCCACTGTGCCCCCAGCACCTCCATAGGACCCTTCTCCTATCGTGACGGCTCCCGGGAAAAAAGGCAAAGCTCACAAGGGGGCATCCAAAGACAAGGCCACCCCGACTGACCCGACCCCTCCTCCACCCGCAAAGCCTTGCACCTTGTGTGATGTCATCGGTCACGCCACCCATGCTTGTCCTGAATTGCTCCATATTCAACCCATGGTTAAAGTCGTGTTCCCTGAGTCTACGATCCCTAAATCCTCTGTTCCTTCCTCGTCCATAACCAATAACCCCAAGATTATCCGCACCAACAAACCCTGTGCTCTGTGCGGTGTCCATGGCCATTACTCCCACCATTGTCCTCACCTGACACATTACCGCACCTCTTTAGAGGTAGTTCGAGAGTATTAGGTTGAACAAAATCAATCCGCCTCTCCCATACTCGCGTAGTATGCTTCAGATCAGTCTGAGGATCCACCCGCTCCCATCGACATTCCCCCCCTTGATGTCTAGATGTCGGAGCCTACGACCACCATTTTCTACCTATCATCATCCATGAGTCCCTCGGGGAACATTCCCTCGGATTCCTCCCCTGTTGTTTCGCTTGACCCCCCTTCAGCGACCACCCTGGGCTCAACATATTTTGACCATCTATTTATCTGTTCCTCTGTCATCCCCCGTGACGACCCGTATGTTAGCCTTTCTTCCTATACGGATGATCTAGGTAGCTTTTCCGCGTCATGTGGTTTCCCTTCCTCTCATCATCCCCTATTTTCCCTTCAGGATTCCCTCTTGGAAGCCTTCTCCACCCATGACCTCATCCTTCCTGCCCATAAACAGGATAACACCACCTGTATCTTTGTTGACCTCCGCAGCCCGAGTCCCAGCCATACCTCCTCTAGCTCTCATATACCACCATCTAGTTCGTATGTGATTCATAGCCATCCTGCCCATCGCCCTCCCTCTAGCAGTTGCCGCTCGATGTCTACTATACACTCACGCTGTCGTCATTGTTCCTCCTCCTCCCATTTTTTGTCTCGTAACACTATTCTGCAGGACCTCCCGTCCCCACCCTATATCGGTTACGCCGATGGTGCAAGTCGTTACTCCCGGAATCTAGCCTCGGCAGGTTGGGCCATTTTCACCCCCTTGCATGCCCTCATTCTCTCAAACGGGGTCTGCATTGGTACTGCCACCAATAATCAGGCTGAATATGATGCAGTTCGTGGTCTCTTAGTCGATGCCCTCTCTCATCGCATCCTCCATCTGCATGTTCGTTTAGATTCCCTACTTCTTGTCATGCAACTAAATGGTGTCTATCGCGTGCATAATCCTATCCTCTTTAGACGGTATTTACGAGTGAAACTCTTGATACGTGAATTTGAAACCATAACTTTCAACCATGTACCTCGATAACAAAATCACTATGTAGATATCATTGCAAACCATGTTCTAGATTGGCATTTATCACAGGCATTTTATACAAGACAATAACATTCATAATCATTAAAATAGATGCATATCCATAATATGTGTCGCAAAGCATGTGTTTAGAGTCCATCTACTCTGATACATATGACATGCCCATATCATGTTACAAAAAAATCAAAACTGGGGGCACCACCTGTACCTACATACACACTAGGGGGCACCACCTGTCCCACACCTAATCACTATATGGCGGATCCCAAGCCAATGGCTCTGCTTCTGTAGCCTGTAGATCACGTATCCCCTGACTGGCCATCTCCATGCGCCACATGACACCTCGCCATTCCGAGGGTAGACCAATACATGGCTCTATGTATTGGTCATCTAAGTCTTGCCACCCGCACTCTGAAAGCCCGGTCAGCAACCTCTTGCATCTACGGCGGATGTCCTCCAGGAGGGCGGCCACATCCTCATTATGTGCCGCTCTTGATCCACTCAGGCTTGCAGCTCTTGATGCTGCTGGTCGTCCCATATATCCGGTCGATTTTACCGGAGCTATATCTGCATACCAAAAGTACATGCATCAATACCCTATCTAATATTCAATAACTTTAACATGCCCAAAATAGATTAGTCACTTGTCACTTACCATCGAGTCCCCATACTCGACCAGGCAGAAGTGGTAGGTTCGGATCCCCACAATAACTCATCCCACTATAGGGATAGTCGTCTATGTATAACAACATCTGATCCCAATGGGCAAAGAACTCAGGTCGAAACACCCGTCCGACCACCCCTCCTCCTCCTCTACACAGTAGTCGCCCCCACCGGCGCATCCTGGGCTCTCTCGGGCCCCCATTTGGGAGCTGTATACGAGGTCGTAAGGTCGGGATCTTCTCAAAAAAGAAGGAGCACAATAAAGTCCCATACGAGCAATCATGGTTCACTTGCCGCTTGCAAAGAGACAGCTGTTGTTTTAATGATACCAACATCATTTGGGCCCACCCATAGTAGGTCCCACTCAACACACTCGCCACAATCATCATCTGCCCCCCAGTGATGTGATGGAGTGCCTGGTTGCCCAGGATCCACAGCACCGCTGTGGCCACTGCACGAGTCTCCAATATCTCTAGGTCCCCGATCGGTATCCGAGTCCCTTTAACTTGGAGACCCGGTCGAAAATGTCGCTCCAAAAAATCCATGATGTTCCACCCCCGCGGTAACACTGGCTGCGTATTTCCCACCATCCCAAGTGGCGGGAGAGCAGTCAGGAAATATATATCCTGGACTATCAATTCGATCCTGTGCCCCTGCACTACAAAGACCTCATGATCTGGATCCCAATAACTGACAATCCGGGCCAACAAAGGCTCCCTAGCTCTCATCAAAGGGTTCTCCAAAAACTTCAAAACCCCAAACCTGGCCAATACACGACAGACACCCTGATCTGCCTAGATCTCTGACCGTAATGTACCCAGGTCTCTTTCTCTCATGTTGACCTGTATATCTGCCATATCTGCACAAACACATCATCTTTGTCAGTATACAGATAGGAAACACTGTAACTAATCACAAAAACCCAAATCTCAGCCCTCAAATAGCACTGAAATCTCCTTCATCCTCTAGGTCACACTTTTTTGCCCAATCCTGGGACAGGTCGCAGTTTTTGGCCTAAAAAGTGCGACCCGGCCATAGCAGTGAAAGAGGGTTTGTTCCTGAGATTCTGGGCCCTAATCTAAACTTTCAATCCATCAAAATGAAAGAGTAAGGTTAGGCCTCTTACCTGAAACTGACGGATCTCGATTCCAACGGTCGGTTTGTCTGCTACGCTCGCCGCAAGATTTAGGGCCTTCTCTCCTCTCTACATTCACCACAGCAACAGTAGCAAATAAGTGAATTTGGAGGGAAAACGTCCTTATTAAAAGAGAACCCTTGTTTTTCTTTCGCCTGTTGCGACCACACCGTAGCTCCGTTTGACAGACCGTCTAAACCATTGGAAAGCTCTCACCGAGCCCTCAAATGGGTATCTGTCAGTTTTTTGTGACTTGATACTTCACCAAGACACATTTTTTCCAAGATGGGTCACTTCACCTCCCCCCAAAATCGAATTTCCTCACTTGCAACACTTCTACTTGGGGCACCACTTTGCCTCCATACTTGTCTTTGTTCGTGTCGATTTTCGTCATGAGATAACATCTTGTACTCATGTTTTCATGGTCCCCCATGGGACCTTTTCTGTGTGGCAGCTCCATCGAGTCGCCCTTTTTTAGAGCATCCAAGTTGAATCCTCATCGCATTCATGGAGTCTATCCCGAGTCCCTTTGTACCCCGCTATAGTCCTCCATCCTTCATTGCTTGGTCTCTCTCTTGTGTCGCACATTATGGCTGTCAATCCCACTGTCCCCTATCCCTTATGATACTGTGCCAGTCGTTGCCATGTCATCCATGACCTTTATTCTCTAGCAAGGGAAGTCGTCCATTCGCTACTCAGTCCCCTCCATTCCATCATCATCATTGGTATTAGTCTGTCTGTTGCTCTACTGTTTTCTCTCGTGCCTTAGTTGAGGATCTCTCATTGCCTCACCTATGGCGGACCTCCTTCTGTCGACATCAGCTCCTTCATTCGAGAAGACAGGTCTAGAGGGCAGTGTACCTTGGTTCCAGCTTCCTCTCTTGTTCGGTGCCTCGGATCAGGCAAAGGGATCTCTCATTTCCCTTTGAATTGATTGTTTCTCCACTCCAGCTCCTTTCAGCATGATCGAGATCCGTATGCTTGATGGTTCAGTGATGCAGCAGTAGCTTTTGGTGATTCCCAGGTGTGTGTGAGATGTCTCAGCCCTCATGAGGGGGTGGCCCTGCAAGTAGCCCCCCACATGCCCGGATGACCTCTTCATTGCAGCCTTCGATGCCGCTCCATATATTTGATGATGTAGGCCATTAGCCGCTTGCAGCGCCTCTTTGATTTGCATGTATCAGTCAGATTTTGTGAGCTCTTCCCCGCTTGTAGGGGGCATTTGGGTTGTATTTGTATCTCATTTACTCAGATATTATTGTATAATTCCTGGCTATTATCCCAGGCACAGCATGTATATGGGATCCCTCATTGTATTTTTATCTGGCTCATGTTTATGCCAGTTGTACTTTATGGTTCGGTCCCTTGTTTACTGGACACACTATTCTTTTGTACTTTGTCTCGGCGGGCATAGGTATGCCTCCCCCACCGCCTTTAGCACAGGTACCCTCTCATAAAAAGAGACGTGTTGCACCTGCCAGTCTCATCTCCTCAGGGTCTAGTTCTTCAGCACATTAGTCTACCTTACATTTCTCTCTCTGACTTCCCTTTTTGATGTCTGTTGATTGAGTTCTTACAACGTACTTCGGTCATACAATTTTCTCCTAACACTCGCACGCTGGGGGGCAATCTGTTACACCATTTTTTGGTCATCTAACCTACTATCATTAGATGGACCCAAGTACACCATGTAAGACCAATTTTACCCTAAGTAAAATTTCTTTCACTATGTTAAATAACTTAATAAAACAAATTTATTAGGTTGTTTATGGTCTAAACAGGAAACCCCAAAAGGAAATATTAAATAAACCTATATTTGTTTGATTTTCCTCAAGGAATAATTAATTAAACAATAATTTAATTATTATTCCTGGTCATGTTTAACCCAAAACAAAGAAATTAATTAGATAAATCTTTATTTATCTCATTATTTTCTAGGAATAATTATTTAAATCTTATTTAAATAGTATTCCTTGTTAAATATGACTAAATTACCCATAAATAATTAAATAAATCATTATTTATTCAATTATCTGTCAACCACCTCCTTACAATGATAAATAAATAATTTATTTATTTATTATTCACAAATAAAGGGATTTGACCCAAGTCAAATACTTTTTCCCTCCAACAAATATAATAAAATATTCCATAAAAGGTGGATCTAGATTTGGTTAATGTTATTTTAATCATGCACCAAGATCTAGAATGACCCAATATTTTGTTATAAATAGGAGGTTTTCTCCTACCATTCTTCACCTTTTGTTGCCTATTAGATCACTCTGGATCTATACTCTTGGTCTGACTTTGAGCCATTATCATTGTCAAATTTTCCATTATTTGTTGTGTGAGCTCCCTTTGAGTTCTATCTTTGTCTAGGTTTTCTACACCAACAGGAGAGAGAAATACTAGATCTGAAGTGCTGAGGACTTCCAAGAACCCATCCCATTGAGGAGAATTGGAAACACCTTCTTGTTTTCCTCCTAGGTGCCCTTAATACAAAAATTCTTTCAAAAAATATTGTTCTTGTCTTTTCTATTGGATGTATGGAGAAAAACCTTATTTTTACTGCTTAATGTCTCTTTATGCATAGATCTGGATTTTTGCAGCATTTGTCTTGTTCAACTAACTGCAGATCTGAAGATATTGGCAGCCATATTTTATGTTAGGGCTATAAGTTATGCATAGCTAAAGTGGTATTTTTTCGTACACTTCGACAAAAAATTCATAATAACAAAAACAATATACCTCTTTGGGCAGACTCTTATTAAAGCAAACTTTTAAGACAAAAATCCATTAATCCTAAGACTACTTTCAGAAAAAATAAAACATGTAAGATAATAAAGAGAACAACCTAAGATCAAATAGAAATAATCTAATTTGCTTTTGGCATAATATCAAGGGATCTTTCAAAGCAACTTTTGAAGGCAGACTAGCGGATAGGGCATACCATAGAATTCCCTGGTTGAGACTCTACTTAGAAATTTTTTAAGAAGATCTTTAAAAAAAATATCTCAAGTTGTACTTAGACAGACATGGGCTCACCAACATTTCTCCCTGGTTATACTCTATTGAATCATTCTTAAAAAAACAAGCTAGAATCAAACTGAAGGGTAATGAAGAATCCTTCAATCAGGTCTTGCAGAAGAAAACATAAAGATAAATCTTTTCAGAGAGAAATAGGGTACCTTTGACAGTAAATCCTAATCTAAATTTTATGTTCTTTATCAGAGAAAATGGACAGCATGTAAAAAATAAGAAAATACAAATACAGAGAGGAAAAACATCACCATTAACATAGACCAGGATCTTGTGAATCAACTTGTTTTATTGATGTTCAAACAAGTTACATACCCCAAGTCCAGCATGTCTTCACAGCTCAAAAATTCTCTATCCAGCCTAGTATTCTTCAACTACTCAGCAGCTCTTCAACAACAAACAACAAAAATCCAACACTCAATAATAATCCAACCCCTTACAATGAGTTCCTCATACAGTATTTATAGATAAATGAGGAGGTGGGTTGAAAGAAGGGGTATTTAAATGTTCATTTATGACAGAGTAAATGTTTTTAACCTTTGAGACCATGCAAGGCCCAAGGCAAAAATGTATTTAAGAGTCTAACTCTGCATAATGAATATCACATTAAATTTTGAACAACTTAGTTGCATTTGCTGACTTTTAGGCTTAAATGGTAGGCTTGTAATAGCTTCTGAGATGTCTCTTTGAAAATATCTATGACTATAATAACTTATGTATGTCTTTGAGGAAACTTAGGCTTAGTAGGTGGCATTTGATCCTTTGGAGAAGTAATTTCTTCCTTGGTTTTTTGCATTCGAAGCTCTTCTTTGGCTGATCTGTCCTGATTTTATGCTTCAAACTCTGTTTAGGCCTTGATTTCGCTTTTAGGCCTCCTTAATCATCTTGCTGTCCACTTCACATGTTGTGTAGCCAGCTCCAAAAATAGAAGAAAAGAGATATCAACGCCTTAGAAATAAGCCACTTTGAGGGGGAAACCTCCAATACATTACATAAATGAACAATTCTTGGATGATACAATTTACAAAACCTCATTTCTATATATAGGATTCCATGTGGCCATAATGTAATCCTAGTGGGCCACAATGTAATCCTAGCTGACCTAACAATAATAATTTAAGGGCACAATAATAACAAAATAGGGGTTACAAGGGTACAATAATAACAATAAGGGGGTTACACTAATAACAATAAGGGACTATACTAGTAATATAGGGACCTAACATGCCCCTCTCCTTCAAAAAAGTGTTGTCCTCAATTCTTGAGTAGCTCTGGGTGCTTCTGTATAAAATTCTCATCCTCCCATGTAGAATCTTCAGTGGGTAAGTTCTTCCACTTGATGAGATACTCTGAAATTGATCGATTCCGTAGCTGTCAAGTTCTTGTTTCCATGACCGCTTCGGGTTCCAATATGATTTTTCCTTCCTCATCAAGTTCTGGCAATATTGTTTGAACTGGAAGATTTTCACCTATAACCTTCTTTAAGCATGAAACATGGAAAACTGGATGTACTCGTGAAGAAGCGGGAAGCTCCAATTTGTATGCCATAGTACCAATCTTTTGCAACACCTTGTAAGGACCATAGTACTTTGGCGATAATTTATTATCCTTCTTAGCTTGCTTGAGGGACATTTTTTTGTATGTTTGTAGCCATAAAAATACCCAATCTCCTACATCAAAACTTCTCTCGCTGCGATGTTGATCTGCCTATTGTTTCATTCGATTTTGTGCCAAATTCAGGTTATCCTTTAAGAGTTGGAGAACTTCTTGTTGATGCTCGATGTGATCTTCCACTGCTTGAACCTTCGAATTTTCTCTTAAATATGATGTGATGGATGGTGGATGATATCCATAAAGTGCCATAAATGGGGTCATTTTTGCTGCGGTATGGAAGGAAGTGTTATACCACCATTCAACAAGAGGTAACCACTTGACCCATTGTGTTTGTTTATCAGATACAAAACAACGAAGATATCCTTCCAAACATTTATTTACTATCTCAGTTTGACCATCGGATTGAGGATGATAAAATGAGCTATGAGCTAATTGAGTACCCAAACAAGAAAATAACTCCGTCCAAAAATTTCCAGTAAAAATGGGATCTCTGTCGCTCACAATAACCCTTGGGCTTCCATGTAGTTTTTGAATTCTGTCCATAAATGTAGTAGCAACTGTACTTGCTTTAAATGGATGAGATAATGCACAAAAGTGTGCATACTTGGTAAGTCTATCAACTACCACCATGATAACACTCTTTCCTTCGGACTTAGGTAAACCTGTGATAAAATCCATTGAAATTTCCTCCCAACGTTGACTTGGAATGGGTAAAGGTTGTAAAAGTCCCGAGGTCTTAATTGTCTCAACTTTATTCTGCTGGAAAACTAAACATTCCACCATAAAATTTTGAATATCAGATTTAAGGCCATCCCAAAAAATTCTTTTCTCACCCTGTGGTAAGTTTTTAAAAATACTTAGTGTCCTCCTAAAGGAGAAGTGTGCAATTCCAGAAGAATATTTTGTTTTAGTTGGGAATTGTTACAAAGATATAAGTGATATTTGTACGATAAGGAATCATTTTTCCAGCTAAATGTATCAGATGTACTAGGATCTTGCTGAAACTTTTGAATGAGTGTCCATACATCTTTGTCCTTCTTCCATTCATCTCTTGCTTCGGTTATCTAATCTGGTTGGATAATCGAAATGGCACAAAGCAATGCTTCCACCTCTTCATTCTTTCTTGAGAGTGCATCTGCAACAACATTAAGCTTTCCTTTTTTGTATATTATTTCAAAGTCATAACCCAACATCTTTGTGACCCATTTTTGCTGCTCTTCTGAAGATAGTCTTGTTGAGCCCCAAAGATGTCCTTCTTTTCCACCACATTTCACTTCATTTCCTTTTTCCCTCATCAATTACAGGCTTAAATGATCAACAGGATTTATTAGGATTACCTTAAGAATTTATATAATGATTAACTTGCTATGTTTTCATGATTTTGTTGTTGTAGTAATTTTTGACTAGACTCGGCTACAAAACGCAGTCATTCTGTAGCCAGTCGCTTATTCCGCAGCTATCTTCATGTTCACGCAGGTTCCAGGTGTCACCTCAAGGAAAAAATCATATGGTCTTATTCCACATCACTCTCCCATCATTTCTTGCTCTCCACGAAGTCTGAGCTCGAGTCTACAGGTGGTTATGCACACGGGAAACCAAAACTAGGAGATAGACTTCTAATAGGACAAGGATTGTACAGATGTCCTTAATCATAGTACGAGACCACCACCAGAGTTTTAGTTTGATTTTAGTTGGGAAAGACATTTATTCCTATTTGATCTCAAAGACAGTTATGTAATTTTGTTATAAGTATGGCTCGGGAGACCAAGAGACAGCTAGCTAGATTTTGTTTTGTTGCTAGATCTCAGAAGACCGTAATACTCTGTTTTTTTTGAAGAATTTCTCCTTTAATGAAAGAAGCATCATTTTATTGCAAGAGCTGAGTCAATATTGAGCAGATTTGTGTGCTAATACGGTGGTAGAGGGCCCCTGCTACCTGAGAAGCTTTGTTCATATGGTTTAGATAAGTAACTTAGCCTTGTTTCATTCCTAGTTTACTCAATTTTCTGAACTTTGTGTTTTTATACTTACTTGCAGTGGATGCCACAGTCAGTCTTATCCTTACAAACTATTCCAAAATACCACTAACATTGGATGAGATATAACTGTAGTATTTTAGGAGTTAATTTCATTTTTTTCCGAAACTTTATGTTTTATGCTCATTTGCATTGAAAGATACAGCCAGACTTGTTTTTACAAACTATTCCAAAATATCACTCATACTGAATGAGATAGGGTTGTAGTATTTCATAGAATTAGTTGCATTTTAGTTCAGTTGAAATACTTCGGAGGTAGATGTCACTCTAGTTTAATTCTGTCACTATATTTCAAGTTTGATAATGGCACTCTAGTTCAACTCAGTTCACTGTATTTCAATTTAGGTTAATGGAATTTTAGTTTAGTTGTGGTCACCATCTTTCAAGTTTGATCAATTGCATTCTAGTTCAGTGTTATCCATTGTTCTTTAATTTGTATTGATTGTCAAAATTAGACTTCACGGCCTTCATTGTTTACAAACTACTCTTGTTCTGACTTTCTATTAATGCATCATCATATGGACAGGAATTAGTGACATCAGTTTAAGGCCTTGATTGTTCTACAATCTTTTGCAATTTCACAAATAAGCCTTTTCCCAAAAACTATTCTAGAAAATATTTAACTTTCGAATGAGGCTTAGTAGTGATGAGTTGAGCTGCAGAATGGATTAATCTTAGCATTACAAGTTAATTCAGAGTAGAAATATTATTGTGCTACAAATAATCTTTCCCAATTATGTTCCAATAAACCTCTAGCCATGGATGAGATTCTTTGTAATATTGTAAGATGATTGTATACTTAGGAGAACCTCATTTGCACTAAACTTTTCCTTTTCTCAAGCTATTCCAACATATTTCTAATGAATGAATTGGATGAGTTCATGTTATGAGTTATTGAGTTCATGTTGTGCTTTATTTCCTTTCTATGAGTCATTATCAAGCTTTGCATTTTCTTCTCTTTAGTGCCATATACAGTTTAGAATAGGTTTTGCTCTGTTTTAGTGTAACCATCCACTTTTCTTTACCAACATTTGGTTCTTTTCCTTTTTAACATAAAACCATAAAACCAAAAACATCAGAAAAACACTAAATACAATGTAGTGAGAAACATATACCTAGGCACATATAGTGCACCTCACTTCAGCAGTTTACTAGCCCTGGTTGAAAATTTATGACATCAATTTAGGAACACTAAGTTGAGCACACATTTTGGCGTCATTGCCAGGGAAGTGTAACTAGGTAGCCTTGTTTCTTACCTCCCAAAAACAATGATATGCGTAGAGAAAGAGACTCAAGGGGTAGATTCATAAGAAGCAGAAGCTTTATTCCTAGAACACCACTTGTTTCACCAAGACCAAGAGTCAGAACAACTTCAACTCAAACCCACATTCCATCCTTTACTGATCCTAGACTCTCAGAGGAATTAAGACCAGATATTCCATTAGAAATACCTTCCACTTCATCCACTGAACCTGTCTTAGAAGAAGATTCAAGGATCCTTGTTAAAGGCACAAACTCTTCCACTTCCACAGAAGAATCAACTATGGCAGAAGAAGGGGGAGGAGGAGTCTTTAATGGAGAACACACACTATTTGGAGGGGGTAGAGGTGCAGAAGGAGAAGGATGCAGAGGAAGAGGTAGAAGGGAAATGGGAAGCTCTTTTGGGTTTCCTATAGTAGATGAAGAAACCAATGCAACTATGAAAAACATTTCACCCTCTGTCCTTCCAAACTTTTATGGAATTAAAACTGAAGATCCTGAAACCTTCCTATTTGAATTTGAAGTCCTATGTAGAACCTATGACTACTTACAAGATGCCCAAAAACTTAAACTGTTCCCTTCAACATTGAAAGGAGCAGCATTAAAATGGTTTATGAGTTTGATCAACATTTATATTAGGACATGGGAAGACATGAAACAAGAATTTCTAGAGAGGTATTTGGATTAATGTATTCCATTCAACCATAAGGAGGAAGTGTTTAAAATGCTACAAAAAGAAGATGAAAATTTGGAAGATTTGTTGGAGAGATTTAACTACAACATCAAAAGAGCAAAAATGGAAAACCTAGACCAAGATACCTTGAAAGCTCTCTTGTTGAAAAAAATTAGCGATGAATGGTTAGATATCCTTAACATGATGGGAAAAGGGGATATATCTCAGCTTACATTACCTGAAATAGCTGAATTATGTATCAACCTTTCAAGAGGGAAATCTAAAACTGTAAAAGGACCAAGAGACCCCGCTCTTGCAAGGGCAAGTAAGTCTGCTTCTGGGACAATAAGTAGGGAAGAAATAGGACATATGCTTTATGAATTCAAATATGATATCTTGGGGAGTCTTAGTGAACAAATAGACACCCTTAAGTTACAAAACAATCAAAAATCTGAATCTGTTCCCTTAGCAATCTTTTGTCCCAAATGTAGAAAGAAACATGCCTTGAGAGAGTGCCCTTTGGATGCCAAAGTTGTGGAGACTTGTGTAATTTTTTCAGAAAAAACATGAGACCAAGAGTTTTCCTTCACTTCCTGGTCTTAAAGCTTTCTTTCAAGAAGAAACTCCTACAAGTTCCACAGAATATCTCAATTTTGTCTCCAGGAGGCCTTGGCAATGACCTCAAACACAAGGATTTTATGATCAGTTGTATAATCAACCCCCACCAAATTGGAATTCTTGGCAGCAACCTTGGCCCCAATTTCAAAATAAATCACAAACTTGGGTGCAAGGAGCACAAAATCCCTATGGAAGATACTCTCAGTATTAACAATATCCACCATCCTATCCACCATATCCACATTTCCCTCCTCAACAAAATTTTAAAAAAAATCCTCAACAAAATCATCAAAATCCACAACATCAAAATCAACCACTTCTATTACCATTTCCTCAGAAAACAAATCAGTTGCCTGCCCAACCCATACCAAACCCCAAAAATAAAAATCCTCATAACACATACATGATAGAAGGCCAACAGTTTCCAACTTATTTGATCACTCCTTTAGACCTTCGTGATGTTCAACTTAGGTCTGGAAGAATACTTGAAAAGAGGAAACCTTCTGTAATCATACAAGAGAAAGATAATTCTGAGGAAGATTCTCTACGAGTAAATAAAAGTCTTGAAGAGAACACAACTTTCCAAGACTCAAACATTGAAAAATCAAAACAAAAAAAACCAATAATTTCAACTCCTATATTAGAGCAGCCATCAACATCCACTTCTACACCTCCCTTTCCAGAAAGATTACAAATTGATAGGGGTGTAGAAAAACAAATTATGGTGCCTAATTATGATTTCCTAGATGAGCTGAGAAATGTTTGTATTAAGATCCCATTATTGCAAGCTATCAAGGAAATTCCAATCTTATCAAAGACAATAAAGAAGTTGAGCATGAAGAAAACAAGAAAAAGAATAAGAGAGATAAATAAAATTCAAGTGGCAGGAAAAATAGCAGATATCATGATGGGTAATATTGCTATTCCAAAGTATCTAGACCCAGGAAATCCAGTTGTTAAAATTCACATCAACGAAATTGAGATCCAAAACACATTTATTGATTTAGGAGCAGCAATCAATATTATGAGTAGACAAATCATGGATAAACTGAAACTTCCTAATGTTCTTTTTACACCCACATTATTACAATTAGCAGAAATATCTGTGATCAAACCTAATGGGGTAATAGAATACATTCCAGTGTCCCTAGATTCTTGGGAATATCCTGTGGATTTTATGATCCTAACTCCTAAGAATAATCTAGGAGGGCATCCTATTATATTAGGAAGACCTTGGTTAGCTATAGTTGATGCTTTCATTAGTTGTAGATCCGGTGATATGTACATCTCTGATGGTATTTCAACCAATAAATTTACCTTGTATCCTCCAGCAAGAACAATTACAGAATTAGATGATACTCAATGGATAGAGGATGAAGAAGAATTACAACCTCTCTTCACAATTTCAGAAATTAGTGAATATAGCCGAATACCTTAGAAAAATTTGAATCCTCTTCGGAATATAAGCATGAACAATTTCAAGAAGAATCCAACATTGAGTTTTTATCATCAAGGCAAATGTCTCTTTATTCCATGGATAAATTTGGCAGCTCTACAATTGAGATATTTCCAGGAAAAACCTTAAACATAAACAAGAACCTAGAGAAATCTCAACAAGAAGAGTTAGTCAAGATATTACAGAGACATTCTTTCGCATATGCATGGGAGTACACTGACATGAAAGGGATAAACCCTAAGACTTGCACTTATCACATCTACATAGAGGAAAATTGTAAACCAATCAGAAAACCTCAGAGAAGGATGAATCCAAATCTTAGGGAGATTGTTAAGGAAGAATTGCAGAAATTGTTAAATGTCAACATTATCTATCCCATTTCAGATAGTCAGTGGGTTTATCCTTTGGTAATTGTGCCAAATAAAAATTGTAAATGGAGGGTATGTATTGACTACCGGGAATTAAACAAAGTTACTCTTAAAGATCATTTTCCCTTACCTTTCATAGATCAGGTGTTAGATACATTATCTGGAAAAAAGTACTTTTCATTTCTAGATGGGTTTAGTGGTTATAACCAAATTCAAGTAGCACTTGAAGATCAAGACAAAACCACATTTACCTGTCCTTGGTGTACCTATGCTTACCGAGTATTTCCATTTGGACTATGCAATGCACCGACAACATTTCAAAGGGCAGTACTAGGAATCTTTTCAGATCTAATACATGATTGTGTAGAGGTATATATGGATGATTTCACATTTTATGGAAACACATTTGAAGAAGCCTTAACAAACTTGGAAATTTTTTTAAAGAGATGTAAAGAAGAAAATCTTTCCCTTAGTTATGAGAAGTGTTTTATGATGTTTACTGAAGGAATTGTTTTAGGACATCACATTTCAGGGGATGGGATTGGAGTTGATGAGTCAAAAGTTGAATTCATCTCTAACTTATCTATTCCAAGTTGTCAAAAATATGTTAGGAGTTTTCTAGGATTTACAGGATATTATCGGAGGTTTATAGAAAACTTCACCAAGATAGCATCTCCACTTTTCAAATTACTTACCAAAGACTGTGAATTCAGATGGAATCCTGATTGCCAGTTAGCCTTTGAGACCCTGAAAACAAAAATCTCTGAAGCACCTATTTTAAGGGGACCTAACTGGAAGTTACATTTTCATATTTCAACAGATGCCTCGGATACAGCTCTAGGAGCAGTATTGGGACAAAAAGACCTGATTCCTTATGCCATCTACTATACCAGTAAAAATTTGATTCCTTCAGAGTTAAACTATACTGTAACTGAAAAATAACTTTTAGTTGTTGTTCATGCCATAAACAAATTCAAACACTATATAACAGGCTATGAAACTTTTGTTCACACAGATCACTCTGCAATTATATATCTAATGAACAAATCAATTACTAATGGCAGAGTCATAAGATGGTTATGAATTCAAAATTACCATTCTAGATAGGACAGGAAAACAAAACACAGTATCTGATTTCCTATCTAGACTCCAAAACATCAAAGACAATACTCCAGTTGAAGATTAATTCCCTGATGAATATCTTTTTGCAATTTCTACTCAGACTTCTTGGTTTGCTGACATTGCTAATTATTTAGTTTCTGGGAAATTTCCTTCAATAATGAATGCAAGAGACAAAAGAAATATCATTTATGACAGTGCAAAATATTCATGGGTTTCTAATGAGTTATACAAAACAGGTCCAGATTTTATCATTAGGAGATGTGTTTGGGAAGATGAGATGCCTGAGATCCTCAAGGCATGTCATGATGAACCTTGTGGCAGACACTTTGCTGATAAAAGAACAGTTTATAAGATCCTTCATTTATGATATTATTGGCCATCCCTTTTTAAATATGCTAAAGAGTATGTCAAAAGGTGTGACAGTTGCCAAAGGGTAGGGAAACCTTCTCCTTCAGGTGAGATGCCATTGCAGCCTCAGGTACATATTGAACATTTTGAAAAATGGGCTTTAGATTTTGTAGGACCTATTAGTCCTCCATCAAGACAAAAGAAATATATATTAGTTTTCACTAATTATGTTACCAAATGGGTAGAGGCCAAGCCATTACTTTTTGCTACTGAAGCATCTGTAGTTAATTTTCTTTTTGAGGATATTTTTACTCGTTTTGGTGTCCCAAGGGAAATTGCTACAGATCAAGGAGCTCAATTTACATCAAAGCTAGTGGAACAAATGATGGAGAGGTACAAAATCAGACACAGAAAATCTACTCCCTATCATCCACAAGAAAATGGTCAAGTGGAATCTACCAATAAAGTCATTGAAGGGATCCTAACCAAGACTTTCCATTTACATAGAAGAGATTGGGTAGACAGGCTTCCTGAAGCTTTGTGGGCCTATAGAACTACATGGAGAAGCACAACAGGCCATACTCCTTATGAAATTTTTTATGGAAAACAAGTTTTGTTTCCCATAGAGTTTCAGATTCAAACTTTTAAAATGGAAGTTCAGCTAGGACTTGATCTAACAGAGGCACAAAACCACAAATTGGAGCATATTAATGAATTGGATGAGATCAGACAAGATGCAGTTCAGAAAAAAAGTATAGTCCAGCAGCAAAGGACTAGATGGCATGATAAGTATATCAAGGAAAATAAGTTCAAAGAAGGTGACTGGGCTCTCTTGTTTGATTCAAAGTTCAAATATTTTCAAGGTAAATTCCAAACACATTGGCTTGGGCCTTATGAAATTATAAGAATTTTTGACAATGGAGCAATAAAAATCAGGACAATAGATGAAGAGAAGGTCACTTTTCTTGTAAATGGTCATAGATTGAAGTTGTATCATAAGCCACTTTCAAGAGAAGAATTTGTCAAGAGATTTCAGGAAAACAGTGATGTGAAGTTAATGAAGAATAATTTTTCTTCTTCATCAACTTAGTTGAATTTTCTAAATTCAAAAGCATAAAAAATAATAATAAATAAATAAATAAATAAATAAAATAAAATAAAATAAAAATAAAGTATAAACATGAAAACTAATCACTGATTAGCATGTTTATACAGAAAAGATAGAGTGAAAATCAGAATCTTTCTGACACTTTAGCTTTTCAAATTTTTTCTTTTTCTGCAAGCAGCTATTACAAAATCATAAGTGCAAACTCATATTTCACTTATGATTCATTTCATTCCATTCATCCATACTCCATTTCATTCCATTCATCCATACTCCACTTCATTACATACTTCACTCATTTCATTCCATGGTCCACCTCATTTCCATCTCAGTGTTTTAAGATTGATTTCTTTCTGCAATTGAATAATACAAATCATAAGTTGCAGGTCACTTTCCATACTTCACTCCACTTCATAATTATGATTCATTTCATTTCATTATTCACTTCACTCATACTCCATTACACCATATTTTACTATCCATTTTTAACTCATTTCATACAACATTCCATTCATACTTAAACCCATTCCATTCCATGTTTCAAGACTTCTACAGGTACATTCTATAATCAGTCAGACATTCTACAGCCAGTCAAACATTCTGCAGCCAGAGATCTTGAAGGAACTATCCAATAATCACTTGATTTAGCAGAAAATTGATCCTGCATATCCAACACAACAAGAAAAATCAAAGGAGTTATGAGGACTAAAGATCAATGATTTTCAAAGGAGGACAAGGCATATAAAAACCACAAAAAAAAAAAAAAAATCAAAGGAAAGGCAAAGGTAAAAGTTATGAAATTATTATGGTGATAGATCATGAAAGTTTTAGCATAGTTAAGTCATGTATAATTCAAAAATTTATTTTAATTAGTCGTGTTGATCATGCCTATCAAACCTATCATAAAAACTTTGGACAAAATCCCTTTCACTCCGCCATTCCAAATCATCATTTAAAACGTAACGGTTAAGTACTGAAGTGACCTAATCAGTCACGTCACTAGCCCGAAGCATTTAGTGATGATTTTGAAATTTACATGAGATTTTTTCCTCGGTCTTTTCTTCCATGATAGCTCTCAACTCATTAATCCGTGTGAATCATCCTCACCACATTATACTCATTTCATAACCACTCCATATCATTTCTTTTCGTAGCCAATTCTTAGCCATTCCGGTCTGTAAAACAGAGGAAACATCTTTGGAGTAAAAACATCTCTTTAACAACCATTTTCACCGTGAGCAGAGGAGCAGTAATTTGAAGGTTGAGAAATGAAGCTATGGGTCTCATAGTAAGAACTGAACCAGTTGGAACCAAGTACTTGGAGGTTTATCCACAAATCAGAGAAATGCTACAGCAGGCTGGGTGGTTACAATTCTTGGAAAAATTTAATGGTTTTCATAAGGAGGTAACTAAAAAATTTGCACGGTCCTTAAATGGAGCAGAGGTTGAAATAGGAGATATTGAATTCACTATTATAGAGGCTTTCATTGCAGAAGCAACGGAATTACCCAGACAAGGAGAACGCTGGTTCAAAAATAGGGAATTTCATAATGAGGCATGGAGGCAAATACTCAAAACACCAGGTATGGATGTTTCCATTTTTAAGAAAGGTATTCCTAGCTCGACACTGAAGAATAAATGGAGGAATATGTTGCTCATTTTGCAAAAAATTATCACTTTGTGAAGGAATATTTGGTACCCTCTATGTTTATCATATTCGGTTAATGATGCATTTATTAGATGAAGAAATCAATTTTCCCTTTTTCCTACTTCATAGTCTGAAAATAATGGCCTCTAATGTTCAAAAGAGGGTTAAATTTCTAAAAACCACTTTGGATCACCATGGTTTAGTCAAAATCCTAATTGAACATCATTTGAGAAAAATTGGAGATAATTGGGGTGAGTTTCTAGTAAGGAATCACTTTGAAGAACCTAAGGAATCTCCACCTAAAGGCAAACCTACAAGAAGAAGCAGGAGAAAGGAAATTTCCGAAGCTGTTGAAACTAAAACTGGTAAATCAATACAAGGGGACAGTGAAGACATGATTTCTGAGAAATTGGCTGAAATTAAGAAGCATCTTAAGAAGGAGAGGATGATAAGAAGGTATGCCAAGGAGAGAGGTGAAGGACGATCTCAACCAAGATGGAGCCACAGACTTAAAGGTATATTGAAGAAAACAAAGGCTAGACAAACATGAATTATAAACATTGAGGATGAAGAAACATCAACTGATAAATCACCTGAATATCAGTATGAAGAGGACCTTGATGAAGAAACTCCAGAGATAGACCCAGCACAACAACAAATTTATAATTATGTTGAGACATTACAGAAGAGAGCCTCGGAAAGTAGAGACAGAACTCCTAGCCCACCAAAATCTGCAATTGATGTACTAAGAAGAGACAAATATGAGTTAGAAGTGCTCAATATGCATATAAAGAATGAGAATGAAATTTTAAGGGAGCAGGTTAAGCTGAAAGGTGATATGAATACAACTCTGTCTCTACAAATGGATAAATTGTACAAGACTAATGAGAAATTGAAGAAGAGAAACAAAAAGTTGAGCAGGGCACTCATAAATTTGAGATTCAAGTTGGTCATAAGGAAGCCTAGGAGGCCATTAAGCATCAGACAAAGCAGAAGGAGGAGGTTAGATGTCCTAGCAGAGGTCTCAGAGTACATGGACTAGTTGCATGAGGACATGCAAAAGCCTTGCAGTGGGGTTATGTTGAGCCCCAAAGATGTCCTTCTTTTCCACCACATTTCACTTCATTTCCTTTGTCCCTCATCAATTACAGGCTTAAATGATCAATAGGATTGATAATGATTACTTTAAGAATGTATATAATGATTGACTTTCTATGTTTTCATGATTTTGTTGTTGTAGTAATTTTTGACTAGACTCGGCTACAGAACGGAGTCATTCTGTAGCCAGTCGCATATTCCGCAACTATCTTCATGTTCACACAGGTTCTAGGTGTCACCTCAAAGAAAAAAACATATGGTCGTATTCCACATCACTCCCCCATAATTTCTTGCTCTCCACGAAGTCTGAGCTTGAGTCTACAGGTGGTTATGCACGTGGGAAACCAAAACTAGGAGATAGAATTCTAATAGGACAAGGACTGTACAGATGTCCTTAATCATAGTACGAGATCACCACCAGAGTTCTAGTTTGATTTTAGTTGGGAAAGACATTTATTCCTATTTTATCTCAAAGACAGTTATGTAATTTTGTTATAAGTATGGCTCTGGAGACCAAGAGACAGCTAGCTAGATTTTGTTTTGTTGCTAGATCTCAGAAGACCGTAATACTCTTTTTTTTTTGAATAATTTCTCCTTTAATGAAAGAAGCATCATTTTATTGCAAGAGATGAGTCAATATTGAGTAGATTTGCATGCTAATCCGGTGGTAGAGGGCCCCTGCTACCTGAGAAGATTTGTTCATATGGTTTAGATAAGTAACTTAGCCTTGTTTCATTCCTAGTTTAATCAATTTTCTGAACTTTGTGTTTTTATACTTACTTGCACTGGATGCCACAGTCAATATTATCCTTACAAACTATTCCAAAATACCACTAACATTGGATGAGATATAACTGTATTATTTTAGGATTTAATTTCATTTTTTTCTGAAACTTTATGTTTTATGCTCATTTGCATTGAAAGATACAGCCAGACTTTTTTTTACAAACTATTCCAAAATATCGCTCATACTGAACGAGATAGGGTTGTAGTATTTCATAGAATTAGTTGCATTTTAATTCAGTTGAAATACTCCGGAGGTAGATGTCACTCTATTTTAATTTGGTCACTATATTTCAAGTTTGATAATGGCACTCTAGTTCAACTCAGTTCACTGTATTTCAAGTTAGGTTAATGGCATTTTAGTTTAGTTGTGGTCACCGTGTTTCAAGTTTGATAAATTGTATTCTAGTTCAGTGTTATCCATTGTTCTTTAAGTTGTATTAACTGTCAAATTAGAATTCACGGCCTTCATTTTTTACAAACTACTCTTGTTCTGAATTTCTATTAATGCATCATCATATGGACAGGAATTAGTGACATCAGTTTAAGGCCTTGATTGTTCTGCAATCTTTTGCAATTTCACTAGTGAGCCTTTTCCCAAAAACTATTCTAGAAAATATTTAACTTTCGAATGAGGCTTAGTAGTGACAAGTTGAGCTGCAGAATGGATTAATCTTAGCATTACAAGTTAATTCAGAGTAGAAATCTTATTGTGCTACAAATAATCTTTCCCAATTGTGTTTCAATAAACCTCTAGCCATGGATGAGATTCTTTGTAATATTGTAAGATGATTGTTTACTTAGGAGAACCTCATTTGCACTAAACTTGTCCTTTTCTCAAGCTATTCCAACATATTTCTAATGAATGAATTGGATGAGTTCATGTTATGAGTTATTGAGTTCATGTTGTGATTTATTTCCTTGCTATGATTCATTATCAAGCTTTGCATTTTCTGTTCTTTAGTGCCATACACAATTTAGAATAGGTTTTGCTCTGTTTTAGTGTAACCATCCACTTCTCTTTACCAACATTTGGTTCTTTTCCTTTTTAAAATAAAACCATAAAACAAAAAACATCAGAAAAGCACTAAATACAACGTAGTGAGAAACAGATACCTAGGCACATATAGTGCACCTCACTTCAGCAGTTTACTAGTCCTGGTTGACAATTTATGACATCAATTTAGTAACACTAAGTTGAGCACACAAGTCTTTGTTCCAAAAAGTGTTTAAGACTATCATGATCAGTTTTTACCTTGAAGTGTCTTCCCATTAGGTAATTTCTCCATTTCTTTAGTGCATGCAGTATTGCTAACATTTCCTTCTCATAAATAGGTTTATGTAAATACTTTCCTTTGATTGGACGACTTTCAAAAGTAATGGGTCTTCCTTCTTGCATTAGAACAGCACCAATTCCATTTATTGAGGCATCACATTCCATAATAAAGGTTTTTGTGAAGTCTGGCATAGATAATACTAGTGCTAGGAACATTGCCTCTTTAAGATGTTCAAAGGCCTTAATTGCTTCAGGAGTCCATGAAAATGCATCTTTCTTCAATAATGTTGTTAGAGGTGCTGATATTCTCCCATAATTCTTAACAAACTTGCGACAATACCGTGTTAACCCGAGAAATCCTCGCAACTGCTTTATGGTTGTGGGGACTTTCCATTCCTTAATGGCTTTAATTTTGTTAGGGTCTACTTTAACACCTTCGTGAGATACAATATGAACCAAATATTCCACCTCTTGTACTCCAAAGAAACATTTGGATGTTTTTGCATATAATTGTTTCTCCTGCAATAGTTTGAGCACACTGTCAACATGTTCAACATGATCCTTCCAAGACCTACTGTAGATTAGTATATCATCAAAAAATACTAGCACAAATTTTCTAAGGAAGGGTTTGAAAATGGAATTCATCAACCCTTGAAATGTAGAAGGTGCATTGGTAAGGCCAAAAGGCATGACCAAAAATTCATAATGACCCTCATGAGTTCAAAATGTTTTTTTTGGAATATCTTCAGTCTTCATTCTAATTTGATGATATCCTGAATGAAGATCCAACTTGGTAAAATAAATTGCTCCATGTAATTCATCCAATAATTCATCAATCACGGGAATGGGAAATTTATCTTTAATGGTGAGCTTATTGAGCTCCCTATAATCCGGACACATTCGCCATGATCCATCCTTCTTGTGTACCAATACTACGGGAGCAGAGAAATAACTTTGACTGGGTTGAATTATACCCGCCTCTAACATTTCTGCAATCATACGTTCAATTTCGCTCTTTTGGAAGTAAGGATATCTATAAGGCCTGATGTTTGGAGGAACACTTCCTGGAATCAAATGAATAGCCTGATCATGATCACGAATAGGTGGGAGTCCTTTGGGAGTTTCAAACACCTTGGAATGATTGTCCAAGACTTGTTGGAGATCTGCAGAAATAGATGATTTTGATGTTGGAACTTCTAGTGAGCATAATTGTGCAATTACACCTCGTTGTTCTTTATTTAGAATATTTGTCATGACATTAGAGCTTATTATCTTTCCCGGCTTCCCTGCAATACCCCGTAATTCGACTTCCTTTCCTTCTGAAAAAAATTTCAAGAAAAGTTCTTGAAAATTAAAAGCTACCGTCCCCAAAGATTGTAACCATTGTACTCCTAGTACAACATCAGCACCTCCCATAGGAATGGAAAGCATTGGACTAGTCAATACATATTCTCCCATGGTTAGCTTGATATTATGGCATTTTCCAGAGAAATTTATAGTTCCTCCATTTGCAACCATCACTTGACATTCTGGTGCTGGGTATAGGAAACAATTTAATTCATTGGCTACCTTACAATGAATAAAATTATGGGTGCTACCTGAATCAATAAACACTATTACATTTTTCTTCTTGATATGTCCTTCTATCTTGAGAGTTTGAGGAGTGGTAATTCCTGCCAGTGCATTAAAAAATATGGTCGGATTCATTTCTTCCTCTTCTAGAGCTCATTCCTGGTGTATATCCTCTTCTTGTTCATTTTCTTCTTCCTCTTCATAATCTAAGTAAAATAATTTCTTCTCAGCACACTTCTGACCTTTAGTGTACTTGCTATCACAACTGTAGCAAAACCCTTTTGCTCTTTTTTCTTCCAATTTTTGTGGTGTCAACCTTGTAGGTTGTGGAAATCTAGGCGTAGAAACACTTCCTTCTTTATAGAAGTGAGTGGTAGGCTTCCTTGTCGCCATAATTTTACATTCAATTTTTCTTGCCAACTTGAATGCCTTCTCCAATGAATCAGGTTCCAAAACGCAAACTTCATATTGGATGTGATCCTTTAAAGTGCCTATGAAGAGATCAATCCTGTGTTCCTCTGGAATATCAGTTACCCTTATATTCAATTTTTGGAAGTCCTCAATGTGCTCCCCCACTAAACCCTTTTGTTTGAGATTTATCAATTGGCTAAAGAAGGTGTTGCTCTTTGTATCCTCATAATGTGCTATCATTTCCTCCGTAAAAATTGAGCAAGTGACAATTTTTTTAGGGGAGCAAAGCCATTGATACCATACAAATGTATTTTGTTCTAAATGTAAAGTTGCAATGCGTACCTTTTGTGTGTTTTTCACATTATGGAGATCAAAATATTGCTCCATCTGTAGTATCCATGTTACAGGATCCTTTCCATCAAACTTCCTCATATCCATTTTTGGAATATGGTGGTTCTTCTTGGCAACATTAGAGTTTATGAAATCAAGATTAACATTTATTTTGTTCTCATCATGAGTTTCCTCTACTATTTTTTCACCATTAGGAAACATTTCTTGTATAAACTTTGTCAAACCTTCTATGTCTACTTTTAGATCATTCTTCATGTTTTCCATTTTAGCTTCCATGTCATCCATCTTAGATTCCATGCCATCTTCCATGTCATCTATCTTAGATTCCACGCCTTTCTTCAAACCATCCATATTATTCTTCACACCATCCATCTTTTCTTCCATGCCTTTCTTCAAAACTTCCATTTCATTTTTTGCTGCTCTTTGTGAGAGCGAAATTTGGTGCACTTGCTCTTGTAATTTTGATAGATCATGTTGCAATTCTTCATCTTCATGAGTCATAGTAGAGCCTTATGAAGGCTTAATGGGTGTTGAATTATTTTTATGGGGCATTTTTTAGAACCCAATACTGATATCTATTCTAAAATATGCCCTTAGAATCAATTCAAATTGATTTTTCAAACAAGACTTATGCAATTCAGAAAAAAATACACACATTTTTCTTGCTTTTGAGGAGCTCTATATTGAAATTGGATTATCTCTACGATTGCATATCTTCAATATTTTAAATTCAGCATTGAAGTATCCCTCTGAATTCTCTTTTGGATGCCACAGGTCTGACCTGATTTGGATTCTCCAATACAAAGTTATGTCCAATCTCCCACAATTACCTAATTATGGACTACTTCAGTAGAGCGAACTTGTATGACTTTCTGCGTGTCACTATTTCGTCTTTCACCTCTGAAATTGATAGCCAAGAAACTGCATTCCATGTAATTGCAACCAATATTTACGGCACTCCAATCCGATGCTCAAAGAGAGATTTATTGAACTTTTCCCACGATCACCTCTTTGAGATGAAATTCGAGAGCCTGAAAAAGCACTACATTCCACAGATCATATCTCCCAAAATATTTCGAACCAAGCTCTGAAATATTGTGACATGTTTCCTTAGGATATCAACTTTGCACCCTAAAAATTTCAGATTCTGAACCTTCGTAGAAAAAAATTTATAGCGCAAATTCCACGATGACCTGTTTAGGAGCTTGAAAAAATACCTAAATTCGACAGATCATATCTCCAAAAATATTGCGAACCAAGATTTGAAATTTTTAGATGATCTTCCTCAGGATTTCAGATTTGCACCCTAAGAATTTTAGCTTCTGAAACTTCGTAGAAAAATTTTTATAGCGAAAATTCCATGATGACCTGTTTGGAGCAGCGAAACCCTAGAATCCAAAGCTTTGATACCAAATGTTGTGTAACCAGCTCCAAAAATAGAAGAAAAGAGATATCAACGCCTTAGAAATAAGACGCTTCGAGGGGGAAACCTCCAATACATTACATAAATGAACAATTCTTGGATGATACAATTTACAAAACCTCCTTTCTATATATAGGAGTCCATGTGGCCATAATGTAATCCTAGTGGGCCACAATGTAATCCTAGCCGACCTAACAATAATATTTTAAGGGCACAATAATAACAAAATGGGGGTTACAAGGGTACAATAATAACAATAAGGGGGTTACACTAATAACAATAAGGGACTATAATAGTAATATAGGGACCTATCAAAGGCAAAAATGTATTTAAGAGTCTAACTCTACATAATGAATATCACATTAACTTTTGAACAACTTAGTTGCATTTGCTGACTTTTAGGCTTAAATGGTAGGCTTGTAATAGCTTCTGAGCTGTCTCTTTGAAAATATCTATGACTATAATAACTTATGTATGTCTTTGAGGAAACTTAGGCTTAGTAGGTGGCATTTGATCCTTTGGAGAAGTAATTTCTTCATTTGTTTTTTGCATTCGAAGCTCTTCTTTGGCTGATCTGTCCTGATTTTGTGCTTCAAACTCTGTTTAGGCCTTGATTTCGCTTTTAGGCCTCAATCATCTTGCTATCCGCTTCACTTTATTGACTTTTTTAACTTTTAATTCTTTGTCTTTGACTGTTTCCTTTATCCTTAAGCTGCAAGTTAAACTTTAATCTTTTGTTTATGCTTTGGACCTTCTATCTTCAATCTTCACTGTTCTTATCTTTGTTTCTGTGTGTAGGTGGCTTCTTCCTATGGAGGGTTTCTTTGATTTTGATCAATGTTCATGAATCATTGATCATCCTTTAGCTTTAAACGTTGTATTCCCTTTCCTTCATATTTCTGGCCTTTTGGATCATCATCCAAAGACCCTTGGTTACTTATATTGACTATGGGGTGACCTTTCGGGCTCGGGCTCTTGGAATAAAGATTGCTATTAGACCAAAACCCACAGGAATTAGTCTCCGCTACAATCACCAGAGTTAGGATCCACAAGAGGCAGTTAGTCCATGTCACGAAACACACAGGGAGCATTGAACCCAATGTCCAACAATCTCCCCCCCAACGCGAGCCGGGTGAATTTTGAACTCGAGACCTTTCACTCTGATACCACTTGTTGGAATAACGATTTCCGTTAGACCAAAACCCATAGGCATTAGTCTCCACTAGAATCGCCAGAGTTAGGATCCACGAGAGGCGGTTAGTCCATGTCGCGAAACACACGGGGAGCTTTGAACCCAATGTCCAACACGGGCCACCCTTAAAACTACAAAAAATAAACAACAAATTAAATTAAAACCTGTATTTTGTGGTTTAGAATACTTTAGGGGTTCGGGGGCATTGGAGAAATGTTGCGAGGAAATGGATATGCATGGGAGGGGATAGGTTCCCATAGGTGGAACCAGGAGAAGTAGCGGAATATTTGAATTTTGGTACAATTTGTTGAAAGGTGGTTTTTTGGTGAAACCAGGCGGTATCGCGTAGGTTTAGGGCAGTAAGTGGTTTTTAATGGATCGAACGTGATACCATTCATTGGTTGACACGCAACCACAGGAAAACCACCCATTGCACATGGAAACAAGGCGTTAAACTGCTTTGGTGAATCCGACATGATATTGATCGTGGGCCATCGGATTTAGGGGAGCCAGATCGATGGTGAAGGGTGAGAGCGATTGCGGAAAGGTGTGGTGTTTGATGGACAGGTGGTGGGACTGGGATGAGGTCATTACTTTCGTCAGGTAGTGAAAAGGCCATCGGGCGGGGTCAAATATTTTGGTATCAATGAAGGCCGTTGGAGTGGTGAGATCAACGGTGGGGATTAGTCAATGGGTGAATGGGTAAATGGAGATCATGAAATGAGAATGAAGGGGAGGAAGGCCCAATCACCGTTGGATCGATGAGATCAACGAATGAGATTTTATCAGGGGAAAACCATAGCATGGAGTTGAAATAACAAGAGAAGGGGGCTTAATGAGGTGGAGAATGGTCATGTGGAGGAACAAAAAGGCTCTAAGGCTTTAAGAAAAAAGGGCTTAAGGCCTTTATGTGCAAAAGAACGCTTTTTAGGCCAAAAGGTATGTTTTTAAGGCATTTTAGAGGCTCCGATAGGATAGAAAAAGCTGTTTTTAAACCATATAAAGGGGATTTCAATGATTTAGAGGATTTTTAAGGGAAATGAAGAAATTAATGAAGGGAAAATTGGTTTTCTTAGAGGAATAGATGAATTTTAGGAGAGGAGTAAAAAGGAAGAATGGGGAAATGAAATGGAAGTGAAAATGGTAAAAATAACATGAAATCAATTTCTTTTAGATTAGCAGGGTAACTTGGAGGATTTTTAGTGAAGACCTCAGAAAATGGATAATTTGGAGGATAATGAACTCAGTGAGATTTCAAAAACTCACAATTTTTTCATAAAATTTGTTTTTTGAAATTTGAAGGACTAATTTAGCCATCACTAGTTATAACAGAATTTATAGATGGATAACATCTCCTACCAGATTTTCCAATGAATTGTTGAACTCTTTTCCACCTTCTGATGAGCATCTTCTATTCCCTTTATGTCTTGATCCTCCCTTATGTCCTAAGGTTATTTTCGAGAGTGCGAGTATGTTAGAATTTCCCTTGCATGGTTAAAATTTTTGGATTGCGAAGTTTGACTTATTTTGGAAAGGCCTCACATTGGTGAGCCATATGATCTCCTTACCCTCCATAATTTTTTATATAGAAACCCATGGCACGCTCCTGACTATGGGCACACTTTAGTGTGACCTACCAGACTGCATTGAACTTGCACATATTGTACATAGGAAGGTGATGGTTTATCTCTTTTTGGTTTGGTGTGTGATGTGAGTATTTTACATGCCTTATTTATGCCAAAAATCCAAAAAAATTATAAAACTAAAAAAACCAAAAATATATGGTCTTACTTTTCCCTCATCAATGTTTGTTTCTTTCATTATGTGATTTAATCGTGGGTCTAGTATTTTATGGACAACTTTTATAGGATAGGGTGGCATTTTTATTGTGACATCCATTGGACCATAGGTGTGTTTTTCTCGACCTGAGATATAGGGGTAGGTCATTATTGCCACAATATTTCATTTAACCATCAGTGCCATATTTATGCCTTAGTTCTGACCCCGTCAAGTTGTGACTTTCGCAACATCCTGTATGCATGCCATAGCATGGAAGTAGAGCTTACCTACTCATGGATACCATAGTTAGCACCTTATTTCCGAATTAGTGTCCATGCAATAATTTTTCTTCTATTTTCGGAATCCCTCTTGACCCACCATGACCTAGAATTTGAGCCTTATGTCCTCTTCTTCGTCATTTTTCAAGCCATACACCTGGAGGATTCCACACTTTATCCCTTGTGATTACCACTTTTATCAGCCTATTTTTGCAGTTTGAGCCTTGGATTCTCTATTACATCATTATCACTTTCTTTGCCTACCATTCGATTTCACTTAGTGTTTTACCCTTTCTTGGAGGAACTGTTGCGATGAGTGGTCCTATTAGCCAACCTCTCGTCATCTTTTTTCATGAGCAGTTCCACCATTATTGGAAGTTGTTTCTACCCTATATACTATTTTTTATTCCAAGAGGAGTCTGCTTTAATCTCATTTCATACTCCTTAAATTAGAAAATATTTCTGAGTGAACTTGTCTACTTCACACTCGTAAAATGTAATGTTCCCATTTTAGCACATGGCTAAATGGAACATTAAAATTTTTATTTTATCACATTGCAGCTAAATAAATGGGTAAAAGGACCCATTCTCATTAAATACATGAATAAAATCCCTCATAATGTGAAAGGGATCATCAGAGTAGCTTCATTTTTCACACTCAAGTGTGGAAAGGGGCAAATGCATGAAGACAAGGTCATGTTTTACCAAGTAAACAACGCTGCCATAGGAGGAGTGGATCACTTTATGAGAAAGCACAGTGTGAATGAGGAAGAAGAAATTTGGTGGAGGAGACCCTAATGGATGGGGCCCATGGAGAGAGAGCTTTCAATTGTATAAAAGGAGGGCAAGGCAACCATTGTTTCTCATGCTTGTATTATTAATTTCATTGTCTATTGAGGAAATTGTGCATTCTTTGTTGTTTAGCAAGGATTGTCGGGAGGAATTCCTGTTTAGGATTATTTCACCTTCTTGAGAGGCCTCTTGAGGGATTTCTCAAATTTTCCTCACATCCAGGCTTGAGGCCAAGCATCCTCCATCAAGACAGCGTTATTTCTATAGCAGAGTAATGTTGTGTTGTTGGGTGTTGCAGTGAGGGTTCACTACATAACCTCCATCAGCTATTGTCAGAGGAGGAGCCTCTCTTTCCTTTGATATATCATATTGGGGATATTCCGGAGCTTATTACAGACTTTGGCATCAAGGCCAAGCATTTATCTTCACCAACAACACAGTCCCTTCTCTAGACTGCATTAATTTTGACTGTGTTTGCAGTGGAGACTTGCTCCACATGTTTAGAGGGTTAGATCTCAGGTGAAAGGGCCGGCCTTTCATTCTAGAGATTCATTGGAGGAGATCTTGTCATTTATTGTAGCATCTTCAGTCTTCTCCATTGTTTCCAGTTCTTGAGTTGCTGCAGCTGCCCAACAACTCTAGCATTTCTGTAGATTTTCCATTTTGTGTATATTTCAGCCAATCCCTTTGAGGATTGTGTATTGTATGTTTCCAAGGGTTGAGATCTTGCTCCCCCTTCTTATTTGAGCTATTCACTGTCATATATATGTATTATTGACATTTTGTAGCAGTTTTTCCTCATGTATTGCGCAGTCATAGCCAGGGTCTCTTTTATATAGTAGTATTTCTCCATATTTCATGTACATGTTTCATTGACGTTGCATTGCTTAGATTGAGAGATCATTTCCTCAAGATCTTGTATACATTTTTTTCTGCTATAATCTAATGTAATGGTTATGTGGATCTTTCAGCATTTTTTTTTTAATGCATTCACTACTATTTCCATCTCATGTTTATGAATTGATGATCTCCACATTCGTAATATCTTGAGATATTCCAAATAGTGTAGCTTTTCTTAATTTGGGAACATTACAGTGGTATCATAGCATGATCTCTGGCTTATCCTGTGAGTCTTAGCCAAAGAAGATCAAGATGATGAAGAAGATGAGTTTACTCTCATCTATTTTCAGATCTAGAGATAACCTCTCCAAGGATGTCAAGAAGAATGAAGAAGGAGAAGTGGAAGGACCATGCACCTTCTATTCTCACAGAAAAAAAGGCATGAAGCATGAAGAACACTTGGAATTCGAAATTATAAGTGATTACTTGGCTAAATACTGAGCTAAACCTATAGCCTTCCAAGAGACTCTATTTTTTCCACAATTTATTCAGCAGAAAGAAGAAAGAAGACCCCACAGCTATAGGATGATGAGAGGCAATAGATTTATATTGTCCACATTTGGTGGATCACTCACATGTGTAGCAGAGTTTTGGGTAGAGAATCTAGAGGCTTTCTTCTTGCTACATCATGTAGTAGACAAAGAGGCTGTAGAAGTTACAACGCTACACCTTGAAGGTGAAGCAAAGAATTGGTGGATCAGCCACCTAAGCCATACAAGGGTTTCTACTCTTGTTGAGTTTTCTCAAAGATTGATCGGGAGGTTTGGAAAAAGGAGGGAGGATCCCTCACCACCAGTTATTGAGGCATGTACCAACGTTGTTGAGACCATGGAGGAGCAACCTTCATCTTCAACAGTTTGGGAGGCCAAAACTTATGAGGAGGGAACTCTTGCAGCCTTGCAAGGAGCTTCCACATTTCACCAAGGTATGATTGAAAATCCACCTCTTGTCATTTCAGCAAACACTTTGGATGGGTCTATATCATTGCATGCAGTTGATCCAAAGCAGCAGAATAGCACTGCGCTAAGAAATGATGGAGAAAGGAGGAATCATTCCTCATGTGAGCATTCAGAGAGCAGATTCATTCAGGAATCCATGAAGGAAGCAGTGAGGAGGAGTAGACATCTGGAGATAAGAAACTATTTATCCTCTCTAGATGACACTCTCTCAATGAGCATGCCACAACTCAAAGAGAGACTTCTACTGGCAGAAGATCCAAAGCCTCTTTGGTTTTGGAATGACATGCATGAGGAGGAGATCTCCTAGAGATATTTCAGTAGAGGTACACTCCCACACATCATGGAGTGCAAGATTCTTCATCAGTTTGAGGAGGTACTTCCCTTCTCACATGAACATATAGTATATGGAGGACATCTTCGAATCGATAACATCTCTCATGACTATTTTGGACATTCCTTGAGCCATGCACATCATGATCGGAGGTTTTCTCCTACCACCTGTTTGGATCCTCATAGGGTCAAATTGATCCTCGAGAAGATTTCATTTCAAGGTCCCATGGAATGCAGGAGTCTGATTTAGGATGATTGTAGCCCTCATGAGAGGAGTACCAAGATGAAGGGTTGAAGAAGGCATCCAAAATGGGTTGAATGGATGTGGATTGTGAGCAAGGAGCAGGTGAGCTACTTGCAGATTTATGATACTGAGAAGCAGGAGGCTTGGCTGCGCTGGTTAGTCTTGAAGGAGTTTGGTCGTCACTTGGAATACACTCTTTCCAAGGGTATGACGATGGAGAAGATATGGTAGGATGCTGGCATCATGGAGTAGAAAATACTATGGGTGCATACTGATTATGAAACATTCATGTCATTCACTATGTCTTCATCACATATATTGCATGATGAGAGCATGAGAAAGCAGCAAAGACATTTGTTGTTGGCGTCATTATTTGGAGAGCAAGAGAAGATTTGATCTCATTTCTTGTATGATGTTGCAGGAGTAGGAGAGGGCACTATCATGGTGCAAAGGGGATAATCCTTGACCTTTGATGTTCAGGAATTACTTCCACCTTGTGAGAGATTCCACATTTGCAGCAACATTGTTGGAGTGTTGTCCATTCATGTTGAGGGCAACATCGTTGTGCCATATAGAGATTATCTAGTGCCTCATGAAAAGGAAGGAGGAGTTTTTTCTCCAAGTAGATGGATTCTTGCATCCTTGCAAGGAATTTCCCAGGATCTCATGTGTGGAGATCAAGGCACAACTCATGTTTCACATGTGCCTTTGTTGAGGAGGTGTGCGACCTTGGAGAAACAAGGAGGAGATAGGGAGAAGACCCAACATCATGAGATAAGGAGTACACATCCTTATTCATTTCTGGAGGTTGATACACCTAAGAAGGTGATTGGATTGCGCAGTGGAATCATGGACAGACCTGTTCATCCATATATTTAGTCATCTCTTGTTGAGGATGTCTCATTGCATGGAGACATTTTTCCGGGGAAACCACTGGACCAGCAGAAGAGGAGGGATGCTTCACATGTTGAGGAACCATTCATTGATCTCAGAGGAGTGGAGACCTTGGGAGATAACCATATGACATATGTCCTTCATGGGGGATCATCAGAGCTGTCACTATGGAGGATAGACCCATGTTGGAACTCCGGGTTGATGGTGGAGTATTCCCAGGATCATATTGCTTGCATGATATTGATAGATCAGCATATGAGGAGATGCATAGATCATGTGCAGATGGAGGAGATACATAACTCTTTGGAGGATTTAGCCCAGCCACCTCTTTTCTCTTTGAGGATGAGAGGAGACTAATTTTTTAGCCACTCCATTTG
This sequence comes from Pinus albicaulis, assembly GCA_034641835.2. Lineage (NCBI taxonomy): Eukaryota > Viridiplantae > Streptophyta > Pinopsida > Pinales > Pinaceae > Pinus > Pinus albicaulis. Next base: position 1,548,931,487 of record CM076579.1, on the reverse strand, counting down.
TATGAACAAGATGTATGGTAAGGGTATTGTTTATTTGCATGATGATTTGTATATTCATCCCTTAACCATATATTTATAGGATGTTTCTCCAAGGAGGATAATTCTTGTTTCTAGACCCTATGGTCTACTTGAGAACATGAGCACTATTGATGACCACTCCCTAGGAGGACTTGGGGAGGAAATGTATTTTGGAGGACCTACTCACCTTGCACCATATATCATTCACTTCCTCCATAAATTTGAGGAGAATAGGACAACAAGAAAGTGGTTGAGAGGCCACATTCTTTGTCACACTCTTTGGCAGTTGAGGGTCAAACTGCATTGGTTAAAATTGAGGGAAAATTGTCCTTATCCCTTGCTACATATGACAACAAACATGGTTTTCATTATGGTTCATTATGATGTTGTTTTCTTTGTGTTTGTTGAGAGCATGATTGGGGGAATGGCACATTGGTTGGATGTGTCCCTTGGGGGAGAAATATCCCACATTATTTGCATTGCATGTTCTAATGGGAGCATGAGAGGACATGTGGCCACTACAGGAAAAAAATTTCTTTCCATTTGAGCTGAGCCATATGATTTATTGGATGCCATATGATGGTGACTTCCAACTCATCACATATGAGGTGATTTGGGACAGCATGTTTCATAACACTGGAGAAAAGATCCTTCGAGGTCTAGTCTTCATTTTTACACTCGAGGGAAACATTGTTGTAGAACAATATCAACATATACTCTACACTTATCCTAATTGGATAGGAGTATAGCGTGGGGTATTATATTTTGTCTACCAAGATCATATTTTTATCCCTCCTACATTGCGGGAGCCAAAGGTGGAAGATGATTGTAAGGAGTTGCCATGTTGGAGGGTATTTCATTTTGTATGGATGATTGCTTGGGGGATGGAGGGTCTACATGAGGGAGATGTTCCTCAACATATTTCAGACTCCATGCCTTTGGTGGAGATTTTTCAGTTCTATCCTCGCAGTTGATTGAGGACAAGCAACATTTGGGAGGGGAGGACTGTAATGTTCCCATTTTAGCACATGGCTAAATGGAACACTAAAATTTTTCTTTTATCACATTGTAGCTAAATAAATGGGTAAAAGGACCCATTCTCATTAAAGACATGAATAAAATCCCTCATAATGTGAAAGGAATCATCATAGTAGCTTCATTTTTCACCCTCAAGTGTGAAAAGGGGAAAATGCATGAAGACAAGGTCATGTTTGACCAAGTCAACAACACTGCCATAGGAGGAGTGGATCACTTTATGAGATAGCGCAGTGTGAATGAGGAAGAGGATATTTGGTGGAGGAAACCCTAATGGATGGGGCCCATGGAGAGAGAGTTTCCAGTTGTTTAAAATTAGGGCAAGGCAACCATTGTTTCTCATGCTCGTATTATTCATTTCATTGTCTATTGAGACAATTGTGCATTCTTTGTTGTTTAGCAAGAATTTCCGGGAGGAATTCCTGTTTAGGATTCTTTCACCTTCTTGAGAGGCCTCTTGAGGGATTTCTCAGATTTTCCTCACATCCAGGCTTGAGGCCAAGCATCCTTCATCAATACAACGTTATTTCTATAGCAGAGTAATGTTGTCTTGCTGGGTGTTGCAGTGAGGGTTCACTACATCACCTCCATCAGCTATTTTTAGAGGAGGATCCTCTCTTTACTTTGAGATATCAGATTGGGGATATTCTGAAGCTTATTGCAAACTTTAGCATCAAGGCCAAGCATTTCTCTTCACCAACAATGCAATCCCTTCTCTAGACTATGTTATTTCTTAGTGTGTTTGCAGTGGAAACTTGCTCCACATGTTTGGAGGGTTAGATCTCAGGTGAAAGTACCAACCTTTCATTATAGAGATTCATTGGAGGAGATCTTGTCATTGATTGCAGCATCTTCAGTCTTCTCCATTTTTTTAATTTCTTGAGTTGCTGCAGCTACCCACCAACTCCGACATTTCTGCATATTTTCCATTTTGTGTATATTTCAGCCAATCCCTTTGAGGATTGTGTATTGTATGTTTCGATGGGCTAAGATCTTGATCCCCCTTCTTATTTGAGCTATTCATTTTCATATCTATGTATTATTGACATTTTGCAGCAGTTCTGCCTCATGGATTGTGCAGTCATAGCTAGGGCCTCTTTTATATAGCAGTATTTCTCCATATTTCATGTACATGTTTCATTGAGGCTGCATTGCGTAGCTTGAGAGATCATTTCCTCAAGATATTGTATACATTTTTTGCTGCTATAATCTAATGTAATGGTTATGTGGATCTTCCGGAATTTTGGTTTTAATGCATTCACTGCTATTTCCAACTCATGTTTATGAATTGCTGATCTCCACATTGGTAATATCTTGATATATTCCCAATAGTGTAGCTATTCTTAATTTGGGAACATTACTTTAAAGTACTTGAATTGTAATCTACCCAGTATAAGTTTAACCCTTTTCCAAAATGGGTTAGACTAGTTATGAAAAAGGAATACCCTAGTCTATAGGGGCTAAGAGGTTTTTCCTTGTATACTTTTATCTCTCTTTCGGGCTTGGGGGACACCTTTATAAAAAAGGAACTTTAAAAAGAGGAGGTAACATTAATTTCCATTAGTCATAAAAATGGCAGTGCTAATCGCGTCACCCTTGAACATGGCACCTATTTACTTCATTATCTCACAGTTGGGTTGTAGCTTGCTTAAGAGTCGTACCATACATATGATTCTATCTAATCCTTTGGCTGATTACTCTTCCTATCATACAGAGCATGCCTCAATACCTCTTTCATCGTTGCATGATATCACATGGTGCTCATTAGTCATGCTACCAAGCCACTCTTGTGTCATGCTGCTATGTGTTCAAGGGAAGTCTTAGCCTGTCTCAACCATTTGTAGTAGAATGTTGACCTTTCTCAATCAGTCATCCCTATGTCATTTTTACTTCATTGCCTCATGACTTCATCCATACATCACATTTTCTTGGTATATTTCGTGTCAATTGATGAGGGATACATTAAGTCCCTCCTTCGACATATATTCTCCTATCGACTTCAAATCATTATCTAGGACCTCGATCTAGGAACCAATAGTACCTTGGAGCTTGTAGACCTCAGTGGTAGGCTTCCTCGCAATCCAAAATGGGTTTACATCATTGGATCCTCATTGGTAAAGTTCACTGGTGTTTGACTCCAACTCATCTATTCACACTTACTGGACTATACTAGGTACCTTGGGTTCCATTTTCCTCATTGTTTGATTCCCTCACGTTTGTTATTGGTTTACCTCATTGGGTGGTAAGCAGGCAGTTTCTACCATGCTCAAAATGATCTCATCTATTCACATGATGTAGATTCGTACTATCACAGTTATGTCAAATACCCTTGGTTAGGAACATCTCACTCCTATATGGTATCCTTTTGAGGCTATGTTGGAGTTATGTATCATTTATTTACTTTGAGGGTTATCTGAGACACTTCTCTGTCTGTCATGTTTCCATAGTCCTGTTGATGTATCTATGGCATATATCTACAATTGTGTTTGTTAGTGCCTATGCAATATTGAAAATGGATCCACTATGTATGTATTCTTAGCCATGTTCTATAATTTCATGTCATGGATCCGAAATTTATGTTCTTGCGGCCATGTTCAGTATCCTCTCATGATCGAGCATGGGTATGCTCGCCTCGAGGATTCCCTCAGCACAAATGAGACTTCAGCTCCAAAGTCTTCTGATATGCATCCTTGGATTTGTTTCCTCAATCCTGTTTTGATCTCTCAGATTTATCATAATGAATTTGGTCCATCAACTTCTCTTCTGACCTCATGCATTAAGGGCCATTTTCTATCAACCTATTTTACTCCCCCTAGATAAGTCACCCTTATTCATCATGATTGTTTGACATTTTCTAGACATGAGACTCTTTTTTCTCTAGTTTGACATTTGGACACATGGATGAAGGCATGGGCATGCATCCAAAGCCTTTCAGATGCTCCCATGACTTCCTTACGGGTGTTTCCATGGAATTTTTGATCCCTTTATGTGCCATTGTCGAGGGAAGACTTCTAGAGTGCCTTAGTCCCTAGGAGATCAATTTGATTTCTCACCTATATGAGTTGGTCAGGAATTATCGCTTAGATTTTTATATGAGTTCTCATCATCCTGAGTGTCTACATACATCCATTTGGGACTTGTCTTCTGCCTATTTATATGTAATATTCCTTTTTCAGGACTTCTCATGAATCATGCATGAAAAATGCATTTCCAGTAACATATGCAATAAAACAGTGAAATTATTACTTGTATCCTATAGATACATACATCTAGCATATAAATGAAAGAGGATATCAGAAATAAATGAAACTAGATTGGTTAAACATACCTCCCACACTAGTGTAGCTGACAATGACTAAAAACCCCAAACTGCATTTTACCGGAGTTGTTGCATCAATGGATTGCACAGTCTAAAGATGGTTTTAACATAAAAAAATAGGATAAAAATATATCTACTCATATATTAATTAATAATGCTGAAGTGCAGAGATATAGTCTCCTCATACAAAATACAAGAGAACCCAACAAGGGTTTCTTGTCAAATACTTTGCATACAAATGTGATCTTCAGAAAATAACTGAATAATCACTGAAACACTGAAGCATAAGAGAATAGAAGGCTAAATGATGACTTATATTATGTAGATCCATCATGGATTCCTCCCATGAAAGGATGAACCTCTCAATCACAAGGAAACACTGTAACAGAGCCACCAAACCATGCAATGAACACGACCTCCAAAATAACTCATTCCCTAGCAGAAACAGCGTTGGGAATGTATGGGAAATGTGTGGTCTGATACCAAAGATATGAAATAAGCTCTGGAGCTCTCCAAAAATATCTCTCAAGTGAAGGAAACCTTCCTCCAATGAGAAACTAGCTCAGAAGCCGGGATTTCAATCCCTTCCACTGCTGCACCCAACAACACTACACAATCTCCAGCAAAGTTGTGCTGATGAAGATGGATGAAGCTTGACCTAGAAACCTGATGTGGAATTATGAATGAAAACTCTCCCAATGATCCTGCTCAAAGGAAAAAGGTGGGATTCCCACCCGGAACACCCAATGCTAAACAACACTGCAGCTTTGCTAAGAAGAAAAGCAGCAACAATTCTTGGCAGTGAAGAATGATAATTTAAGACATAATGAATAATGCTTCCATCCTCTTCCTTATATAAGACATGAGTTTTATTTCCCTTGTCCCCACTCAATTAGGTTACTTCTAACCCAAGTTACATCTCCTTCCAAAATTGTGTTATCCATCCTAGGATTCCTCCTCCACTAAAACTGTGCTATTGACTTAGTCAAAGAAGCTTCATTTTATCTCTGTTCACACATGGAGGTGTTTTATTAGGCTAGAAAGAATGTCCCCTTTCACAATTGGAGTATTTTTATCCTCCTTAGGAGACTTATGGGCTTTCCTACCCATTTATTCACTGGCTACAGCTGCTGCTAACTCTAATGTTCCTTTTAGCTTTGAGGCTAAAATCTTGGAACATTACAGCCCTCCCCTCCAAAATATTTGCCTTTCCCCAAGAAAATTCATAAGGAGAAAAAAATTTCTTCCCTCTTCCTCATGTGGCCTCCATCAATAGCCTCCGTCACCGCATCAAGAGAATCTGCAAATATATTGTCATCCAATGCTTCCTCCCAAATGTGCAAAACCAAAGTGTCTACATCAATCAAAGGTGGAAAGTGTGAATGGAAACCTACCAGTTGTATCATGGCCTCCATAAAGTGGGAGTGATGATCATCATAGTGAATGAGTGTCTCCCTCACCCATGCTATCATCCAAATGAAGTGAGCCACCCTCCAACATGGCAACTCATGAAAAGTCTCTTCACCTTGTGCTCCTGAAATGTAGGTGGGATGAATAAATGAACATGATAGGCAAGAGGGCCTATCCCACACTGTCCCCTTCTCGACTTATGATAAGTGTAGAAGGCACGCTGATCTTGGGTTGCAACATGATTTCCCTCCAATGGAAAGAAGAATATTGAGCCTCCAAGGACTCTCCCTCCAAATTCATGAGACATGTCAACCCAAACCATTCCATCCAAGATGAATGGCACATCATCACCATTTGGCCTCCAAATCAGAAAATTGCTGAAAGTTAAGTGCAATTTTGGATGGTACCAAAGGTTCTCCAAGTGGATATTACGCAGTCTTCCCAACTTTTGTTTGAGAATGTCATATGGCAAGCGGTCCTGCAACAAGTTACAAGTTGTATATGTTTGTTCTTCCAACATGGGGAAGTAAGCGTCAATGTTTATCAGTTGTACATAGATAAAATAAAAATAAACTTGCCCAAATTCATGTATAGATGGGCTACTATCATCATAAACATTGGCCTTAAAGTGACCATGAAACCCAAAAATACTCTTGCTCTTTTGAGGAGCAATGCACTGTTCAAACATGGTGGGAAAATACAAATACTCAATGGAGTAATCAACAAGTACAGAAATGAATTTCCTACCATACATAGTGAGTAGGCTAAAATTGAGGTCCATGTATAAGCTCCCCCATGAGGATTCCCTCACAAAAATCTGCAAGAAGAAGGGATACACATACTTTTTGGAACACTCCATCAATAAGAACACACTCCCATGTGACAGCGCTGTAGGCCTTAAGAATAACGCTCCATGACTTCTCCCTTTGGAATTCCTCATGCCAAAGCTATCCACCATCATGCTACTATGTGAGAAGATCATCTTCTGACATGGAAGTCTCTCATGATCCTTCAATGCTGAAGGGTAGCCTCCTTGCACCATGAATGTGCCTTCCTTCTTTCCAGAAATATCATGAAAAGTATGGGAAAATCTCTGCCCATACTCTCCCAAGTGCAACCATAGAAAAAAAAACCTTTTCTACTGCCTCCTCTCTCCCTCATACAAGCCATAGATTAAGATAATGATGGTAAACTTTTATGATGTCCCAACAAACAAATCAGCCATGAAATGCCCCCTCAAGTTCTCCAAGTGGTCCCTCCCACAAGAAGAGAAAAAGTGTGATGTGGCAATCATGCTTTTCCCGTAGTTCCTCCTAAAATGTACATCATATAAAGTGGGGAGAATCATGCTCCCAATGGGCATCTCCAATATCAAGCCCACTCTCCAAACAAAGCTCCCCATGAACATATACATATCAACAACATATGGGAGAAAAGTATAATGAGAACAAGTTTCCAAGTGACAACTGGAGAGTGAATCATGGTCCCTCTCATGGAACCAGGGCAGTGCATCCTTCGCCTGCATAAAAATAAGAAATAACAAGTGCCTTTCCAGCCACTTGTTTTCTAACATAGTCATCTCATAAGATGAAAACATGAAGTCAAATTGGTGCTAATGGTGCACACCAAGGGACATATGGCTTCCCCCACAGCTCACCAAAAGGATAGCAAAGATCAATGCTATAAGTAGCTGCAAGTAGATCATCATACAATATGAAAGAAGAAATATCTATTCTTGTTACATCATGTTTCTCAAATAAATGAAATAAGTACAATACAAAACATGAAATGATACCTCATCCATTATGTACTTGAGGTCTTGAGCTGAAATGGCTCAACTGGAAATTCTCCCTCACTCCCAATGAGTAGGAAGGTGGCTGTGACATCCTCTCTATCACCATCAGGGCTATGTATCTCCCCATATACTGATATATGTCCTGCTGGATGCCCTCCCAAGTGAACTTCTACATCAAATGGAAATATGCATCAAAGTGCATAGAAGAGAAGTCCTCATGTGCTGCATGTAGCAGCTTCTCCTTGAGAATAGAAGATCTAGTCAAGAAGATCCTGACATAGGAATAGATGACCACATCATCCACCATATATCTATCATCTCCATCCGAGTCATCAAGAATCATGCATGCACCAAGATCCTTGGATTACTCCACGAAAAGATGAGACCTCCAATAAGGATCAATCCTCCTAAGAGACAGCGCTGGTGATTTGGCATGTGAAGCTTTCCTCATGTTGCTTCCTGCTACTTTGACATCCCCCATGCCAAAGTATTCCTCCAGACTCTTCACCTCTCCAAAATCTAAGAGTGATGAATCCAAAGACAAGATTTCTTCCATCAACTCCAGACCAGGTGGCCTCTCAGGTGGAATGCCTCCATGTAGTGAGACATCAATGTCAAGAGTAGACTGCATATATGATTGGGAAACCTTGCCCTTGCCCTCACTACACAAATCAGTCTGCCTCTTCCTTGCATTAGCTTTCTGAAACAGAGAAGGTTTTGTGCTCCTCATCAACTAATTATTCTCTTCCTCCCTACCTCCTCCATCAAGCTACAATGCTGCACAATCATGTTATTCACTGATTGTGCTTGGACCTCTATGTACGAGATCCTGGCAAAATTCTTGCAAATATACAAGAATCCCTCCTATGGGAGCATGTGCTCCTCCTTCCTCTGCATGAGGCATTGGATGTGCTCTATGTGTGACAACGTTTTTTCCCTCTTCTTCATCAATGTGTGTAGGAAACATCTCAACAATTGGATCCCTTTGTGAAAAAGTGATCCCCATGCCCTCTTGTTCAAGAATATGAACTGGAGGTCTTGCTTCCGGCAATGTGTAATGTAAGACATCAGCTCCTCCCATGGTTTTTTGAAATGGAGTTTCCTCCATCACATGCAAGGGTTTTTTTTCTCCAGTTTTCTTTGCTCATGTGTCTTAGGAAGTTTTTCACCAAACCTCTCCATCAATGTTCTTATGAATCTTGCATAAGAGAAAGTATTGGCATTTTTTAAGGAACAATATTAAAAAATCCACCATGCATGAGATTTACCTCTGAAATGCAGTGCTGCAACTCTGATGGCTTCTCCTTCAGAAATATGGTGCAGCTACAAATAGGAATTTAGCTCCTTCACCTAGGCTCCAACTAAACATGTGGGTGATCCGGAAAAAGTAGATAGAAGAAATCTATCTGCATCCTACTTCTGTATTTTCTCCATATGGATCTTGAAAAACTCTCAGAAATTAGTATGATATCTAAACCTATCAGTTTGAGATTCATAATCCCGCAACAAATCACTAAGAGTCATTCTCTCAGGCATTTTTCCTCCTCCTATCCATCTCAAGATAGCTCTGGGCACTTGACTGCGCTGTGCATCATGGAGTGCAGTTGCATGCTCACACTCACCATGTGAAAATCTAGATTCAACTCTAGATTCAATATCCTTTGGAGATCCCATCTCCAATCTCATTTTCTTCAGCTCTCCTTGAAAGCCCTGCATACATTTTGGAAGAAAATTTGTGAGCTTGACTCCTTTCTTCTATCACATACTGAATATTTATATATTTTTTCCATCTCTCCTTCCTCTGATAGCTGGATCTCATAGGCTGAGCCAGAGATCATGCTTTGATACCACTGTAATGTTCCTTTTTCAGGACTGCTCATGAATCATGCATGAAAAACACATTTCCAGTAAAATATTCAATAAAACAGTGAAATTATCACTTTGAACCCATATATGCATCCATATATCATCTAAATATAAGAGGATATCAGAAAGAGATGAAACTAGGTAGATTAAATAGACCTCCCACACTAGTGTAGCTGAAAATGACTAAAAACCCCAAACTACATTTTACCGGAGTTGCTGCATCAATGGAATGCACAGTACAAAGAGGGTTTTAACATAAAAACATGGGAGAAAAATATATCTACTCATATATTAATGAATAATTCTGAAGTACAGAGATCTAGTCTCCTCATAAAAAATACAAGAGAACCCAGCAAGGTTTTCTTGTCAAATATTTTGCATACAAATGTGATCTTTAGAAAATAACTGAATAATCACTGCAACACTAAAGAATAAGAGAATAGAAGGCTGAATGATGACTTATATTATGTATATAGCTCAAGGGCTTCCTCTCATGAAAGGATGAACCTCTCAATCACAAGGAAACACTGCAACAGAGCCACAAAACCATGCAATGAACATTGCCTCCAAAATAATGCATTCCCTAGAAGAAAAAGCACTGGGAATGTATGGGAAATGTGGTATGATACCACATATCTGAAATAAGCTCTGGCGCTCTCCAAAAATATCTCTCAAGTGAGGGAAACCTTCCTCCAATGAGAAACTAGCTCAGAAGCCGGGATTTCAATCCCTTCCACTGTTGCACCCAGCAACACTAACAATCTCTGGTAAAGTTGTGATGATGAAGTTGGCTGAAGCTTGGCCTGAAAACCTAATGTGTAATGATGAATTCAAACTCTCCCAATGAGGCTCCTCAAAGGAAAGAGGTGGTATTCCCACCCGGGAACACCCAGTGCTAAACATCACTGCAGCTTTGCTAAGAAGCAAAGCAACAACAATTCTTGGTAGGCAAGAATGATAATCTAAGACATAATGACTAATGCTACCATCCTCTTCCTTATATAATACATGCGTTTTCTTGCCCTTGGCCCCACTCAATTAGGTTACTTCTAACCCAAGTTGCATCTCCTTCCAAAATTGCGTTATCCATCCTATGATTCCTCCTCCACTAAAACTACGTTGTTGATTTAGTCAAAGAAGCTTCATTTTATCTCTGTTCACACATGGAGGTGTTTTATTAGGCTAGAAAGAATGTCCCATTTCACACTTGGAATGTTTTTATCCTCCTTAGGAGACTTATGGGCTTTCCTGCCCATTTATTCACTGGGTACAGCTACTGGTAACTCTAATGTTCCTTTTAGCTTTGAGGCTAAAATATTGGAACATTACATTATATGGGACCATTTGGGAGGTTCAGACTAGTTTTAGAGAGCCATATTGAGAGTATGATGAAATCTTTCCATTTGTGAGATAGCTTGTGAGATATTTTCCACTTGTAAGTTTCTCTTCATGCTCACTTCCTAGATATAGAGGGGAAACTCTGATGATTTATGGAGAGGAAGCTTTAAAGCATATTTTATAGTCGATTCTACTGATTTTGATCGAACGAACTTCCGAGGAAGATCACCTCTCGTCTTTTATTGGTTGTGATTATGTGTAGGGATAAGAGATCAAGTGTGAATGCAATAGATTGATCAAGTGGAGCGCAATATGTAAATCACACTCAAAACCCTCCTCCTATCTGCGAGGTTTCCAAGTGTGATCTCATTTCTCTATAGTGTAGAACAATTTTTTTTTCTGCATCATTGATCATTTAGGATTGGGGCTTTCTTATTATTCTATTAGTACTTTTTTCTCTACCTCGTGATCTGATTGGACAAGATATCATAGTTCTGTTACATCTAAATTTGCAAGGATTTGTTGCTCCATGATCTCATGTCCAATCAGATCACCAGAATGAGAAAACAAGACCAATATATCAATAAGAAATCCCCAATCCCAAGTGATCAATCATGCAGAAAAAAAATTGGTTCTATGATTTAAAGAAACGAGATCACACTTGGAATCCTCACAGATCAAAGAAGGATTTTGAGATTGATGTAGATATTTTTCTTCACTCAAGTAATCTACCACGTCCACACCTAATCTCTTATCACTACACACAATCACAACCAATCAAAGATGATAGGAGATCTTCCTTAGAATATTATTAGATCAAAAGAAATAGAATTGACCATAAAATATGTTGAATACAAATTCATATAAGGGGGAAAACATAGATTTCCATTGATCATAAAATAAATTACAATTCTTATACCTTATCCTAAAAAATTCCCCTTCACAACCTAAAATAGGTTCCCTACTATATCCAAGAAGTTATCATGAAGAAAAACATACAAGTGGCAAAGATCTCACAAGCTCTCTCACAAATGAAAAGATAGTAGCAGAGGCTCATGATGGCTCTCCAAAACTAGTCTAATGCTCTCAAATGGTCCAGTGTAAATAGGCAGAAGAGATGTCCCAAGAGGCTGCATGTAGACACTCAGGACTACCATAAGTCATAGAAACTTCTAAGCGATAAGTCCTGGCCATCTCGAATAGGTGAGAAATAGAACTCGTCTCCTAGCGAATGTGCACTCTAGAATTCTTCCCTGGATGTTGGCATAGAAAGGGATGAAACATTCCCTGGATGCACTAATAAGGAAGGCCTAAGAGAATTTTTAAGGCTTTGGACTCATGCACAGGTTTTCATCCATGCGTCTAACGGTCAAACTAGAGAAAATGAGTCTCATGTCTGGAAAGAGTCAAATAGTCATGAGGACTAAGGGTCACTAATTTAGGGGGAGTAAAATAGACTGATAAAATTTGGAAAAACAACCAAAACTAGCAGAAACGTTAGTATAGCAACCAAAAGGTGAACTAGGAATACATGACATGAACAATAGAGCAATGAAGAAGCACTTCATTGCCTGTAGGTGGAGCCCACTTGGTAGCCTGGCCCCATGGGGGAAGACCAAAATAAATACCTTTTTGGATTTGATAAAGAACTCAATTAGAATGAGTGGAATCGCGCTAGTAGGTGACGCCATCTCATCATATTTACCCTAGCAGTTGTACCTCGAAGGTTTTTAAAGGTGCATAAAGTTAAGTGTTGAGATGCAACATAACAGGCATATGTGGAGCTCACAATGTAGCGAAGAGGCTACCTGTTTGTCAAAGAAGATCCCACCTGATAGAAAAGACTGATGGTATGAGACCGATGGTATGGTTGGTGTGCACACAATTAATGCACCAAGATACATGCACGCAGGGCCACGAAGGAAGATCGTAGTAAAATGAAAGATGAGTAGTAGGTCCCCACTCCAATAACTCAACATGTTGAGATATACCTCAGAGGTGGATCCTGTAGGGATAATGAGGAAATGAAGAGGAGCGTAGGCCCAAGGGAAAAATTTAGTATAAGGGAAATTGGTGAAAAGCCAATGTTGCAGGACCCTTTCTCTCTCCTCTCTAGAGGAAATGTGTCAGCGTATTATTGGCTCTCAGGTTATGAAAGTGGTTGATGATGTCAGTATAAAATTTCTCAATTAGAGGTGGAAATGTGGTAGGAATTCTTGGAATTTTAGGGCACCCAAAAGGCCAATTTCTAATGGACACATGGATCAGTCATAGGTCAAAAGGTTCCACAGGTGACATCACCATGACGTCATCTTTCTAGATGGAGCCTGAAGGTTTATTAGTAGTGCACAAGAGAAAGAGCTAGGTAGCAGGAGTTGGGACACATCATGACTAACAACACATGGAATGAATACCAATTAAAAAGGCCCCAGGAGGACCCTGTAGGATAGCTAAGCTCGTAAGGACCAACCTGAGATTTTATAAAGGGTGTAGCTAAGTAATGTGTTGGAAGAAAACACGTCGAGAAATGGAGGACTGATAAGCAATTAGTTTTATCCAATAAGAAGAAAATTGGAAAATAAGATTGAGATTGGGTGGGCCCCATGGGACATTTTAACCCGAAAGATATACCTTGGTGGCTTATAAAGAGGTTGCTAAGGGAATGCATCGGGAAAAAATACACCATGATAGAAGGGTTACGAGTAAAGACCTAACCCTTGGTCATTTCGCATAGAAGTATATTACAGGTGTGAAAACATGACAAAGGAGTAGAAATAAATAGCGTTGGACTGGGATCTCTTAGACTTCATTCCAGGACATGAACCTTTGGTCGTTTCGCATAGAAACAAGATGAAGGGAATAAAGAAGTATAAAGGAAAACAAGCCCGCGAAGGGCTTAAATGGGCTTGGCACCCAAAGGCTTGCTCAAAGGTCGTGGAGACCCGGTGATCCGAATTTATGAAAGAATGTAATAGAATACACATATAACCATAAATACAAAGATGTAGCAAAAATAACACTTCATTTCATTAATATCAAAGAACTAAATGTTTTTTACATACAAAATGGAAATAAACTAGCTAGGGTGTTGGTAGCTTATCTCTGAGAATATATTTGGTGGCTACATGCCTTTGAATTGTGTTACAATGAGGCTCGAGGGAATATTTATTATTTATAAAAAATGGAAAACCCTAAACATCCAAAAACATAATCCTAGGATATGAAGTGCCAAAACCATGGGCCCCATTTAGGTAAATTGGTACATCAACCTCCCGGGGACGTAACTCTGGGATACGATCTTCGTTTGATGCACACAATACCTTGTTAGAAATATATATCCAAGGACTACAAATTTTTATGTCACTAAAATCAAAGGAAATTCAATATTGCTCCTGGTTTTCCAAAAAACCGTCGTTTAGAGCCTTAAAATGGCTCCAGAAGTTGAGGACCCGAAAAATTGCTAAAATAGTAAATTGTGCTACAATTAAGGAAACTGAAAAAAATACAAGAAATAATGGTGGGTTCCTAAGTGGAAAAGGTGGGTGGCCACCAATATCCACCCAGATCATTCCTCCCCCCTTAGGAAGCAATGGTCCCCATTTAGTTTAGTTCCTCCATGAGATGAGGAAGCTTCTACTGAACTTGGTCCCTAGTGAACCACTTTCCTTGGTGCATGATTTGGCCAGCTTTAACCACCAAATACATTTGGTTCTTCTGCTAGAAAGTGTTCTTGATTTGCATGTCCGTGATAAGATTTGTGCTGGATTTTTCCAAGCATTATAGGTTTAAATTAGTTGGTGTGAGTGGTTTTGCAATGTCAAAGGTGTCTAGTAGAGGTAGGAAGTAGGGTCGAAGGCCGTCCACATTGAACAATGGGTGTAGACCAAGGAATGGTTGAATACTTAGCTCGAAGGCATTGGACCCTACAACCTTGGTGATGATGTACGACCCATATCGGAGCAGGAAAATCTTGAAGTGGGGTCCAGTGAGGCATTCCTTCTGCAAATGTAGCCACATTTTGTCACCCACCTAGAAGTTGTGTGGCACCTGATGTTGATCATGTCATTGCTTATAATTAGCATTGGATATGTCAAATATGCCATGAACCTGTTGACATATGTGTTGAATGCGCTTAATGAATTTGTTCACTTTGTCAACTTCAGACTGGACATGACCCGAATTGGCCTGAGTAACCCAAATGGCATGGCTATGTCAATGGGACATAGTGGGTGGAATACCAAGCCCACCTGAAAGGGGTTGTGGCCAGTTCAGTTCTGGAGAGCCCAATTATAACTATGTTGTACATAGGGAAGGCTCTCATCCCATGTGCATGGATTATTTGAACTGTACATGCACATAATGTGTATGATCATCTTTTTGACGACCTCTGTCTGGCCATCAGTTTGGGGATGGAAAGTTGTGGACTTGGAGAGCTTGGTGTCCAACATTGACCAAAGACTGCACAAAAATGTGTTGAGGAACCTGTTGTCCCAATCTGAGATGATAGAATGTGGGATCCAAAAGTGCACCCACACTCGTTCAAAGAAGAGTTTAGCAGTGGCTTATGTTGTTATATTCTTCTTGCACGCTACCATAATGGCCATCTTTGAGAATCTGTCAATGACCATGAAAAAAAAGTCATTTCCATGCTTAGTAGAAGGAAGGCCCGACCTATAATAGATGGAGATGGATTCCCAAGGTCAACTAGGGGTAGGTAGTGGATTATAGAGGCCTTTCTTCTTGATAGTCAGTTTGGAAATGATGCAAGCAGTGCAGGATCTGATATACTTCCCGAAATTATGTCGAAGGTTCGGCCAATAAAAATACTTTTGTTGTTCTACCATTGTTTTCTCGATCCTAAAATTTCGAGCGACCTGACTATAATGTGCTTCCCAAATCATCTTGGAATTATCGGTTAAAGGAACAAAAAGGTGTCCTAGGTGACATAAAAGTGCATCCTGGAGGTGAAAATCTAGAACTTGTGTACCCTCCAAGAGTGTCTTGTATGTGTGGCTAAATTCTATATCGCTCTTGTAGAGAAGTGGCCAATCAAAATTCTCATGCAAAAAAGAGTTGAGAATGGTGGTTAGTGCCATGATCGGTGCTCGGTTGAGGCAGTGTGCAAAATTATTGGTGTTGCCCTTCTTGTACTTGATATTCAAATGAAACTGTTACAGATATGTGGACCACTTCTGATGGCAATCGTTCTGCTAATTCTCTTGTGTTTTAACTTCAAGAGTCAGTGGTCTGTGTGGATGACCATTTCCTTCCAAAAAATTTAATGCTTCCATTGTCGGAAATCCTACACAATCGAATACATTTCTTTGTCATAAGTGGGATTCTTGCGGACTGTGTTGGAAAGTGTCTCACTGTGATATGCCACTGGATGTCCCTGTTGAGTAATAACTACCCAAATATCATAGTCAGAGGAGTATGTCTCGATCTCAAATGGTTATTACAAGTGTGGTAATGTGAGCACTGCGAGGACCTCCCGGATGTGGTGGAGGTGCTCTTCCCAAATCTAGATGAAGATCAAGATGTCATCTAGGTACACTACTACAAATGAATTGGTGAATGGCCAAAATATTCCGTCCATTAGGCTCATGAAGGTTGTGGGAGCATTCGTCAACCTGAAAGGCATGATCACCCATTCGAAAAGGCTCTCCTTGGCTTTGAAGGAAGTCTTCCACACATCGAAGGGTTCGATTGGTGCTTGGTGATAACCGGACTTCAAGTGGATCTTGATGAAATATTTAGCCCCTTTGAGTTGGTCCAGAAGGTCATCAATCCATGGGATCAGGTATCTATTCTAGACACTGATCTTGTTCAGCACCCGATAATCAATGCAAAGTCTCCAAGTCCAATCCTCCTTCTGCACCAACATGATCAGGCTCCCACAAGGTGATGAACTCAGACAGATGTGAAATTTCTGCAGGAGCTCCTGAATTTGGCTCTTGATTTCATCATTCTCCAGAATAGAGCACTGATATATGATTCCATTCGGTAGTGGCGCACCTCTGGTCAAATCGATGGGGTGCTTGACCTAATAGTGCAGAGCTACCCCTGCAGGTGAGGTAAATATGTCCTCGTACTCCTCCATGACCTTGTTTTTTTTTTTTTGTCGTGCATAGGAGCCTTGTCTGGGGGTCTTGGCCAAAATATTCTTCTTTCCCTATGCGCGGATCATACGGAAATATAAATTACTAGTTTTTGAAATGAGCTTACTGCATTGTTTTTCAATAACCAAAGAGATAGAGACAAGCGGTGGTACCTCTAGTATCCTGTACAACTTATTTCCCAAAGTTACAATAACAATGCGAGGTCATGACTAATACACAACATGTCTCTTCCACAAGTATGGTTGGCCTAATAATGCATCACAAACATCAAGAGGAGAAATGTCACATAATACCCCATCCGTGAAGGGCTTGATGATGTAGGGAAGGCGGCACTATTGGCTGACGCAGACATCCCGTCCTTGGTGAAGCCACATGATGGTGTACGGCTGTGGGTTTTCTATAGTCAGCAATCCCAACCACTTCACGACCTCTACTGAAATGAGGTTCTTTTGGCTCTCGCTTCCGACAATGAACTGTAGTTGGGAACCCTTTACCAAAATTTGGGAGTGGAAGAGACGCTCCTCCTCCTCTGGATCTTCCGGTTCCCCATTCTCGATCTTCGTGGTGGAAATGGTGGCGTTAGGCTCTACATCAATAATATTCTTCCCTTTTTAATTCCCCTTGTCGGGGTCTTATTCAGAGTTATATCATGCATATAATTCAAAAGCCTTCATCTTGACCACTAGTGACTGCTTGGCCTGACACTCAATTGTGTTATGAGTGGACCTCTTATGGAACTCACAGCACTTTCCTGTTTCCTTCTTCGGCTTCATGGTGTTGTTATATGATTGTGGCTTTCAGAGGTTGTCTTGGGCTGCCATGCCTTGGATTTTTCCTTTGTTCTATGGTTTGGGGGCATGTTTCCTTTACTTTTGATTCGTAGATCGAAAGTCTTGCTTCTTCTGTTTCAATTTCTTCTCAATATTGGTAGCATACATGTATGATGTACCAAGCGAGGAGATGTTGAGGAAATCCATTTCCTCCTGAATTTATCTGTGTAGACAACTGCGATACTTCAGCACCAAATTTTTCTTCGAATCTTTGATACCAAACTTTGTGTGTAGTGTATGGAACATATTCGTTAGCTCATGTACATCTTAATCCCTTTGTTTCCACAGCGTAGTCCATTGTATGTACCTGTCCTCATATCTTCCCATGGGAAAATATTTTTCCTTGATTGAATCTCAGAAAGAATTCCAAGTGGGTATAGCTGAGAACAGAGAGGTTTCCCCCTCATCCTTTTTCTCACATTAGGTTTCCCACCAATCCTTGACATGGGGGGCGGCTTTGAGAAGTGAAAAAATAATCCTCTCCTGGTCGGAAAATTCATGAACCAAGAAAAATACTTATAATATATTCAACCATCTAGCTATGGTGTCTACATCTATTTCGCCCTCAAATATGCAAATGTAAAATTTTATTTGTACCTTAAAAGGAGTTGTGCCACCAGAGTGGTTGTTGGATGTAGATGTGTCGCCGATGGGCAATCGTTGAAGGATCTACACAAATTTATCCATCATTGCGTTCCTTTATTTTTCAAGGGCCTCCTAGAGAAATATTTTGATAGGATCTCCTACTCTCTCTTCTTTCTTTTCATCCCCCATGGGCGGTCGTTATGGTTTTCAAAGCGGATCTTGCAAAGGTTCAACCAGATCGAGCCCCAACTCCCTCTACCGTGACCTCGTTTGTGACATGCAAAGAAGGATCAAGAAAGAGTAGACCGATATGATACCACTGCTCTAAATTTATCCATGAATGCAAAAAAAATACACATATAACCATAAATACAAAGATGCAGCGTAAATAACACTTCATTTCAGTAATATCAAAGAACTGATTTTTTTTTACAGACATAATGGAAATAAAATAGCTATGGAACTGGTAGCTTATCTATAAGAATATATTATTTAGAAGAAATGTAAAACCCTAAAAATCCAAAAACATAACCCTAGGAGATGAAGCACAAAAACAATAGGCCTCGTTTGGGTAAACTGGTACATCAACTTCTCGAGGATGTAACTTTGGCATACGATATTTGTTTGATGCGCACAATACCTCGTTAGAAATATATATCCAAGGAATAAAAATTTTTATGCAAGAAACATGAAATGAACTTCCATGTTGCTTCCATTTTTTCCAAAAAATGTCGTTTAGAGCCTCAAAATGGCTCCATAAGTTCAGGACCCGAAAAAATGCTAAAAATAGTAAATTGTGTTACAATTAAGGAAGATGAAAAGACTGAAAGAAACAATGGTGGGGCCCCTAGTGGAATAAGAAAATGGCCACCAATATCCATCTAGATCACCTAGTATTACAGTAAAAAATAGGTAAAGGGTGTGAATAAAAGGTGCTAAAGTTCTAAAAGTGGTGGAATTGGAAGGATTTGTTTAACAAAATTTGGCAGTGAAATTTATAAATTGCATGTTAAAAAGTTTTTGATCCTATAGTAAAGTGCCTTGGAACACATGCATGGTTGATGTTGGCTTGAGGGGTCCTAGCCTAGGTTCAGAGTTTATTATGCAACCAACAAACCCTCCAACTATTGGCCTTTTCAGCAATGACCTGCTTGCATAGATAAAAGTCTTACCCGAAGCAGTATGGGGGGGTGTTGGAACTAGGTTTCCACACCTTGAGAAATAAAATGATGTGGTGGCCCTAAATAGATTGATTGCAGACTTATACAGATCTAAACAGATATGCGCAATTATAGACAATACTTAACAGAAAAAATCACAGACACTTCTTTCTAGATATATCATAACAGAACCAGATCCAGATCTATATAATGCATAATCACTTAAGCATATTCATCAACCATCAATATAAAAATATTGACAACGATATGGAGTGGCAACGAAGTGATGACGACACCTAGGGTTTTTTTTACTGCCGGTTCTAATGGTGGTATCTACTGGCTCCTACACCTGCGGCGAACTCTCAATTCACCATCAGCAAACTAAAAACTCATAGTTGTGCCCTCACCGTGCCTCCCCACTTTCGAAAAACCCTCCGCTGAGTTCTCCCCCCATTACTGCATTGAACCGTGACTGCTGTCATCCTGTCGATAATTGCGCCTTCTCGATAGTTGCTACCGACGACACTCTACAACCCTACATGGTTTACACTATTGGTTTCCCGTGACAGTTTCGAAGGCTCTGACTCACGGTTGGATTTTGGCCAGTAGTAGTTTTTATTGGGGTCATCAATCGAGGGGGGCTAGGATGAACAGTTGGTGGATTATTCAGAGGACCCATATGCACATGTGGAAATTTGGACCTTATCTTAGTTTTTTTCATCTGGTAGGCATATTTCACACGCGACTACTTCTTTATTTAATTTTTCTACTTTATATGGGTCCACTCCATCTGCATATTCCCCCATACATTCCTTCACTTCCCTCTACTCCTTTTTGGTCCCTGATCTTACCCCCAACTCCCCTTCCATACTCTCTGTTGTAGATCTGGACCTTACTTCCTCTCCATACCTCTGCCCTCCCTCCCCTGCATCACTTTCATTTCTCTCACAGACCCTCCCACTCTCGGCTTCTCCTACCCCATTCACCTACACACGCTCATCCCCACTTACACCTCTACCTCCTACTTCATCATCTCCAACACACTTGGCCCTTCCCCCTTCGCACTACACCTTACCCACACACCCCCTAACACCCCTCATAGCCCTGACGTCACTCCCCCTCGCCACCCATATGACCGTTTCATGATTCCCCCACCTGAAAACAATCACCTCCCTCCCACCTCCTCACCTCCCCCTCCACCCTCCTTATACGCCTGTGACTCCCTACCAACTGGTCCTCCCCCCCCCCGTGCCCCCCATCGCACGAAATGTGTTTGGACCTGTAATCGTGGTAACCTCCTTACTCTTGGCGAGGGTGCATAGATGGTAGATATTATGGGTATTGTAGAAAAATTCTTGGTGGGTCGTGTCTGTGGCTATAACTATGGGGTTAAGAGACTGATACTTTGGGTTCAACATATCTGGGGTGGTCTATTGCAAGAGCTCCCATCCATTCATACTCTTACTAAGGGTTATTTTTCCCTCTATTTCTCATCTAGATAACCTACATATTTGGTCCTATCAGAATATTGGCACATTGAGATGGCTCCAGTGCTTCTGAAGCATTGGAGTCCCTTATTTGATCCTGAATGTGAACAGCTAGGAATGGGACATGTCTAAGTTCACTTGCCTGGACTCCCACTACATTTATGTAATGAATAGATTTTCAATGATATTGGCAATCTTCTGGGAAATTACTTGGACCATGATCACTCCTATATTGAATTGGGCAAGATTTCTTTTACTCGCATACTGGTCCATATGGATACTAGGGAAGGCATGGAAGAATCCTTCAAAATTTAATGACGCGATACCATCCGGACATAGATCCTGCATTATGAATGGATACCATACTGTTTTCGTTGCTGTCACAAGGCTGGTAATGTTTTTAAATATTGTCCATTAAAAGGACAGGCATTTGGTACATGCTCCTTGGGTCGTCTGCATCCTATTGAACCGGTATTTGTCTCATTGCAATGTCAAGCACAACTTTTTGGTTTCCTCTCAACTCCATTTACCACATTTCAGGAGGACATTACTCTAAAGGATGCGGCTTCCCTGACCAGGGTCACCTGATCCATGACTTCTGCCACATTTTTTGGTTTCTCTTCGGACACTGGTACTCCTTCTTTATCTCCTTTCTCATTTTTATCTTTTCTGTCTACTACATCTATTCAGTGCACGAAGCCGTCTCTCACTAGATTCTAAACCTCCTCTATTACCTTCCCCCCTTCCTCCTCACCTTTCCATTTTACCCCTACTCCCCCCACCGTTCCTAATCTATCATCCATTCCCCTCTCCTCCTCTTCATCTTTTCCTCACTCACTTCCCCCATTTCTCCCCCCAACCTATTACTGTGGATCCATCTGAAACCTCCTCCACACACTCTTACAATATGCACCCACGCATTCATACTCTGAATGGACTTGGCCCTCATCGCGACCCTCCTTTATATCTTCATAAATCCACCCACGACCGTCACTCTCATATATCAGAGGCCATCCTACAGGCTAGCCTTGAAGTCGCCTCTGGAACACAAATCTCCATTGAAGGGGTCCTTAGAGCAAGACATTACCCACATCTAGTTTCTCAATTATTTGTCTTTCATTCAACTGCAGAGGGCTAGCTAGCCTTGCAAAGCACCTTTCTCTTAGGCACTCTTTACTTATTCATTTGCGAACATCATCCTCCTACAGGAAACTCATGCCTCCTCTAAACTTGTCATACAAGCACTTTCTCCCCTCCTCCCCTCGTGGACCATCTATGCCATCGATGCCAATGGTCGCTCGGGTGGACTTGCCCTTTGTATCAACCCCTGGCATATTAAAATTATTAAAGTTTGGGGGAGGGATGGAACTCTGGAAATGGATGTATTTTCTACAGCACTTGACCTACAATTCAGGATCATCAATGTATATGGCCCTTTTACTAACAAGAAGCAGTTCTGGACCTCTCTAATGCGATTATCAATTTTTCATTCTGACAACATTATTTTGGCTAGGGACTTGAAATTTTCCCTTGGGATCTTTGAATCTTGGGGACCTAATTCACATGTGGATCCTCTCTCTGATTTCTTTAGACACCTCCTATCAACCCATAAACTGGTGGATCCTCTCATAACCTCTCCTTCTTCCACCTGGCACAACAAGTGCACTGGGGTTGATTTGGTTGCTCGCAGGCTTGATCACTTCCTCATTAAGGAAGACTTACTTCATACTCTTGGTTCATTCAGAAAATGGATAGGCTCGGGAGGTATCTCTGATCACTCACCGATATATCTAAAAATCACTGGTGCCTTCAACAAGCCAACCTCACCAATAAAATTATGCTCTATTTGGCTACAAGATATAGACTACATCAATTTAGTGAACACACAGTGGAGGCTTCCTCCACCACATAGCTTACAATCTCCCTCCATATTTTCACACATGCTTCCCTCCATTAAAAATAATTCAATAAATTATGCTAAGAACAAGAAAATAATGGAGGAATTAGACCTCTCTACAATTGAACATTATATTCACAGACTGGAGTACTCTATTGGGGGAGGTTTTGTGATTGAAGATGATAAATCACATATTATCAAACTGGAATCTGATCATCTAAAGATACTACAAAATCGGGTTGAATTATGGAGACTAAAAATTAGCGCTACTTGGATCAAAGCAGTAGATGAAAACTCCAAATTATTCCATCATTTTGCAAGGGGTCGGAAGGCCATAAATACCATTTGGGAACTAGACAATGAGGATGGCACCTCCGCCTCTACTTTCACACAACTTGCACAGAAACGTATCACTCATTTCCATGATATCTATAAGGCCCCACTGCAGCCCTCTGTTATGAAGGTAAATCCTCTCTACAGATAGAGACGATCCCTCTAGCCATAGAGTGGGTCTAGTAAGAAAGGGACAAGCTAAATTGTAGGTTCCTAATTAATGAATGAAAAGGAAAAGGTAGATTGGCCTACTTGGGGTCCAACGTTGTTGTCATATATGTCATGGTGGTGGCCTCTCGATCTCTGTCTTGGTGGGTCACGATCCTTTCGCAATGATGCTCAGATACCTACATGAAGATCAGCAAGCAAGAGAAGCATACAAAACAATGATCTAATTCATAATTACTAACTAGTCAAAGAGGGTTAAGCATATTGCATCAAATGAATCGTATAACGCAAGATGGGAACCAAACAATATTCATGTATATGTATTAATAGAAGAAAGATTTACAACCGGATCCTTGATGTCATAGCCTCCTTCAGCAGGGTTAACTCAGAGCGCATCTCGGTTGATCGTCGGGAATAATGACAAGGTGAGGATTCAAGCCTAAGCTCTCTCTCTCTCTCTCTTGACCAAGGGTCTCTTCTTCTATTCTATCTCTTTATCAATTCGACTATGATGGCTCAACTTCCTATTCCAGTGTTCAGCTTGTTTGTGTATGAGACATAGCTTCATTTATAAAGGGAAAGGAGGAGGTTGGGATCCCTACAATGGTGGAAGGGAGGCCTTATCCTTTGGGAGGTTTCCCCAAAAGGTGGAAAAAAGAGGCCAAAGGAGGAATTCTGTGGCTATTCAATCAAACCACTCTAGCTGACTCGCCCACGAGGTTGTTAGGATAGAAACTTCGCCTCTATATTTAAAAAAAAATCCATAAAAAACTTGGTGTGGGTAGCTAACTGGGACAAAACACCAACTAGCGCAGGGTCCAGTGTTAATCTTCCTCATTTGTATGAGGGCATAATGAGCTACTAGCGCCAAGGCAAAAATAGGTGTTTATGAAGGTCTGCTCAAGGAATTGTCAACAGAAGGAATGTTGTCCTCATGGAAAGGGATGCAATGATGATCTTTGCAAGGCATGACACTTCTTAGTAGTCACACAAATGATCCTCCAATGTGTGGGAAGGGGATTGCAGGGACGATGAAAAAATGTTGTGTAACAGATGCCCCTTAAAGCATGAGGTCCGAGAGAGAGGGAGGGGTGAAATGCTTTAAGAGAACACATTCGAACCAAACACTGTCGTTGTAAGACCTGCAATTAAAAATACAACTGATATCTCTGATACATGAATATGTGGTATGGGCACAGCCATCCATAATAGAGTACATATAAACTGAGATACGAGGTATGGACGCAACCATCCAACAGTAAGGATCAATATAAAGACTCAAGTATGGTCGCAACCATCCAATCAAAAGAGTCATGTAATAAGTCATGATAAAATACAATATCATGCATCCTGGATCTTATCAGAGAAAATCCAGGGTCTTATGCTCCATCTCAACCCAAACAAATACAAATTCAAGCATGCAAATATGTGAGCTGAAGTCAAACATGTAAGAAAATAACCTAATTACCAACCAATGATGATATATTTTAATAGGTGTGAGAGATACCACCAATAGTGACAATGGATCTCAACATATAGCAGGTAAAATCCACAGAATGTGAACAATTATCTAGCGTCAATAACCTGCAGAGTCACTCGATCGAAGGCCAATGATGTGGACCTATCATCGAATGTGAAGAACCCTCCATTGAGGCATGCAAACTCCAAGGTACCGGAAGTGAGTCTCTAGATCAACTTCCTAGATAATGAGCTGAAGTCGACAAGAAGTGACCTAGTCGAAGGAGGGCTATAATTTTTCCCACATCATCAACATGAGACAGAGGAACATGATGATAATGAATTAGGACCAACAGAGAATTAGAGGGAGGTTGAAAACTGTAGAGGAAAACTTCTCTTGAGCACATCAGCGACATGACTCTAGATTTTGCAGTATTTGACATAAAGGGATCTGAGGTCATGATTACGTGGAAAAGATCAGATGAGAGGTCAAAACATATTACACAAATCCATGGAAGAAAAAAATGACGAAATGAGATGTTACCAACCCGACACAAATGCAGATGAGTGTCATGTTCAAGAGTGACATATTGCCAACACAACTAAAGACTGGTTCCATTTTCCCCCACCATTTCTGGTGAGTACCCCAATTATTTTTTAAACAAGCTTGAAGGGGATAGCATATGCTTGCAATGTAATTTTTTCATTCAGACAAATCCAACCTAGTACATTTTACGAGCCCTAGGAAGGAAGAACTAGAGTAACGTCATGGCGATGATTTTCGATGCAATTAGGATTTAACGAGTCTGACAAAGGGATAAATCGACATATTTTCATGTTTAGAGAGTTTGAAAAGAAGCAGAAAAGAAAACTCTAGCATGTCCCTTTTTGTAAATAGTCTCTCAGATCCGAAAAGGTAGAAAATAATATCTGAAAGAGCCTCTTAGTCGCCATAGGCTAAAGTATTCCTTTTTCGTAAATAATCCATCCCAACATCAACCAAATCCTCCCCAATACATCAACCAAATCACCGTAATAAATGTGTAGACATAGTCATAACATCATATAGATGTATAACCATAAGTATATCAACACATAAAAATAATTCTAGCTAGTGTCCAGTAATCAATGCATGACCATATCAACTACACATTCCATGACCTCATGTATCACAACAACAACCATACCACTGCACATTTGACAAGATGTAATCATTGACACACACAAAAATTAATAATTAATCATACACTCATGATGGAAAACTTCAAAACAACAACATACTGACATGAATGCATGACTAACACATATCACCCATCCATTCCAAGGGGTGAACCATTCTCTGATTCCACTCTGTGGTATCAAATATGACCCAAATAGAGCATAATTTTTTCTAACACGACTCTGTAATGACCTCCTCCCACATCATATACACAGGTAATCGACCAACAGAGGTAAACATGTGAAAAAGAGTTACTATGATATGATTCAACCTCCTAGGTGACCTTACGGAGGTGGGATCGACAAAAACAGATCAAACAAACCTTCCACATCTGCAAAAAAACTCACAGGAGCCATCCTAATCACTCACGTAACCAACCCCTGGGTCCCACTATGATTTTAGACCATTAATCCCTCGGACACTCACTTGATATGGGAAAGGGTGCGTTTGGGAGGCTATGGACACTCCCACAACATGGGCATGCATGCATCCATGGACTTTTTTCCTCAAACCTCTGCCAACATCCATGGGATTTGAGTCATTTTTTCATGCCCAGAGCCGAAGTCACTGCCCACAACACCATGACACTTTTAGGAATTAAATATAACAATAGAATAATGATGCAAAATAAAAAACTTGAGCAAGGACATGACTAGACCCCTACTAGCCATGACAGGAATTTCACCAAACATATCACAAATATGTAATATTCAGGTTTAACTAACATATCTGAGCATAGGGGTCTCATAGTTATCTGCGAATCACTAAGAAGCATTATTTTCTCATCTTATTAACTGAATTATCATCTATTTGGTCAAAGATACATTGTTCATTCATTTACAACTCAAAACATCATGAGAGCAATAGATCATCTTCGTCATAAAACACATTCATCACTAGCATATAAACAACTAAAATGACAAGCACATAACAACCATATAAGCCACATAATAACAAGCATATTTACCCATCAATACAAGAGGAAAATAGCTCTTATTTTCATAGGAAAAATGCAACCAAGTTTGGGACTTCCATGTTCCACCTGACCATAGACATGGCTAAGCCAAATCTCTCTTCAGCCAGTGACCCCATGCCATATTCCAAGCATTAAGGTGGGATATCATAAAAATCATCAATAAAAACCAAACTAGGGCTTCGAGACGCTAGACCATCTTAAACCGAAAACACTAATTCCACCTCACATTCATACACCACAAACATGACCAGATTGGTCTCCACCTAAACTGTTAAGGGCTCCAGAGCATTTGTTCCAACCAGGGATTCCAAGACTAGTAACTCAACCCACAGCTTTCACTGAGCTTCTAGAGAACCTATCCAACCAAGGCTTCCAGGAATAGTAACTTAACCCACCAAGGGCTTCCAGAGTGTTTTTCCAACTATGGATTCCAAGACTAGTAACTCAACCAAAGTTTTTATATGGATTCCATATGGTTTTTCAAAACAAGGCTTCTAGGAACTAATAACTCAGCCCATAACCAAAAACACATGAGAACCAACCAAAAAAACAAGTAATGAAATGAACCCACAACACCATGGTTATCTGGGAAATGGAAAGGCTAGGAAAATCCACTATCAATCTAGTAAATCCTCCATGTGAATGATAGATCATAACCAAGAAACCACATGCATATGCCATGCATGCCAAAAATAGTGAGGAAAACATGCATGCAACTCGAAACTTGCAAACAGAATCCACTATAGCTATTGATCTTGATGTCCTCTTGCACTTTCTTTCTCTTTGTTTTCCTTATTTATCCAAAAATCCAAGTATGCCACACTCTCCAAGAGTGCTCCAAGAAAACTCTAAGTATCCAAGAGTATGAGAGAGAGAGAGAGAATAGAACGAGAGATCCAAAACTAAAGTGAAAAAGTCTGTGAAATGATCCTCAAAATCCTGTTTATTATTGAGGCCTATAATTTCTTCAAATTTTCATTATTTTCCTTCATTTTCCTCCTCACGTGGAACTTGTGACATTTCAGCTCCCTTTTCTCTTATTTTCCGTTATTTTCATAAATAATTTCCAGTAAATTCCACCTTTCCTTTCTAAATCCTTACCCATTTCTATTACCTCTGCCAATTTTCATATCCATAACAAACCATGTGAACACCCACACTAGGATGTTTTTCACAACATTCATATTGGAATATGTGTCTCATGACCCTGGTTATTATTTTTCCTTTATTAAATTTTATTACATGGAATTTTCCCCAGGGTCGTTATAGTGATACCCTTAGTGCATTCTCACTTACAATTTTTTTCATAATTCACTACTTAATGGCTCTTTGGCTCCATGGTTTTCAAGAAGTTTTCGAATATGGATCTAACTAATGCAATTAAATTTCTCCATAATTAAGTTGACTTATATTTTACTAATAATGTTTCCCTGTGCATCACTTTGAAATGGTTTTCATTTTATTTTTTACCGAGAGTGGAATCATTTATGTTTTGTCGAAGTCTAGGCTATTGGACAATATAATGTCTATTAGGTAATATATATATTCCTACCTTATACTTTCATTAATTAACATTTCATAGAATTCTCAGTTTTGTTGATTTTTTTTCTTTTTATTTGGGATAAAATATCTCCCTTGGTCATACTTTCTTACCATCCATAATTTACCATGAGACTGTATGGGTTTATTAAAGTTTTATAAGGTTTTCTCCCATTCTAACCCCAGCGTTTGAAATGTTCAGATATTAATCTCATTCTCTACTAGGTTTCATAATGAGTTTAGTTTTTAGTTCAATCTAGTTGAGTTTCACTCCAGTCATTTATTGCTTATGTTTCCAATGTAATTCTATTTAACTGATTTTGAATATTAAGAAGAGGTGTTCACTACATTCTAGTTTTCAAGTTCATTCTCTATCTATTTCCACCTCTTTATTCTTTTTCATAGTATCAAAGCCCCATGTCACATAAGACTTGAGAGAGAGAAGAAGAGCCCAAGGAATGGAGGACGAGAAGAAGCCTCCATTGTTTGAAGAAGCTATTTGTGTGAAGTTGTTTCTATGAAGAAGGAAATTCAGAGAATTTTGAAAGGCCAAAAGGAAAAAGTAGATCATTTCGTCAACTGGAAAACAAAGTTGAGAAAAGTCTTTTTTATCAAAAATTGAATGAACAACGCATCCATCTGAAATGAACAAGTGTGTTGACTTTAAAAAACTTATGAAAATTTCAATTTTTCATCACAACGCAAACTTTGTCTACCGAAAAATACGTTGACGATTAAAAGGGCTCCATGATGAAAAATATCCGTTGACGGTTAAGGGATACAAGTAGTCATTTGAAAATAATGAAGGTCAAACAAATGAAGGTTCATGATTTTTTTAAAATGTTAGAATTTCACTTTGAATCATTTTTTGATGTAAAAGGGTTCTTTTAATGTTTAAAAAAAACTGTTTCTTTTAAAGGTTTTTTAAAAGGGGATTTTAAGATAAAATATTGAGCCTATCAGCTCTTTAAAATGGTTTTTTTAATCAGAGGGATCCAATTATATTGGAATTTAAGTATTTAAAAAATGTTTTTTTTGTTTAAAAGGTTTTTTTTTTAAAGGTATTTTTAAAAAAATAGGTGGAGCCTATTGTATTTAAAAAAATGAGTTTTTTTTATAGAAGGTGTTCATTCAAAATTTAAAAGAAAGAAAGAATAAAAAAGGTGATTTTTTTTTTCTTTAAACAAAGAGGTCCACATCCACATTTGAAGGAATGTATTCTTCCATCTCTTTTCCACAAACCCCAATTCTTCTTGGAAAAATTTATGAGTTTCGGTATTTAAGAATAAAGACATTTTTGCAAGCCCATAATTGTTGGGATAAGTTGCAGAATTTTTATGTAGATCTGACCAAAGAATAATTAGCAGTCATGAATAATAGTCAAAGGAATTTCATTGTATACCTAAAAAGGAAAGAGCACAAAGCCAAATTTTGGATATAAAACTCCGTCGATGACTCTATTTTCGACAAGATAACTGATGCATCAAAATAAAAATAAGCTTGGGATATTTTGAAAGTTGTGTATCAAGGGAATGCTATAGTGAATAATGTTAAATTATACACATTGAGAGCTCAATTTGAAACCTTGAATATTAAAAACATATTGAATGTGGACCAGCTCATGACTACAGTCATGGGAATAGTCAATCATATCAAACTCATTGGTGAAACTATTACAGATCGAAAGATTGTTGAAAAAATCCTTCGAAACTGACCCAATAAATATGACATGATTGTAATAACCATTATGGAATCAAAATATTTTATAACTTTCTCAGTAGAACAGTTGATTGGATCACTTCTAACACACAAAAGAAGACTTAACTTGGTAGAATATTCCATGGAACAAGCTTTCAAAGAACAAATCTATCTTTTCAGAGCTACAGGAAGAGGATATAGAGGTAGAAGCAAATAAGATAGAGGTTGAGGTAGAGGTAGATAAGAACATCATCATGCAGTAGAGTAGTGGATACCTTCACAAAACAAAACACTAATAATAATAACATGGAGAAAATAAAATTTCCAATGTTATTATTGCAAGAAATTTGGGAATTATGAACATGAATTCAAAAAGAAACAGTCATATCAACAAAGAGGCAATTTCAATCTCTCAAGCAAAGAAGGAGAATCCTCTGAAACAATGTTTCTTTCCTTCCATATTTTTGAAGATAGTCACAATAAGGACCTTTGGCGGTTGGACAGTGGTTGCAACAATCATATTTTAGGTAATAAAAATATACTTTCTTACATTTATGATTCCATAACATCTAAAATTATTCTTGGAGACCATTCTTGTATTATAGCTGAAGGGAAAGGTATTGTCCATGTCCTTATAAAACATAATCAACATAAATACATATATGATTTTTATTATGTTCCACATATGAAGCATAACCTGATTAGCATAGGTCAATTGATGGAACATGTTTACGATGTAATATGAAAGGGAACACATGTTATATGTATGGAAAACCTCCAAATAGAAGGTTGATAACAAAGGTTGAAAAAGCAAAGAATATGATGTTTCCATTGACTCTTAGAAGTTGATATCTTTCATAGTATTTTCCCTCAATGTGTCAAGAATATATGAGTCTTAGCTATGGTATTATAGGTAGGGAATATCCCATTCAGGAGTCTACATATTCTTCATAAACATTCAATGGTCATTGGTATCCCTATTATGATATGAAAAATATTGTAATTGTGAAATTTGTATTCTATCAAAGCATGAAAGAGAGAGTTTTCCCACATCTTCCTCTAGAATAAAAGAGCCTTTTGATCGAGGTAGATATTGGTGGCCACCTACCTATTCCACTTGATTCCCCTCCATTTTTTCTTTCAATTTTTCAATTTCCTTTATTGTAGCACAATTTACTATTTTTAGTAGTTTTTTGAGTCGTCAACTTCTGGAGCCGTTTTGAGGCCCTAAACGACATTTTTTGGGAAAACTGGGAGAAACATGGAAGTTCCTTTGATTTTTCTCACATTATAAATTTGTATTCCTCTGATATGTATTTATAACGAGGTATTATGCACGTCAAAAAGAGATCGTATGCCAAATTTACGTCCCCGGGAAGTTGATGTATCAATTTACCCAAATGGGGCCCATAGTTTTGGTGCTTCATCTCCTAGGGTTAGGTTTTTGGATGTTTATGGTTTTCCATTGTTTCTAAATAATAAATAGGCCCTCGAGCATCATTTTAAGATAGTTCAAGGGGTTATAGCCACCACATCTCTTCTCATAGATAAGCTACCAACACCCTAGCTAGTTTATTTCCATTCTATCTGTAAAAAAAAATCATTTCTTTCATATTAATGAAATGAAGTGTTATTTATGACACATATTTGTATTTTTGGTTATATGCGTATTCTATTCCATTCCTTCATAAATCTAGATCAGTGGTATCAGAGCGGTCTACTCATTCTCGATCCTTCCTTGCATGTCCCCAACGAGGTCGAGGTATAAGGAGTTAGGGCTCGATTTGGTTGAACCTTTGCAAGATCAGCCTCACAAACCCTGACGACCTTCCATGGGGGATGAAAATAAATATTAGGGAACAAGAGATCTTATCATGGATAAAACAAAGGAGCATGATGATGGATAAATTTTCCTAGATCATTCAAGGACTGCCCACTTGTGGCACATTTGCATCCAGCAGCCACTCTCGAGGCGCAAATCCTTTTGAGGTACAAGGAAAATTTGACATTCCCAAATTTGAGGGAAAAATAGATGCATACGCCATAGATAGATGGTTGAATCTATTATAAGGATATTTCTCAGTTCATGACTTTTCTGACCAGGAAAAGATTAATTTTTCACTCCTCAAAGCTACCCCCCATGTCAAGGACTGGTGGGAAACCTACTGTGAGAAAAAGGACGAGGATAAAACCTCTCTGTTCTTGGTTGTACCCACCTGGAATTATTTCTAAGATGCCATCAAGGAATGATATTATCCCATGGGGAGCTATGAGGACAAGTGTATACAATGGACTACGCTGCAGCAACAAAGGAATCAAGATGTGCATGAGCTTACAATTTTTTTATGTACCTTGCGTAAAAATTTTGGTATCAAAGATTCAGAGAAACCAAATGGGCTAGAGATAACATTTAAATATAGGATTGAGTTTGATGATCCTATATCATTGGAGGAGGTCATTTGGAAACTAGATCATTTTTATGAGTAATCAAAGAAAATATATGATGCTAAGTTGGACTAGAAAGGTAATGCAAATAATAAAGGAAAATGGGGAAAGAAGCGAGAAAAACCAAGGATATAAGAAAAAAGAGATTTTTTCCCCATCTAAGAAGTTCAATACATCTGACAAAGGATAGGGACTTCAATCTGAGGAGCAGAATATGAATGGAGGTTGGAAGCCTTTACGGTGTTGGACTTATGGCAAATATCATCGCAAGAGAGATTGTCCACAACATTAGGGTAGTTGACCATAGATATACAGTTCGCATGAGGCAGAGACAGTGGGATATGTTCGAAAGAGTATTTTGGGATCTATGCAGTGCTGGATAATAGGAAGGAAGATCACCAAGCATCCATTATCGAGATGGATGGTAAGAAGGATATTTTTTGGTTCATGATTTTTCCAATAGGGAAAAAATTACTGCCCCCACATTAAGGACTGGTGGGAAACCTACTATGAGAAGAAGGAAAAAGGGGAACCCTCATTATTTTTAGTTACACCCACTTAGAATTATTTCGGAGGTGCCATCAAGGAGCAATATTACTTTTTCATGAGCTATTAAGATAAATACATAAAGTGGACCATGATGCAATAGGGAAGTGACCAAGACATGCCTAAGTTCACAAATAGCTTTGATACCCTTCGCACGAAGTTGTTTATCAATGATTCTCAGTATAATTTGGTACTCAAGTACCACGAATTTCTACACAAGTACATCTAGGACGGATGGAGTTCATGGAAATATCCTACCTTGGCGTCATTTATCGATACACCATCAAGATTGAACAGAAATTTAAATAGAAGAAGAAAGATTTTAGATTTGCGAATAGGAAGCAAGGGAAAGTGTTGGGCCATAATTCTAATCTACAGATAAATTACACTTCCCTAGGTAGGTGTTAGCCTAGAACAACAGGTGAAATACTATACTACAGTTTCTCATAACTTAGAACAGATACACAGAGAGGATTGGATGCTTACTTTCTTCAGTGGCTTCCAAATGGCTCCTTTCTATCGCTTCCACTACAACTTCAAATTCAAGTGGTTTTGTTGGCTGAATGCTTCCTGCAAGAAATAAAACTGAAACAGTAGAAGATGAAATAATATAGATATCTATTCAAGCTAGTTAGCTAAATTAGTTAAGCATAAACTACATTCATCAACCAAGATCTTGCAATATGGAAAATCAAAGTAAACATAGATGCTTGTAGGGAAAAACAAGAAGTACTCTTTATTGATGATAGAAGGAGAGGTTACAACCTAGTGACTAATTTGAAGTGGCCTTCCATCAGAGTTCCCAAGTCTCATCACAGCATAAATCTCTCTAGAAGCAGCTCCAGAAATGAAACTCTCTATTGAAAATTCTCCAACATTTCTCTACTCAAATTCTTCCCTCTTCAAACGCTTAGATCTGTGTTCAATTTATAGATGAACTGTAGGTTGTTTTGAAATAAATTGTATTCCAAAAAAAGGCAAGACATGTTTCCATTAATGCAGATGTCAAATGGACACTTGGATCCGAAGCTTGACACATGTGAACCCTTCTAGAAGACACTGGCCAAGTGGAGATTCCGGAACAATGATAATTTCGCTCTCAATGTGACCAACGCACCTTTGAATGTTGGGAAGTGCTTTGCATAGCAGCCTTGAATGGGGCTACCTGCATATGCAATGCACTTAGGCCCCTTAGAGCCTATGTTGGTGAGCTCTCACATGTTAAATAATAAGCTTCAACCCATGGAAACCCTTGCTTGATGAAAGTCTTGTTTGATTCATGTTATTTCCTATCTTAGGGCATATAGCAACTAAGATTATAGGGAATGATAGACCCTTGATCATCGGTCCTGGAGATGATGCTCAGTTAACCAGGTCATTGGGAATGGTGCCCAAATTGACCTATAACAATTGCCCCCTAAAGCATGAGATCTAAATAATAAGAACATTTGACTGAGATGCTTTACACAGTGATGAGCCTAGAAACAAAGTGGAGTGGTCACCTGCATCAATCTTAGAATACATTACATCATGATATATCCTCTATTGATCATCATTGTTGAGGGTGGGCATTCCCATAGTCAACACATAAAACAATCTAATAACATGTACATAATTCAGAAAGTCGTCTACATTGGAATGTTTCCCAGATGCATACATGCCTACAGATATAGGCCCATGTTTGGATGACAATCTATCTGTAAGTTCAGCGTACAGATGATGTGTAAAAAATCCTGAAATCATAGCCTAAATGGCTGAAACTAGATCCGGGGTCTTCTTATATCGTTCACTCGATCATTCGGGTACAAGTCTATCCATGCGAATATATGATTTGTCGTCGAACATGGAAAGAAATCGTTTGATTAACAACCAATAATTTGAGCTATTAACAAATGTGAGAGAACCACCATTAATGTCAATGGCCCTCAAGGTACTGTAGTACATTTTGTAAGGTGTGAATAGATGTCGAAAGCAAAACAAAATCTTTCGGTCAAAAATCCAAAAGTGAGGATCTTGTAGATGCTGTAACAAGCTTCATGGTACTAGAATATGATGTTTCTAAGTGTTGTTCTTGGATATTGATTTTTTGTCGACATGAAGTCACCTTATTGAAAAATAGGAGTTACTGATTTCAGAGACAAGGGTATGAATTGATATAGCAATTTTCATGGATGACGGTCATGAAAATGAAGGTTTATGAGTATTGCATATGGATGATTTCTTAATCATTCGATGAATTCTCTTGAACATATCAGCGACACTGTGATGAGTTGGCAGCATTGACCCAAAACTGAAGTGAGGGTATGATGACCCATAGGTGTGAATGAACCGTCAAGATGATTACCCAACCCAAACAGTCATGGACATGGAGTGAAAGAAGTTTCATGTTCAAGATTGATCTGCTACCAAAAAGAAACTTTACTTACTTTTCCCAAATTTTCCCCGGTCATTTGTCGACCAGTACCTGTTTATTTTTTAACAAGCTTGAGGAGGATAACATTTTCTTGATCTATAGTTCAACCCTTCGGGAGAATAAAGTATCGCTATTTAATAATTTAATGAGTCTAGTAATGAATGAAACTCGATTCTTGCTTAACGATAGTGATAGCCTGGTCCTTTTTCATATGTAGAGAGTCAGAAAAACAGGATGAAAGAGAACTACATAAGTAATTTTTCATAAATTTGTCTCTCAGATCCGAAAAAGTGTGAAATAATATCTGAAAGAACCTCTTTGGTCATGTTTAACCAAGGTATTCCTTTTTCATAAATAATCCATCTCAGTCCGGAAAGGGTTAAACTTATACTGATTAGATATCAATTCATTTACTTTAACTAGCTCGAAATGAGAAGTGCTCGGTGATATTTTCACATTATCAGAGTTTGAAAAGAGCTAAAAGAAGACTCTAGGGGTTCCTTTTTCACTGTTATCGAATCTTGAAAAAGAGATAAATGTGTGCTTCAAATCCTTTTTCGTTTTTAACAAAGCTGGAAAAATAAGGAGAAAAATCATGCTTTGTGGTCAAGTCTTTCTTTGAATAAATCTGCACGACTAATTTGTTCATCAGTTTTATTTCTTGTTCAGAACAACATCAAATGGACTAAAAATACCTGTTTCATGATAAAAACATAATAAAAATATAGTCATAGCAATAAATTTAACTTGCAAAAAATTAAATGACTATAAAAAGAAGTTTCACTATTCATTTTTACCATTCCATAGTTACCATTTGTATTTTGGAGCTCTGAACCTGATTTCCCCTTAACTTCAGCGGTTGATTGCGTGCAATTAGTAAGAATGTTTTGAATTCCCCCTACTAGAGCACATGTCGAATGCCCCCTGCAAGAGAATATGCCCCCCAAGCTTCATTTCATTCACCTAGGTAGAATATTAGTTACTAATAGCTGGATGGAATGAAGGTTCATTACAGGGGAGGATTTGTTAGCATGTGTTGTCCTTGATGGAAACCTACTTGATGAAATAAGACTGTTAGCGATATGATGCAATGTGTTGTCCTTGATGGAAACCTATTTGATGAATATTGTTCTTGATGGAGGTGGAATTCAGAAAGTGCCAGAATAATGTTGAACAAAGTATGTCACAATGCATACATGGGTTTTATGAGGAGAAGTAGCGTATGTATGCGGAAAAGTACGTTCCAAGTCGTGTATGCCCTATTGCACTCTAAATTTATATAACCAGGGGAATTTACCATGGTATTGACCCATTGTATTGAGCGCTGGATTATCTATTTGATCCCATCCAGGAATACCATCGGAAGTGGTGTGGTTTTGGCTCATGGTATTGATAAAGGCTAAACCTATATAAGGAGTAAAGAATAATAGTGCAAGGTGTGCATGTGTCTGGGTATTGAATGAATACTTCACCTTGAAGTATATCTGCATGAATGAACTTTGTTCTTGATTTATAAATCTAAATCTATGATGCACCCATGGATTTTTCAAAATCCTTAGATCTGATGATGATGAATCTCTAAGATGATCTGCAGAAGAAGAACTAGTGAAAATCTGGCGCAAAGTCTGCTGAAGGTAATGAAGAAATCTGGGTAAGTTTAATAGATTTGGTCTGCTCCACAAAGATTTCATTTACATATCTATAGGCGAGTTTGTTGTGGAAAATGCATGTGTATACGCGGATCTGATATAATAAAAGCGCATGTGGGAAG
The DNA here is from genome assembly GCA_034641835.2 of Pinus albicaulis. Lineage (NCBI taxonomy): Eukaryota > Viridiplantae > Streptophyta > Pinopsida > Pinales > Pinaceae > Pinus > Pinus albicaulis. The sequence continues at coordinate 1,548,894,062 of CM076579.1, read as the reverse complement.
TTAGGGTTTATTGAAAAAATTCACAGATGTATACGCGGGTTCGTTTAATGAAAAGCACGTGTATATGTGATTCTGATTAAATAAAAGCGCGTATGGAATTTGAACTTATGATTGCTCAAGGTTGAATGTGTTTCTGCATATCTATTCTGAAGTCTGTTTTATCTTTGATATTCTGGTTACAGTGGTTTCACTGTTCTGTTTGAAGCACTGGGCGAAGTATATTTGTTGATAAGTGAAGGGTCATGTTGACGCTGTTTGATCTAGTTTGAAAATTGATGAAACGTGGTCTACAGTGGTACTGAGGGTCAAGCTTTCAGTGAGGGGGTAGTGGCTCCCTTCCAGTAGTAGCTGGTAAATGAGAGTAGGGGGTAGTAGCTCCCTTCCAGGAGAGGTTGGTAAACGAGAGTAGGGGGTTGTAGCTCCCTTCCAGGAGAGGCTGGTAAATGAGAGAAGGTTGTGGCCTTCTACAGGTGGGTGCCTGTGTGCTGGTATGAGTCTGCGCCAGTACATGGTTGTAAGAAGTTTTCTTTACATAATAAATATTGAAGACTGAGAGGACGACAGCGGTGGTTTTCTCCCAAATTGGGTTTCCACCTTAAATCCTGGTGTTCATGTGTGTTGCTTATGTGTGGTGATTTATTATGTTCTTACTGCATCTGTTTACTGCTTACTATACATCTGATGAATGAATGATACAATGATCCAAGTTAAGAATTAAATGTAATAATTATATCTCTCGACATACGCGATTTTTCTGAAGGATATCCACGTGTATACATGAGTTTTATTCAGTAAAGTAGCGTATGGGCTGTAGAGAAAGAAAAAGTTAAAAAAATTTCAGTCTGCACTAAATCTGATTCACCCCCCCCCCCTCTCAGTATTTTTCCCAACAATTGGTATCAGAGCAGGTCCTTCTGAAAAAGCTTAGCCGCTAGAAGGAAGATCAAGCAAGATGAGCAATCAAGATGGAACAGCATCTATCAAGCGTCCGCTCTTTAGTGGAAGCAATTTAATCTTCTAGAAAACAAGGATGAGATCCTATATTCTGTCTATGGGAACAGATTTATGGGCCATTGTTCAACAAGGATATCAATATCCAGCTACAATACCAACAGATCTGACTGAAAAGAAGAATTATGAATCAAATGCAAAGGCAGTGAATGCTATAACGGGAAGTCTGACTGAATCTGAATTTTTCAAAGTCATGCAGCTGAATACAGAAAAGGAAATGTGGGACAAAATCATTCTAAGTTATGAAGGTTATGCAAAGGTAAAAAGTGCAAAACTCCAAACTCTCAGAATTGAATATGAAAATTTGAAGATGCATAATGATGAGAGTATTGCCAGTTTATTTTTACGTCTTGATGATGTTGTAAATCGTATAAGAAATCTGGGAGAAACAATAACCGAATCTACTTTGGTTGAGAAAATTTTAAGATCTCTAACGACAAAATTTGAGTCAAAAGTTTTTTCTCTTGAAGAAAAATAGGATCTTCAAAATCTTACTGTGGTGCAACTTCATCGCATACTAACTGCATATGAAATGAGAAGAGGAGGACCATCTAAAATCAAAGAAGCCATCTTTAGAGCTTCTACAAAAGGGAAATAAGTGCAAGAAGCAGAAGGATCAGAATATATCTCAGAAGAAGATGAGGTAAATTTTGTAAAGAAACTTCAACTTGGCACAGGATGGTTCAGAGGTAAGCTTCCTTTCAAATGTTTTGATTGTGGAAGAGTTGGTCATTATGCTGCTAAGTGTCCTTATAAAGAAATATCTGCAAAAGGAAAAGAAGTAGCAAGAAGGAATAAGAACCGGTCTAGCACTAGAAAAAGTTACTATACTCATGAAGATAGTGATGGGTTATCTGATAGTGAGGAATAATGTGAACAAGATCTTAGACTTCTCATGGAATTTGAATCTAGAGAAGAAAATGATACTTTTGTGGATGCTCTAGAGGACAATGATTTTCTTGAAGAAAACAATCAACTCAAAATACACTTAGAAGAAAGTAAAATACTCTTAGAAGAAAGGAAAATAACCATAGAGACTCTGGAAAGGAAGTTTGAAGAAGCAAAGAAACACATTGAGAAATTAGAATGTGAAGTGGTAAGTCTAAGAAAATATTTTGAGAAAGAAAATACTTTGAATCTGAGATTTGCTAAAGGATCTGAAACCTTAAATGAGATTATCAAGGTACAACGCTCTCCTCTTGTAAAGACAGGTCTTGGATATACCGGGGAATCTTCTCAGGCTTCAGCACCAAATTATCTAAAAGCAGCTACAGCTGGACTACAAAATTCTGCCACTCAGCAAGGGAATAAATAATATTTACAGGTAAATCATGATCATCTCAATTCAAATAACACTAACAGGAATATCTTTCAAAGAAACACCAATCAACAGGTAAATTCAAGTAGAAGATTTCATGATCGCAGAAATTTCCTCTTCAATGGACAATGTTTCTCATGTCACAATTTTGGTCACAAAGTTGTTCAATGTGTTGCATATAAAACCATCATGACAAGAGAAGCGAGAAATAAAAGGATTGATAGTTAAACAAAGAAGAAAACCTATAACAATTTTTCTCCTCTTCTAAATGAAGTTGAATGTGCTTATTGCAATAACTTTGGGCATGAAGAATCTGAATGCAGGAGCAAATTTCAGCCAAAAGAGCATTTTCCTTCAAGTTCCAAAGTATGGAAAGAGAAGGAATTACAGGTTGAAAATTGTGGCATAGCGTTATTTGCAGAAGGTGAAGAAAATCAATGGTACATTGATAGCGGATGCTCAAGACACATGACAGGTGACAAAACCAATCTTCGTGCATATAGTACACTAGAAAAGGAAAATAAAGTTACTTTTGGAAATGATACTCCTACTGTAATTAAAGGAAAAGGGTCTGTGTTTCTAAAAGAAAAGGTAAAGGCTAATGATGTCATGTATGTGGATGGATTAAGGCATAACCTATTAAGTGTAAGTCAAATGTGTGATCAAGGAATTAAAGTTGTCTTTAGTTCAAAAGAATGTGTGGTTCGTGATCTTGATACAGGTAAAAAAATTATAAAAGGAAAGATAACTCCAAGCAACCTATATGTATTGAAGAACTGCAAAGAACAATGTTACTTGAGTAAATCTTTAGAAAACTGGCTATGGCATAGAAGGTTGGGGCATCTAAGCTTCTCTCAAATCAACAAATCAAGCAGACTTAATGTTGTTCGTGGTCTTCCCAATATTACTCTACTTGAAAGTATCATATGCAATTCGTGCCAATTCGGCAAGCAGACCAGAGTGTTATTTAAGTCCAAGGAAGGATCATCAAGTAGGCCTCTTGAACTCATTCATACTGACATATGTGGACCTATGAGGAAAAAGTCACCTCGTGGTGAACAATACTATATCTTATTTATTGATGATTTCTCTAGAATGTGTTGGATTGGGTTGCTTAAGCACAAAGATGAAGCTTTTGAGAAATTTCAGATCTTCAAGGCTCTGGTTGAAAATGAAGTAGATCTAAAACTCAAATGTCTTAGATCTGATCGAGGAGGAGAATATACTTCAAATGAATTCCTTGAATTTTGTGAACAACATGGCATAAAAAGATAATTTTCTGTAGCTGGAACTCCACAACAAAATGGCGTAGCAGAAAGAATGAATAGAACAATTCAACAAATGGCTAGAGCTATGCTTGATGATTCTGGAACACCTGACACATTTTGGGGAGAAGTAGCACATACAGCGGTAAACATTCTCAACAAGGCACATGTTCGTGTAAATAGTGACAAAACTCCATATGAACTCTGGTATGGTAATTCTCCATCTGTGAAGCATTTTAGAGTTTTTGGAAGTAAATGCTTTATCAAAAACAATGATGAAAAACTTGGCAAGTTTGAACCTACAACAGATGAAGGAATACTTCTTGGTTACTCCTCTACGAGTAGAGCATATAAATGTTACAATAAAAGACTTCGGAAGATTGTAGAATGTATTGATGTTGTGATTGATGGGTCTCCTGCAGCCCCAAGGGAAGAAAAACAAACAACAAATGAAGACGATGGTGACTTATGTCCTTCTACATCAAATAGCAATGATATAGACAGTGAACCCAATGAAGAACCTGGAGATGATTTATCTGAAAAGGCTCCATCCAGATATGTTCAAAAGAATCATCCAGAATCTCAAATTTTGGGAGATAAGGGATCAGGTGTACAAACAAGAAGGACTCTTGTGGGATCTTCTAGCTATCTAGCATTTCTATCTACTATTGAACCTCACAATGTCAATCAAGCTAGCAAATATGAATGTTGGGTTCAAGCCATGAATGAAGAGCTTGATCAAATTGAAAAGAATCACACTTGGGAATTATTACCAAGACCTCATAACAAAAATGTCATTGGAACTAAATGGATATTCAAAAACAAGTTAAATGAGAATGGGGATGTTGTAAGAAATAAAGATAGACTTGTTTGCAAGGGGTATACTCAACAAGAAGGTATAGAATTTGAAGAAAATTTTTCTCCTGTAGCTAGTCTTGAAGCCATAAGAATGTTTCTTACTTTTTCAAGTTCTCAACAAATCAAAGTTTATCAAATGGATGTTAAATCTGCATTTCTCAATGGTGATCTAGAAGAAGAAGTTTATATAGAACAACCAGAAGGGTTCATTTTGGGAAATGATAAAAATCTTGTTTGTAGACTTAAAAAGTCTCTATATGGTCTCAAACAAGCTCCAAGGGCATGGTATTATCGTCTTGACAAATATCTTCATCAACAATGATTTTCAAAGGGATCTGTTGATAGCAACTTGTACACAAAAATTGAAAATGAAAAATATATTGATTGTGGTTGTATATGTTGATGATATAATTTTTGGAAGTAATGAAGAATATATGAGTCAAAAATTTGCTTATGTTATGCAACAAGAATTTGAAATGTCTTTACTTGGGGAACTAACATTCTTTATTGGCTTGCAAGTGCATCAACTACAGAGGGCATATTCTTATCACAGGAAAAATACCTTAAGAAAATTCTGAAGAAGTATGGCATGGAAGAGTGCAAACCTGTAAGTACACCAATGATAACCGGATGTAATCTCAGTTCTCATGATGATTCTCCCACGGTGAATCAACCAGAATACAGATCTATGATAGGAATTCTACTTTATCTCACTGGGACTAGACTAGACGTTATGCATGCAGTTGGGATTGTTGGACGATTCCAAGCTAATCCAAAAAAGTCTCACCTTCAGGCTGTCAAAATAATATTCAAATATCTACAAGGAACTCAAGACTTTGGACTATGGTATCCAAAGAATGCTGATCTTACTCTTCGTGCTTACACTGATGCAGATTGGGCTGGAAATGTTGATGATTGGAAAAGCACTAGTGGTGGTGCATTCTATATGGGGCCCCGGTTAGTATCTTGGTTCAGTAAGAAGAAAAACTCTATTGCATTATCTACAGCAAAAGCAGAATATGTGTCTGCCGCATCATGTTGCACGCAACTTCTTTGGATGATGCAAACCTTACAAGACTTTCAAATCAAGTGCTCACCTCCTATCTCCATTATGTGTGATAATACAAGTGCCATCAGTATTTCAAAGAATCATGTTATGCATTCAAATACCAAGCACATTCCCATCAAGTATCACTTCTTACGTGAACAAGTGCTTGAACAAAAGGTGAAGCTGGAGTATGTTCCCTCCAAAGAACAAGTGGCTGATATATTTACCAAACCTCTGCCCAGGGAAGCGTTCGAATATCTCAGACAGAAGTTGGGAGTAGTCTCTGCCATGCAGAAAATCAAAACTGCTTAAATTCAGAAAGATTAACTTGGATACATGGGTTTCCTGAAAGATATTTGTGTATATACGCAAGTTTATACAAAAAAAACTGCGTATGGTTAATTGCTGACAAATTTTACTTGGGGTCAACATTCTTCAACATAGCTGCAGTGCTGTTTGGTATCTCTGATGCTGTTTGGAATCTCTGATGATGTTTCAGCTCTTATATTTCTGTTTTATTCTCTGATATTGGGTGAATATGCCTTGATGATTGGCTATTGAACGTGTTCAGGTTGCACAAGCTAAGGAGGAGTTTTGGTCATATGGAAAGGATGCATTAGATGCACAGTTTCAGGGGGAGCATTAGCCTTGCTAGATGTAATGCATTGTTGGCATTATGATGATTCTGAAATATGATCTCTTTCTTGAGGTCGTTTGGTTTTTGGTGCAAAAGGTCATATTTGTAATTTGATGAAAAGTTCATATTGAGACCTATGATGTAAACTTGTAATATTCAGTCATGTAAGGACTTGAGTCAATTTTGTAAACCCACTTGGTTGGGTAGCTGAGTCAAAATGTGTAAACCGACTTGGTTGGGTACTTGGGTCACATATGTAAATCCACATGGTTGGATCTTTGATGTAAGTATGAGTCCTCGGTGATAGGAAAGGTCATAGAGTCATGTACTTCATTGCAAAATATGTTTGAAGACTCAGCATGAACTCAGGGGGAGCATGGTAACTTCAGTGCACATGAGAAGAAAAACCTTGTTTTGGTTGTTGATCCGCCCTTTGCCCTTGATGTCAAAGGGGGAGAGCAACATGTTGTTTGAATAGGGGGAGAGTTTCATAATGTTTACATAATGGTTATAATCAATGTATCTATCTGTTGTGATGATCAAACACCATCATGGGTTGCCATCAAGTCCAAAGGGGGAGATTGTTGGCATGTGTTGTCCTTGATGGCAACCTACTTGATGAAATAAGACTGTTAGCGATATGATGCAATGTGTTGTCCTTGATGGCAACCTATTTGATGACGATTGTTCTTGATGGAGGTGGAATTCAAAAAGTGCCAGAATAATGTTGAAAAAAGTATGTCACAATGCATACGTGGGTTTTATGAGGAGAAGTAGCGTATGTACGCGGAAAAGTACAATCCAAGTTGCGTATGCCCTATTGCACTCTAAATTTATATAACCAGGGGAATTTACCATGGTATTGACCCATTGTATTGAGCGCTGGATTATCTATTTGATCCCGTCCAGGAATACCATCGGAAGTGGTGTGGTTTTGGCTCATGGTATTGATAAAGGCTAAACCTATATAAGGAGTAAAGAATAATAGTGCAGGTGTGCATGTGTCTGGGTATTGAATGAATACTTCACCTTGAAGTATATCTGCATGAATGAAATTTTTTCTTGATTGATAAATCTGAATCTATGATGCACCCATGGATGTTTCAAAATCCTTAGATCTGATGATGATGAATCTCTAAGATGATCTGCAGAAGAAGAACTGGTGAAAATCTGGTGCAAAGTCTGCTGAAGGTAATGAAGAAATCTGGGTAAGTTTATAGATCTATTTTTCTCTGCAAATCTTTCATTTACAGATCTATACGCGATTTTGTTGTGGAAAAAGCGCATGTATGCGCGAATCTGATATAATAAAAGCACGTGTGGGAAGTTAGGGTTTATTGAAAAATGCACAGATGTATACGCGGGTTCGTTTAATGAAAAACACGTGTATACACGGGTCTGATTAAATAAAAGCGCGTATGGAATTTGAACTTATGATTGCTCAAGGTTGAATGTGTTTTTGCATATCTATTCTGAAGTCTGGGTTATCTCTAATATTCTGGTTACAGTGGTTTAACTGTTATGTTTGAAGCACTAGGCGAAGTATATTTGTTGATAAGTGAAGTGTTGTGTTGAAGCTGTTTGATCCAGTTTGAAAATTGATGAAACATGGTCTGCAGTGGTACTGAGGGTCAATCCTTCAGTGAGGGGGTAGTGGCTCCCTTCCAGTAGTAGCTGGTAAACGAGAGCAGGGGGTAGTAGCTCCCTTCCAGGAGAGGCTGGTAAATGAGAGCAGGGGGTTGTAGCTCCCTTCCAGAGAGGTCGGTAAACGAGAGAAGGTTAGGCCTTCGGCAGGGTGCTCGCGTGCTGGTATGAGTCTGCGCCAGTACATGGTTGTAAGAAGTTTTCTTTACAAAATAAATATTGAAGACTGAGACGACGACAGCGGTGGTTTTCTCCCAAATTGGGTTTCCACCTTAAATCCTGGTGTTCATTGTGTTGCTTATGTGTGATGATTTATTCTGTTCTTACTGCATTTGTTTACTGCTTACTATACATTTGATGAATGAATGATACAATGATCCAAGTTAAGAATTAAATGCAATAATTATATCTCTGAACATACACGAGTTGTCTGAAGGATATCCGCGTGTATACGCGAGTTTTATTCAGTAAAGTAGCGTATGAGTTGTAGAGAAAGAAAAAGTTAAAATTTTTCAGTCTGCACTAAATACTGATTCACCCCCCCCCCCCCCCCCCTCTCAGTATTTTTCCCAACAAGATTTGTTTCATTTTTTAACGAGATTGACATAGGAAAAGAACTATGCTCATGACCTATTTCATTTTTTAACGAGGTTGAAATGGTAAAAGAAATTTCCTCAAAGGCACTTGTTTCATTTTTTAACGAGGTTGACACAAGAAAAAAGAACTATCCTCATAACTCTGTTTCATTTTTTTAACGAGGTTGACACAGAAAAAGAACCATCCTCATGGGATCCTATTTCATTTATCGAGGTTGACATAGGAAAAGAACTATCCTCAACACCTGTTTCATTTTTTAACGAGGTTGACACAGGAAAAGAGAACCATCCTCATTGTGCAGTTGGAGTATTGAGTGTGCTCTGGAAAATACGTAATCTAGAGGAGTCATCATTTAAGGAGTTTGATGAATACCACAAATGATAAGTTATAACATGCGTTGATGGGTCTTCTCTAGGTTCTTCATTGAATTTAGGAATTTCTAAGGGTAACATATGTGGTATCACTAGCCACCAAGGAGAGGAACCAGATAGGATTCCATATGATGACATCGGTGAAGTCAATGGAAAAAACATCGAAAATGAAGCAACAACAGATGTTTTCACAGCTGAAATAGATGGTTCAGTCTGGGATGTTATCTCATCCATGGTCAAATTACCCAGTGTATACCCTATAGAATCTACGAGAACTGAAAGTGAAACAGGATCAACAAAAGTAGAGGAAGGGGATTGAGGAAAAGACTCGTACAGGTAAAGCTCCTACCGAAAATGAGTTGGAGTTAAAGGTGTCTCGTCTTGTGATATTTCTTCAATCAAAATAAAACCAGGTGGAAGAATTTTTCCATCAGGCACAAAGTATATTTCAGGTGGTTGACTGCGCGATATGGGAGACTCAATGGATACAATAGATTGTGGGTTGACGAACTCAGGAAAAGCGTCCGATTGTTCGACTTCAGGATCAAGATTTTCTCCACTTAGGGAATATAGCAACTGGAATATAAGGGGATGATAGACCCTATTTCATTGGTCTTGGGGATGATGTCCAGTTTGACCAATAACAACTGCCCCCTAGATCACAATGGGATCCAGATCAACTTCCAGTTGAACAAGGTCAGGTTCGGGAGGTATGGTCTCATAGATTGGATGGATCATGACCATGAGTAGCTGTGAGGACTCTGTATCAACAACAGTATAAAAACCAAGATTTGTAGAAACAACTTGTGCCAACTCTAGTATATGGGAATATGATGCTTCACCAGAGGTACTGATATTACTGGTTTTGGCAAATCGTGATTGCCTTTGCCTACCAAAATTAACTTCTAGCGATAAAGGTGGTTTTAAAGCTAATCTACGCGAGCGAATGGGGGTAGGATTGTGTTCTTCCATGATTACTGATTTATTTTATCCAAAAAAAAATAAGAAAAAATAGGGTAATGCTAGGAAAAAGGGTTTACCAAGAAACTGTGAACTGCAGAATACCTCCTAGTGAACCAAGAAGTACAGACATGTAATCTCCATGAATGTTGTGTTTAGTGTATCACAATTTCAGGGCAGCCGACTCGATTCACTATGGATGGATAGCACCTAAAATTTGTCCTCCCAAATATACCCGAAGGTACGTGGAGGCCCAAGTCCATATTAGCGTTGTCTGATGCAAAACCGCACAATGAGAGCACCCCTTTATGATTATCTTACTATAACATTGCCCGATATACCCAAGAGTACGTGGAAGATATATGATATACTTACGTACGTGGAGTGAGGTATCACACTCAGAATGTATCGCAAACAAGTTAACTATAGATGCTATGTTTTACGACACCGAAACACGTCTCTAGCCTAGACCTTCTAAATTTTGTTGTTAATGTTCCAATGCGTTGTTAAGTAAATTGAGATTTATTTTATGTTGATATTTCTTAACAATTTTCCTTTCAGGTTCACCACGATGATTTATATAAAATTCCTAAAATGCAAGCTAAGAATGATAAACAAACTTTCACTTTCAACTTTTTCAATGAAGAACCTAGCTACTAAGGTAAGAGAACGCTAGTTTTTTGGAAAGAGAGTACATATTTTGTGAGCAAACAAAATCAATGAATCACAAACTAAATGCATATTTCCTAATGTTCCTTTTGCAAAAAACACACAATCCTGCATGCAAATGCAAGTTTTTCTTTTCAGTTTCATTAATGTTATGAAATGCACAAAAGAAACTAGGTGCACTAGATCAATAATCGAAATGCTTTTTACTTTCGAGAAATGAAGAATACAAACAAAAATTTCTCTTTTGAAGGAAAAACGAGGATTTCAACAACAATTTCTCCTATGAAGGAAATGATGATTTTACAACAATTTCCTATTTCGAAAGAAAACGATTCTTAATGTGACCATAAAAAGTACTTTGAAATCAACTTGTCAATGATAATGATTTTTTTTTTAAATAACATTGAACAAATTTTCAGTCAAAAGAGAAGAAATATATAGAGTTACTGGTCAATTGAGCATCAAAATTTTCAGAACAAATCAACAAACAAAACTGAAGAAAAGTACAAAGTCAGATTCAAGGGGATTTGGTCCCTTTCAGGAGCCAACGCAGTCCAAGGGGAGACAGTGCTCTCCAACACAAGCTTGGAAGGGAGACAGTGCTCTGCAAAGCACTATGCCCTGACTAAGGGTGCGTTGGGCGTAGTAAACAAAGAAAAAACTACTGTTTGGCTCACTAAATTTGTAAATTAAGCTCTCAAAATGTCTAATCTTTATGTGAAACAACTATTAGGTGGATTTAGAAAGAAAATCAGAGACTAAAACACCTAGAAACAAGATAAGTTCTCCCCAGTGGAGTCGCCAGTTTGTTGGGCCAGAATTGTAATATACAGATAAATTACGCTTCCCTAGGCAAGTGCTAGCCTAGAATAACAGGTGAAAGACTATAATACCGTCTCTCCTAACTCAGAACAAATACACGGAGAGGATTTCATGCTTACTTGTTTCAGTCGCTTCCAAATGGCTCCTTTCTGTCGCTTCCACTACAGCTTCAAATTCAAGCGGTTTTTTTGGCTGAATGCTTCCTCCAAGAAAGAACACTGAAATAGCAGAAGATGCAATAATATAGATATCTATTCAAGCTAGTTATCTAAATCAGTTAAGCATAAACTACATTCATCAACCAAGATCTTGCAATATGGAAAATCAAAGTAAACATAGATGCATGTAGGGAAAAACAAGAAGTACTCTTTATTGATGATAGAAGGAGAGGTTACAACCTAGTGACTGATTTGAAGTGACCTTCCAGCATAGTTCCCAAGTCTCATCACAGCATAAATATATCTAGAAGCAGCTCCACAAATCAAACTCTCTATTGAAAATTCTCCAGCATTTATCTACTCAAATTCTTCCCTCTTCAAACACTTAGATCCGTGTTCAATTTATAGATGAACTGTAGGTTGTTTTGCAATAAATTGCATTCCAAAAATAGGCAAGACATGTTTCCATTCATATAGATGTCAAATGGACACTTGGATCCGAAGCTTGACACATGTGAACTCTTCTAGAAGACACTGGCCAAGTGGAGATTCCGGAACAATGAGAATTTCGCTCCAAATGTGACCAATGCACCTTTTAATGTCAGGAAGTGCTTTGCAGAGCAGCCTTAAATGCGGCTACCTGCATATGAAACGCACTTAGGCCCCTTAGAGCCTGTGTTGGTGAGCTCTCACATGTTAAATAATAAGCTTCAAACCATGGAAACCCTTTCTTGATGAAAGTCTTGTTTGATTCATGTTGTTTCCTATCTTAGGGCATATAGCAACTGAGATGATAGGGAATGATAGAACCTTGATCATCGGTCTTGGAGATGATGCCCAGTTAACCAGGTCATTGGGAATGGTGCCCAAATTGACCTATAACAGAAAGGCACCCCTAAACCATAGAAAAAAGGACAAGACTAAGGTGGGGTGACCCAGGACAACCTGTGGAAGCCACAAGAAAATAACAACACCATGAAGAAAAACATGGACAGAAAAAAATTGATCAAGAGATCATGTCCATTGTTCAAAAATGCTCAAAAATGAAAGTTGTCAAAAGTGTTTTCAACCTGTGCGACCAGAAAGGTCTCTACGCTGCTATTATGGTGCTGCAAAAATTTTGAAAAATGGAAGTTGTATGCAGAAGTTATGAAGGTTTTCAAAGCTGAGTAAACTCCAAAAACAAGACCTTTGACTAAATTTGATTTTGTATAAAAAAAATTCAAAAAAAAATATATTCGAAAAATATTTTTATATTAATTTTTTTCAAGCTAATAAGCGGTTGCCACGTGGCCAGCTTGGAGGCTACCACGTGGCCCCAGGGTAGAGGTCGTCTGGTCATCTAAAGATATTTTTGAGACTATGGGGTTCGAACATGCAACCTCCTACCCAAGAGTGCATGCACCTAACCGCTCGGGCTACCGCTTGGTTCTTAACCCCTAAGGCTAGCGCATGTATTTAAAGTCTAATGTTTTATGCGGTGAGGTCTTGGGAGGATAGTTCCAAGTGGCCATCCCCCCATACGACCGCCAGTCCAGAATCGTGGGTCTTCACTTTAAACCGCTAGCATAAAACCTTAACAGCGGAAACCTTGGTCACATGCATTTTCTTAAACCCGCGGCATAAAATTTTAAACAGGCACTAGTTCAACCGTAACCTTTGGTGGTTGATGCAAGGTTTTTTCACATGTAGTTTGTTCATAATTTAACGTAACTGCCAATTCTCCTGGCGGTTCTGCTGGCAGACCTCCAAATCTGGCCGACATTGTCAGTTTTGTCGGCACTAACTGTAGTTCCTCGAGTTTTGGAGGAGCTTTCTTAGGAGTGATTGGGAAAATTGCAGTTTGGGTCATAACTCTTTGGATATTCGACCATTGTTGATGAATCAATAGTCATTTCTGGCTAATTTTGACATTATGAACACATTGGAAGAGGTTTCAGAGCCACTAGGGCCACTAGGGTTTTTTCAGTGTATTGAGCATCCATTCTTTGTTTTCTGCATATGAATAGGTATTCCTGACTAATTCAAGCATTTTGAAGCTTTTTTTTACAGAGAGCACAACCATTTGAGGCTTTTATCACATGTAATTACCATTTTTTAGAAATAATATATGAGGGACATGCCATTGGGAGCTCGACCAACAGATGTAGCCTAGCAGGGGTGAATTGCTTCATAAATTTGCTTAGTATTGTCATATGTGATGCATTATTCTCTATTATTTACTGTTGTACAGTGTTATACAAGCTAATTTACATGCTTTAACCTCACATGAAAATCGGTTTAACTAAGTTAAAACCATTTTTTTCGCCCTCAAACTTCAGTGAACCTTATGCATGAATTTTAATTATGTTTGGATACTTAGCACAAAAAAACTAATACATTCCATTCAGATCAAGTTTGTATCAGAGCCAAGTTGATCCTAAGTAAAGCTAGAGTATTTTATCTATTTAATCTTTGTGCAAAGGATTTTTTTTACAATTTGCAAGAGTTTTAATGCTTACTAGGCTGAAGCTTAAGAGAGGAGAAGGTCAATTAGTGAAATTTCAAAGTAATCCTCAGCCAAGGAGGGAAAGAGTTCCATTATCTCCACCTTAAATTTCGCCTCAAAGAGAAACAAAAGAAGCCATAAGCATGACTTAAAGGGAGGCAGGAACCCATGAAGAATTTGATCCCAAAGGGGAAGAAAGAGCGTTCAGGAAAGCATTCATTGACATGACTGAAATGGTGAGAATCAGGAGATGAAACAAAAATCATAGCTATGGGACTAAATAACATAAAGGGGAAAGAGAATGAAAATAAACCCAGTTCTAGTATATCTAATTGTCACATAGAAGCTCCAAGTAAAGAAAAGAGAATTGAAATGTTTCATGTGAGGGTAATTTCCAAACATAACAAGGTTGACACATTGTTTGACAGTGGGTCGCAAGAAAATTTAATCTCTGAAGACTTGGTCAAGAAACTAAATCTTGATACCATTCCACATCCGAAACCATATCCACTTGGTTGGATTTGTAAGGATGAAAATTTACAGGTTTCAAAGAAGTGCATGTTACGCTTTGCAATAACTGCACATTTCATTGACACGGTTGAATTAGATGTTTTTCCACTTGATATAACAGGTATGGTTTTGGGAAATCCTTACTTGTATGACAGGAAAGCTATCTTCCATCACCATGAGAACAAACACCATTTATTCAAAGATGGAAAGGAGTACATTGTGAAAGCTCATCGCAAAAAACTAGACTCTTCTTTAGTTAATGTAGGGAAGATGAAGAGGCTCGTCAATCCAACTCAAAACTTGACATTGATGATGATTAAGCAAAGAGAATTTTTACATAATAATTCTCATGTAAATTATGATATATGTAATGAGTTGTTTCTATTTGAAAGAAGGTTTTCTTTGAAAGAAGATGACAAGCAGTTGCAACAATTGACATTGGTGTCGAATGGTGCTGAAAACAAAGTGTCAGTACAAGAAGTTGCAAAGGTCCAAGAGAGGGTGAAGAAACTTAACAAATAAAGAACAGGATTCAGCAATGATCATTGCTAGTTTCAGAAAGGCATGGTACAATGGCGAAGAAAATTTGTCAATAATCAGCACAAGTTCAAAACAAATTCAACAAAAAAATCGCCATAAGGACAGGATGCAAGGTGAGAGTAATTTCAAGTTTCCTTTGATTATAGGTCAATCTATAAATATTATGTTTACTACAAAGATAGGTTTTTGTTCTGCAAGTTCAGTAAATGTGTAGCATGAAAATGTCAAAATCAACAATGATTGGTCAATGGAATCAAGGAAAAATTTGTCGTTTCATGAAAAGCTCCAATTAATGAAATTAGGGAAATTTAAGTGGATTAAGATTGGAAGAGTGGGGACACAATCTCCTCATATTCATTTTCATTAGTCCAGAGAGCTTTTGGGGTCCAAAAGCTTCCCAGTGGGGAGGTGTTATTAGGAGATCATGTCCATTGTTCAAAAATTCTCAAAAAATAAAGTTATTAAAATTTTTTGCAACCTAAGCAACCGGAAAGGTCTCATCGTTGCGATTCTGGTGCCTTGAACGGTTCGCAAAACAGAGGTCATATGCAGAAGTTATGAAGGTTTTAAAAATTGAGTAAACTCCAAAAACTGGACCTTTGACTAAATTTGACTTTGTATAAAAAAATTTCAAAAAAAAAATATATTTGAAAAATATTTTTATATTAAAGTTTTCCGGGCCAATAAGTAGGTGCCACGTGGCCAGCCCAGAGGCTGCCACATGGCCCGAGGTTGAAGGTCATATGGTCATGTAAAAATATTTTAGAGACTATGGGGTTCGAACATGGGACGTCCCGCCTAGCAGTGCACGCGCCCGACTCCTCAGGCTACCGCTTGGTTCTTAACCCCTAAGGGCTGCGCATGTATTTAAAGTCTAATTTTTTATGTGGCAGGGGCTTGGGAGGCTAGCCCCCCATATGACAGCCAACCCAGAACTGTGGGCCTTTGCTTTAAATCGCCAGCATCAAACCTTAACGGTGACAATATTGGTCACATGTATTTTCTTAAACCCGCGGCATAAAATTTTAAACTGGCGGCTAGTTCAACCGTAACCTCTGGTGGTTGATGCGAGGTTTGTTCACACGCGGCTTGTTCAGCATTTAACTTAACTTCCAGTCTGCCCAGCGGTTCTACTGGTGGACCTTCAAATCCAGCGGACATTATCAGTTTTGTCGGCACTAACTGGAGTTTCTCCAGCTTTGGAGGAGCTTTCTTAGGAGTGATTGAGAAAATTGTAGTTTGGGTCATAACTCTTCAGATATTCAACCATTTTTTATAAATGAATAATCATTTTTGGCTAATTTTGACATTATGAACACATTGGTAGATATTTTAGAGCCAGCAGAGGTGATCTTGTGCAGGTTTTTCTTCAGGATAGGTCAAGGAGCCACTAGGTCCACTAGGGTGTTTTTAGTGTATTGAGCATCCATTCTCTTTTTTCTGCACATGAATAGTCATTCCTGACTAATTCAAGCCTTTTGAAGCTGTTTTTACAGATTTCACAGCCATTTGAGACTTTTTATCACATGTACTTACCATTTTTGAGCAATAAGATATGAGGGACATGCTATTGGGAGTTGGACTAGTAGATGTAGCCCAGGAGGGGTGAACTACTTCATCAATTTACTGAGTATTATCATATGTGATGCATTATTCTCTATTATTTACTTTTTTACAGTGTTATACAAGCTAATTTGCATGCTTTAACCTCACAAAAATATGTTTAACTAAATTAAAACCATTTGTTTCACCTGCAAACTTCAATGAACCTTATGCACATATTTTAATTATTGTTTGGATACTTAGCACAACAAAACTAATACATTCCATTAAAATCAAAAGTGGTGTGCATTCCATAAAAACCCCACTCATAACATTAGACAGTTTCAGGCCAAGAAATCATTGGTGGCCGAGTTGAAGGCTTCAGATTCCGATGCATGTTCTAACTCTCAGTCAGAACTTGACAAGGGGAGTGACAAAGGGAAGCATATTATTGATGCGGAGCCTAGTGCCACTGTTTCGACCACCAAGGTCTTGAAAATTGAGCCTAAAGATATGGAGGAGGGGGATCATCTCTTCCACTCAAAAATATGGGTAAATGATTGTCCGTTGTATTTCATTGTCGACATCAAGAGACAAAAGAACCTCATTTCAACAAGGGTTGTGAAGCGGTTGGGCCTGCCGACTACATCACACTAGCAGTGATACACCATAGAGTGGCGTCACCAAGGAAAAGATCTCCATGTCAGTTGACAGTGTCGTCTTCCCTTCAACATTGAGCCCTTCACATATGAGGTATTGTGTGATGCTTCTCCTTTTGATTTTTTTGTTTTATTATGGGGACAACCATAGTTGTGGAAGCGGTATGTGGTGTACGAGTCTAAGCCTCACACTATGATTATTAATTTGGGAAATAATTTGTATAGGATACTAGAGGTAGCACCACCTAACACCATCTCTTTGACCTTTGAGAAACAATGCAGTAAGAGCATTTCCTAGACTGAGAAATTTGTCTTCCCTATGATTCGCCCTTAGGGAGAGAAGAAGATTGTGGCCACATCCATGGCCTCAATACAAGGCTCCGCCATGTGGCAACAACATATGGACAAGGTTGTGTAGGAGTACAGGGACATCCTCACCTCACCCATAGCGATACCCCTGTAATGTCACGTCAAGCACTCCATCGATCTGACCCCAGGTGCGTCGCTACCCAATGGACTGATCTACCAATACTCTATTGTGGAGAACGATGAAATCAACATCCATATTTAGGAGATGTTATAGAAATGGAAATTTGGATGAGTTCATCACCATGTGGCATCTCAAATGTGTTGGTACAAAAGAAAGATGAAACCTAGAGGCTCTGTATTCACTATGGAGCGTTGAATAAGATCACTATCTGAAATAGGTATCTAATCCAAAAAATTGATGACCTTCTGGACTAGCTCAAGGGGGCCAAATATTTCAGCAAGATTTACTTGGAGTCTGATTATCACCAAGTACTAATATAACCCTTCGATGTGTGGGATGCATTCAAATACATGGGGGGACTTTTTGAATGGTTGGTGATGCCTTTCGGGTTGGTGAATGCCCATACAACCTTCATGAGGATGATGGAAGACATATTGTAGCCCTTCACCAACTAATTCTTGGTAGTATATTTGGATGAAATCCTGATATTCATCCAGAGTTGAGAAGAGCACCTGCATGATATTTGGCAGGTTCTTCAAACCCTACAACAACACAAGTTGTGTGATAATTTGGATAAATTCACTTTTTGCATGACCCAATTTAAATATATGGGGTAAATCATTGATGAGAGGGGTGTGCTTGTCGACCCAACCAAGACACATGTTATTCAGGATTGGCCAGCCCCAACCATTCTAACAGAGCTCCACAACTTTCTAGGTATTTCCAAATTATACAACAGGTTCAAGTTGGGTTTCTTTCATATCACTTAGCCTTTGAGTTAAGTAACCAAGGGCAGAGAGAAATAAAAGTTCTTTTGGTATGAATCCCAACAAAAAATTTTTGTTGAGTTGAAGAATCACCTCTTCTCCATGCTGGTGCTAACATTAACATACGTTGAAAAACCATTTCATATTTAGATATATGCTTCTGATTATGCTATTGGTATGGTTCTTACTCATCAAGGGCATCCAATGGCATATCAAATTGAGACACTTTCAGACACAACATGAAAGTATCCCACCTATGAAAAAGATATGTATTCCATTATGCAAGCCTGACGAAAGTGGAGGATTTACATTTTGGGGAAGGAAACATTCATACACACACACACAACAGACCCCCATAGTTCATACAGAGACAAGGAAATTTGCAGAATGATCGTCATAAAAAATGGTCCACATACCTACAACATTTCAATTTTAACATTAAGTACAAGACGACATCACTAATAATGTTGCAAAATACCTCAACTGACTGTCAGTCATGGCGTTGATCACTGTGCTCGACTCTTGTGGACACAAGACTTTAGAATGACCACAAATTTGCAAGCGTAATCAAGAATTTGGAACCACATATCAGATGCTTCTACAAGGTAATAAATTTCTATACATTCACCTACAAGATTCGCTATTATGCCACCTGGGATACCTTTGTGTTCTTTCAAGTGATAATTCCAAGATGATTTGGGGGGTGAAATATAGTCGAGTCTCTGGAAAGTTAGAGATAGAAAATGTAGTGGCAGTGTTGTAGAAGTATTTTTATTGGCTAAACCTTTAATGAGATGTTCTGAAGTAGATCAGATCTTACATTGCCTGTGTCATTACCAAACCTACAATCAAGAATCAAGGCCTGTATACTCCTCTGCCTACTCCTAGAAAACCATGTGTATGTTTTAACCCTATATAGAAATTATGTGCAAACGAATTCTTAAAACAAAAAAATAAACAATGCTGAGAACATGTAATATCCCCAAAAGGAGATGCACCAATAATGAAATAGATTATGCAGAGAAATAATGCAGATCATCAAAGTAAAAGCAGGAGGCCAACATGGAGGCTCAAAAAGTACATTTACATCAGCAAATCATATTTATCTTGCAGCCCATAAGATGTAGAACAGAAATAGAAGACTTTTACATGAAGAAATCCTCAAAAATGAGGTGTTGCAACCATAGAATATGACTGAACAAGCTTGACAGTGTTATTTTTATTGGCTGAAACAACAATATATTACACTTCAGATATAGATCAGATCTATGTACAAAAGGATAGGTCTATATCAGATCTATACACTAGATATTCTCCTCTTCAAATGCCCCTTGGGGTTTTTAGCAAAAAGTGAAGTACATGGAGTAGATCTGAGATCTTATACAATAGATCTACAGAATGATTCAGAAATTCTGAAGAAAATACAACAATATTTATATGAGATATAAATATAACATGGAATAGATCTGAAATCCATGGATCTCCATAGTGAAGGGCAGATCCCCAACACCAGAAATATCTCCTCCAAAAGTGTGCCAAAACACCCTATAATTGTACACTTTCAAATAACGCAGTACTGGAATGAAAACTACGTTGTAGGCTCTAGAACGTGTGTTGCCTCAAGCCAAGATCTGAAAATGGTGCTCCAATCATCCAATACTCTCCTTCCAATGGGATAGAAGACTTTCCCACTGAGAAGAGGCACTAGAATTTCCTAGATCTGAGTAGATCTAACCTCCACTTGCTGCAACTTACAAAGACAACCAAACCCTCAACAGGATCTGCGTTGTATTTGGAAGAAGAGCTTGGCCAAATTCTTGATAGTGGACAAGAAATGCAAGCCTCTTCCAAGAGCTACTCAAGGAAAGAGGTGGGATTCCCACTCAGGAACACCCAGTGCTAAACAACACTATTCTCTGCTAAACAACCAAGAGAATGAGAAATTTCTAAACAGAAAAAATATTCAGAAATAATATGGTCATCAACCACCTTCTCATGTTTTCCTCCTCTTCCTTTTATAATATTGAGATCTTGTAAAACCCTAAACCATCTCAATGATTTAGCTTCTTTCACATATGCCACCTCCAACTAAGATTGCATTGTGCATCAATGAGGATCACTTCTTCTAGATAATGGTGTTGATTTGGTCATGGTTGACTCAGTAAAATGACTCAATCCCTTTCACAGATAGGGGTGTTTATTCAAATAGCCTAGATTTAGCTTTGTTCACATGTGGCATTGATTTATTTACTGTTTTAGGATTTTTTATTGTCCTCCCTTATACATTTATTCATGCAACAAAAAAATGAAACAAAAATGAATATTCCCATTAGCTTGGGCTAATTGGGAATATTACAGCCCTCCCCTCCAAAATGTTTTTTGTCCTCAAGCAACTGATAGGGTGAGTGCTGCAACACTTCTCCTCCTCTATTGGTGACACCATCATGACCTAAGCTTCCTCCATAAGCTAAGTTTTCACCAATCCAACCCTCCATGAATTATTCCTCCAAAGTCATTATGTGATGTACATAGTCCATCCCACAAGGAGTCAAAAACTCAAATGAAGCGAACATGGCTGGACCAATATTCTCCCTTAAACATGTAGCATAAGGTACATAGAGAGTCTCAATCCCATGTGGTACATACATGCCTCCCATCCTCCCTCCATACAACCCCATAAAAAGTACAAGTATGTCATCAATGTATGGAAGCAAAACTACATATACACAAATAGAAATTTGAGCATGAGGAGGTGGGTCATAGTGCCACATATGATATCAACGTAGTGCATCTCCTGCATACATTAGATCAAGGTATGGTAAGTGGCTTCCCCACCACTTACTTGCTGCACATGTCATCTCACTATGGCTGAAAGTGTGAGATATGTTTGGTGATTTAGGAAAGCATCCATCATGAAAGAAAATCTCCCTTTGCACATCAAGGGAGTGACCAAATTCAGAAATTTTAGAGGCCCAATAGTTGCCATGAGATTTACATGATACATCACTCCTCCTTGGAGTCATAGCCTACATAAAAATGGTGAAATAATATGTAAAATCAAAAAATAAAACTTGCTTTACATAATCAGATCCTTCACCAACTATTTCTCATACACATGGAGTTGTGCATGGATCTTTCTCCTCTTTCAAAAGAAGGAAGAGATCGCTGAAATTACTCTTGCATAGAGTCACATGGCTGCCCCAACTCCACATAGTTCATGCATTCTTGAAAATTCTAGTGTAGTTCTTCCTTCAAGCCTTCCCAATCAAAGTTTCTCATGGAGTACATATGGCTGAAATAGAACTCTTTGTATGCTCTTTTTAGTAACTTCTTCTTGAGCTTGGAAGCTCTAGACAAGAAGATCCTACCATGATGATAGATGACTCCTCCTTGGAATAAGTAGCCCTCTTCATGCAGCAGGTCATCAAGTATCATACAAGTGTGAAGATATTTGGAATAATCCACCAACAATTGGGATTTCCAATACACATCTAAACTGCTCAACAATGACAATGTTGATGATGCATCAACAAAAATGTCTGTCATGTTGTTGATCTCCTCCTTGACATTTCCTATGCCAAAGGTGTGTGTTGGAAGGTTTTTACTCCCATTATTCTCCTCCCACAATGCAGATCCAGAAATGAGAGTGGGTGGTGATGATAAGGGAAGAAGATCTCCCTCCTTCTTGACCTTACCCAAGTCTCCCAACGTTGTAGCTTTATCTTCAAGTGCTCCAATCCTTCCTGGATCTAAATTTGGAGCAGCATGTTGTGAGGTCTTTCCCACAAAATCAGAATCAGGTGACCTCCCAGGTGTTTTTCCACTAGATAAGAGGGTCCCTTGCAGAAATCTCATGAACATAATAGATGGGACAGTAAATTCCTTGCTTCCACTGCTCAATTCCATTTCAAATTTTTGTGTAGAAGTGGTATGTGAGGGGTAAGTATGCATGCCTTTAATCATTTCAGATTCACCACTCTTATTTTCCATCCATTCCATTTGAAAATCCTCCCAATCAGTGGTGACTTTCCCCAATGTAATCAACCATTGAACACCCAAAATCACATTGGTGTCTGGTATGTCAACCACAAATAAGTGATCCACCAAAGTGTAGGATCCCATGGTGACTGAAAGTGCTAGGACATAATGCATGCATTGCATTGTTCTCTCTTCTGGGACCTGTTAGCCCCCCTATGGAATTCTTGACAAGCAAGCTGGGGGCTGAATGATTGTGGAGCCTTCAAGGAATGCCTTTCCCTGAAAATCCATTCTCCTTGAAGTCTCTGAGTGCTTTTCCTTGTTTAACTCCTATCTTCTGCCCCATGTCCAGAAAGGCCACACATTGCCCCTCGTATCACTGCAAACACCACGTTTTCCCCCCAAACCCCTCCAAAATCCCCATCAAATTCTCCATACACCCTTTGTTTCATTCAAATACACCTTGGTCCTTCTATCGTTGCCATCCCATAGCCTCAAATTACATCAAAAAGGCTTGAAAAACCCACTCTAAACATTATATTGAGCCTAGCCCCTTTCACCATTAGCCTCTGCACTTTTCCTCCCATGAGACCCAGCGCCGTGACCAACGCTAAATCCGTCGGGCGCTTGGCCCCTCCGAATTTGTCTCTGCGCGGAAAATCATTCAAAACCTTTTAAATGCGCATATGTATGGGTTTGATATATAAAATTAAACCGGCGAATCTCCGAAGTCCGTTAAAGATCGAATCCAACGGCGTGAAGTGCGCCCAAAACGGTGGCCCCCACCCCGCCTTCGCAGTTATAAACAGCCGTGGTTTTTCCGCACCACCGCTGGGCGCTGGGCGGTTTTCGTCCAAAACCCAGTGATTTCATTCAGCTGCCGTCGCGTGTCCTTGGTACAATTCTGAAACCGCCCTCATTTCACGCATTAATCTTCGGTACAGAACGCGCAGCGAAATCCATGTCAACCGTCAGATCTGGAAGGGCTCATCAAACGACTGTCATCCATCGAAGATGCTCGTGGTTTAACCTGTTGTTCATTTCCCCCATGGCCCACTGAGCGTTGCGTTCCGTCGTCGATCTCTCTGGATATCTGACGGTTTAGATCTATTCTTCCATCATTGAATATTCCACGGTCTCCTGCCTCGCCCCATCACCCCGTCTCGCCATGTCATTTCCACAAGTACCCTCCGTACATATTCCTAATCCATTACATAAAACTGGTCTATTTGCGTGTTTTTCATTCATTTTTCACGATTCATTTGCTCTGTGCTCCGCCAAACGCCTACCAGAGTGATTTTCACCATTTCTTCCACAATTTTCTCTTCCAGCTCGTCAGCATAGCCATGTTCGTCATCCTCGCCACCTTCATCATCCCTGTCCATGGTTTTTCTCACAAGTTTGTTGTTTTGCAGGGTTTCTAAAAGTAAAAGACCGCCATGGTTCCATTGTACCATCCAAAGGGAAAACTGCGCAGACGAAATTAAATCCAGGAGCTGGTACTACCATGAGATAGTCAAAGATAGCGGCTGACAGGATTTTCTTTAAAGAACAGGATTCGGAATCTGTGGAAAACCTTTCAGCAACATTAAAAGCTCGAGCTAATCTGTCAAAGACAGAAATGAAATGGAAAAGTATTTCAGCGCAAAGAGAAGAGATTAGGGCGCTCTAATGATCAGCTTAAGCGGTAAAACAATGCTTTAAGGGGCAAAGCACAGTTGAGGACCTCGAGGATCAATCAAATGATCCTGCGCACAAAGAAAGGGTAACATCACGGTTTATGTGTCAGCAGAATATTTTTCTTCGTCAAGTACAGGGCGCCCATACAGCTTTCATTACGCGCCATGTCCCTGAAGGGATTTTCACCCTAACAACAGTTCAAACAATCAGAATATTAATGTGAACAGACTTCTCAGCAGTTGTTTATCATTTGTTTATTCCCCACAAGTACAACAAAGTATGGCCACCAAAATGCAGCAAATTCATGTCTGGAGTAAAGGAAAATCCGAAGAAGATCATCCCTACATATAGAGGTGACAGACATTAAATACTCAGTATTTAAACAGAATGGGCCTTGGCCCTATTTCTCTACTCTGTGTTTAATGATACATTTAATTTTCACCTACCTTCTCAGTCGAGTTTCTGTTCAACATCTGCTATAAAGCACAGAAAGAAACATTGTAAGGTTGTTGATGAGATATCAGTGAAACACAAGTATTTGCCTCTTGAGACAAGTTCTCTGTGTATATTGTAATATAGGCTGAGATTAGATGTATTCAGACTGAATGTTCAAGCTATGGGCTATGATGTACCTGATTGGTGTTGTTGTTAATATGACAAGCATGTTTCTTTGGATCCTGATCTAAAGCAGCTGGTGATGTTTTCCTTTCTATGTATTTGTGATTGACTTGCTTTCATTTCATCATGTTTCTTCAGGCTCACATCAGAAGTTTGGCATAATATTTACCCTTGATAGGTACCTTATGTTGCTGCTCTCCCAGCCCTTTATGTTTTCTGCTTATATGTGTATCTGAATATTGATTTCAATTGATTTAACCAGTGTAGTGGATGTCATTGCCTACTCTCTGATGTATGAATTAATGAAATCTGTATTTATATGTTCTTGTTAGGATTTAGTTGAATGTGTTGAGAACCCTGGAAGTCTAGAACATGGTCTCTGCCTCTCTAGGACCTCTCCATCTAAATTAAACCTTACCAAGATCCCTTGTATTGCCTCTAATTCTGTCCAAGCAGACCTGGAGTTAAATGACCTCTGGCCTGATCTATAGACAGAGTTGGATGTTTCTCCTCCTTTCATTTTCTATCCTTAATGTCCCATTCCAAATATCTCCTTTAAGATCCAAATGCTCTAGATGACTAGCCCAACTGAAAGCTTGCACATTGATTACAAGTAAATCCTTCCTTGACTCCATAGCCCAATGGCTTTGATGTTCTCTGAGTTGTCTGTCTCTACCTAAGCTTCCTCTTTTCTCATCCTTGTCTTATATTGGACCTTCTTCTCCTGATTCCCTCCAACCAAACCCAAACAGTCAAACAAACAACCATGAGCCTATAACTAGCCTAGAATCATAACTTAGAGCTTCAAAGACATAAACCTTTGACTACCATAAAGAGATCCCTCTCTGGACCTAGGAGGGCTAGATCCTAAGGTCTGAAAGTGGTTCTATGTTGTCTCATCTTTTGGTCTTGTCAACCTGGCCAAAACATGGGAACCCCAACATAATGGCGACTCCACTGGGGACAAATATGAGTGCATTTCATCGTAAACAATCTTAGGGACTCAAAAGCTCAGAACTCTGGTTAGGTTGACAGTAAGTCACTCCATTCTTGAATCGACCTCCATTATTGAATATCCACCATACTCTTAGACAGAGCCTAGAAAGGGCCAGGTAGCCTCCAGATCTCATCCTCTTTTCAGAGGTGACATATATGGTAAATGCCCTCCCAGTCAATCTCTGGTTGGAGCTTGCTGCTTTAGAGGAGATTCCTGAAAGGTGATAGTGCCTGAGCACTGTGATGGACAGTGTACCCCCCTAGAAACATCTTAAACCCTCCACCTGGTGACTCCATTGTTCCTAAACAAAAAGACTCCACTCGTGATCAGTATGCCTGCTGATTACCTTGGTTTCACAATCAGACTCCACTGGCAGACCAGCCCCTGAGACAACATCAACCACAGTAGAAGCAACAAGTAGGGTTAAGCTGCTTGGCTTAGAAACAACATTCTGGCTTTCAGAACCATCCACACAAGAGCTTATCCCAACCCTGACCCACCGGAAATAGTTGAAAATCCAGAGAGTATCCTCAAAGGAGCCCCTACACCTAAAAGACCAACTATTTCCAGCAACATTCTAGAGCTAATTCTGTACTAGAAAACCTAACAGCTTTAGCACCTCTGCTCCCTGACCTAGACTTACCTAACAGTTTATCAAGAACTAGGTCATTCAATCATCTAGACCAGCAAGACCTTGAAGTTTACAATACACCATCTCATAGTAGTCATCACTCTAAGGATAGTGGAACCCCTCCATCTACACCACCTGATATCCACTTCATTCAAAACTTGGGGCTCTCCCACCCTAGATCTACTCAGCAAACTCCTGCTGGTCCTAGCATCCCTATCATCCAAATACTAGCTGCTCAGGCCAACCCTATACCTCATCAGAACATTAACATGGCAGCTTGGTATGCACCTTTAGTTTTACCCCAACCCTTGTTACCCTTGCCCAATGATTATCAATCAAAAATCCCACACTTCACTGCAAAGGAATCCATCACAGCTCAACAACATGTAGATAAGATGGAGGATTCTTTTGATTATATGGAAATTGATGATGAAAAAATCAAAATGAGAATCTTTGCCCAAAGCTTAGGGGGTGAGGTGAAGAAATGGTTTAAGAGTTTACCTCCTGGCAGTATCCAAGATCTCCCTGCATTATATCAAACCTTCATCAACAAATGGGAGGTGAGAGCCAACCCTCGCCAGCTCCTAGCCGAATACATGAGCCTGAAAAGAAATGTAGGAGAGAGTGTCCATGATTACACAACAAGATTTAACAACATTTACAATGCTCTCCCTCCACATATGAAACCTCCACAAGGGATGGCCTTAGCAAAATACCCTGATGGGTTTGATGCTAACATGGCCTATGAGCTTAGGGATAAAGAATACACCACCCTAGAAGACATGCAGAAAGGAGCCATAACCATAGAGGCAAACTTGATGGAAAAAAGGGCAAGATTAAAAGCTGAAAAAAGGGTAACATATAGGGATGACAATATAGCTTCCACATCTGATCCCAAATATGAAAGACGGTCCAAAAACATGGAAGAGCTACAAAAAATGATTAAAAGGATGGTTGTCCAAAACAACAACCAAAATAGAAACCAGAAACAGAACATTAGGAGAAACAATGCTGCTCCCAACAGATAAAGAGAGTCAGATCAACAAATTATTCCCCCATTTCAAGAAAACTTTCTAGATGAGGACGAGGGAATCATTGAATAATCTGAAGGGAATGCAATAAACATGTTTGAATAAGATGATTCGGTCCTTAACTGTGATTCAAAGGAAGATCAGCCCTCACCCTCATATTGGGATGAGGAATGGTTGGAAACTGAGGATTACAGATTAGGATTTGAAGATGCCATGCTACAGGTCAGGGAACAATATGAACTTAGGAGCAAGAAAAGCCAAGATACTTCCAAAGCCAAAACTCCTGAGGTAACCATCAAGAAAAGGCCTGATAAATCCTCTAAAGCATCTACTGTAAATAGCAAATCAGTAGCTGAAAGTTCTGGTAAACATAAGGAGAAGGACAACCAAGACAATGGAAAACAAATTCAACCAACCAGCAGTACTAGCACTTTAGTTAGTACTCCTGATACAACTGCTCCCAATCTTGTACATAATGAGAAACCACCAATTGATTTAGCTACTAAGGCAGTAGCAAATAAAACAGAGTCAAGTGTTTCCAAGACACAGTCCACTTTCAATTTAGAAAGTGAGATTGCCAAAATAAAAATCTCTGTACCATTATTTGAGCTGGCCGCTCAAGATATATATAAAGGCCAAATTTTGAAAGCATTAAATCTGGGAGAAATGAATGATTCTGTAAATCTGAATGATGATCAACCAACCCTACTCTTTGGCCCAAAAATTGAAGGAAAGTTTCAGGAAGGGGTAGTTCCACCTTTTTACATCAGTCTCAACATTCATGACAAGATCCTTCATAATGCCATGCATGACTCTGGTGCATCACACAACCTAATGCCTAAGGTAGTGATGGAAAGGCTAGGCCTAGAAATTACCAGACCCTACAAAGATCTATACTCATTTGACTCTAGTAGAGTAAAATGCCTAGGACTGGTCAAAGATTTATGTGTGAGTTGACCCAGATTCCTGCCAAGTGTATGGTCATGGATGTGGTGGTGGCAGATTTACCACCTAAGTATGGCATGTTACTATCAAGATCATGGGGAGCCAAACTGCAAGGAACAATGCAGATGGATGGCTCTTATGCCACTATCCCTATATTTGGCCAACTTAGAAGACTGTATAGAGAGTCCCAAATGAAATTCCTAGTCAGTAGCCCCGAGAAACCTGAAAAATCACCATTATAATCTATACATACAGATCTAGACTCTTTCATTCTCTACAATGACCAATCCTCAGAAGAGCCGAGATCAGATAATGGAAATACAAGTGTAGAGCCCATGGATTTCAACATAATGGCCACTCTAGAAGAGTACGATGAAGAAGACCATGGGAAAAATACTGAAAATGTAACTCTGAAGGAAACAGAAATAGAACAAAAACAGCAAGCTAGCCTCCTCCCTGACCCCCATACCCATAATGAGCTACAAAACACTTTACATCCTAATGCAGACCCCACAGCGCAACATAATGGCAAGCCCTTGTGGGAAATTAATTTCGATGGGTCCTGTACTAGACAAAACGCTGGGGCGGGAGTGTGGCTACGAAACACAGAAGATGATCATGCAGAGAGCCACGCTGTGAATATGCATTTCAAATGCACAAATAATATCGCAGAGTATGAGGCTCTCATCCTAGGTCTGAATTTATTGAAGAAATTACGAGCCCATAGGATAGCTGTGCGAGGAGATTCAGAGTTAGTTATAAAACAAGTGAATGGTGAGTATTCAACAAAACACCCCAGGCTTAGGGCATACAGGAATGACACTCTGGATTTGCTGAAAACGTTTCTTGAATATGAGTTAGTATTCATTCCTAGGGGTCAAAATGCAGTTGCAAATGGATTAGCTTGTCTAGCTAGCTCATATCCTAAGGCCCCAGCTGACCAACAGATTATCATTCAGACCAAATTCAGGCCTGCAGTGCCAGACAATGAAAAATATTGGCAGGTCTTTGAAGGAGACAAACAGATCGAAGATTTCCTGGTGGGCAGGAATGAGTTTGAATTTGCTGATTTAGACTCGTTTTCTGATGACAACTGCCCAAGTGAGGATCCCCCAGATGAACAAGAAACACCCTGTAACATAGAAATAAATTATTTTTCTGAGCAAACTGGAAATCCAACAGAAAATTGTGAAAACGCAGATACCGAAGAGGTAGAGGTGCTGCAGGCCAAAGATAAGAATATACCCAGAGACCTGGCACCCTTAGAGGACCTTTTTGACTTTGATGACGTAGCAAAAAAGCCCACAATAGAACATGTTGATTCTGATGTGGAAGAATGCAACATAGGCACTAAAGATAAGCCCAAAATGATAAAACTAGCTAAGTTATACCTGCAGACATGAAGAAGAAATACGTTGACCTGTTTAATTAATTCATCGACGTGTTTGCATGGAGCTACGAAGACTTAAAAGCCTATGACACAAAAATAATACAACACAAGATACCACTAAAGGAAAATCAGAAGCCCTTCAGACAAAAATTCCGTAGGATTAATCCAAAAAAATTGCCTACAGTAGAGAAATAAATTAAAAAGATGTATGATGCGGGCATTATAGTCCCTATAAGGTTTTCTGATTTGGTGTCAAACTTAGTGGCTGTGAGGAAGAAAACAGGGGAGATTAGATTATGCATAGATTTCAGAAACCTCAACAGAGCCTCCCTAAAAGACAACTACCCTTTGCCTAGAATGGAACACATCCTACAGAAGGTAGTAGGCTCTAAGAGAATCTCCCTGCTTGATGGTTTTTCGGGATATAATCAAGTTCTAGTACTCCCATAAGATCAACTCAAAACAACATTCACCACTCCCTGGGGTACCTTCATGTATGTAAAAATGCCCTTTGGATTGATGAATGCTGGAGCTACCTTCGAGAGAGCAATGGATATTGCTTTCTCAGACGAGATTGGACATTTCATAGTTATCTATTTGGATGACTTGACTGTCTTTTCTAAAACTGAAGAGGAACACTTAAAACATCTGAGGAAAGTTTTCGAAAAATGTAGAAGGTATGGTCTGTCCTTGAATCCTAAGAAAACTATTTTCGGGCTGCAAGAAGGTAAACTTCTTGGTCATATCATATCTGAGAAAGGGATTAGGATAGACCCACAGAGGGTTGAGGGAATACATCAAATTACACATCCGAGAAACATCAAGGAGTTACATTCCTTCATATGGAAGATCAATTTCCTTAGGATATTTGTCCCCAATCTTGCTGAGCATCTTAGGAAAATGACTGAAATGCTAAAGAAAGGTGCAGGAATTAAATGGACTATTGAAGCCAAGAAATATTTTGAGTCAGTAAAACTTTCACTCACACAGGCTCCTGTACTTATCAGCCCCGACTTCTCAAAATATTTTCTGATATTTTCATTCGCTTCCCAACACACAATAGCTGCAGTGTTGCTAGAGAAAAATTCAAAAGGTAATGAATAGCCTATTGCTTTCTTCAGTAAAGCCTTAAGAGATGCACCCTTAAAGTACAACATCATGGAAAAGCAGGCCTATGCCCTGATTAAGGCCTTAAAAGACTTTAGGGTGTACATTCTACATTCTCACACCATTGCCTATGTGCCGAATATAGTGGTTAAAGATATCTTGTCCCAAGACCCTGATGGGAAAAGGGGCAAGTGGATTGCTACAATCTTGGAATACGACCTGGAAATAAAACCCACAAAGCTGATCAAAGGTCAAGGCCTAGCCCAATTAATGGCTGAATCAAACTTGCAGGCCCTTGACATTAATATGATGAATGCCTTAGATGAGCAGGAAGGATTGCCCCATCCAGCTGTTGAGGAGAATTTTCAGAACTCTCCTTGGTATACTGACATCCTTTACGTGCTCACAAACCTCAATGACCCTCCAGAACTGTCCAAAACAAAGGCCAGATTCATAAAACTCAAAGCTCGAAATTACTGCATTTTGAATGAGAATCTATACTGGAAAAATCCAAATGGCCTATTACTGAAATGCTTGTCTGAAACTGAAGCTGAAAAAATCAAACAAGAATTCCATGCTGGGGAGTGTGGAGGCCACCTGAGTTGGAAAACCACTGCAAATAAAATACTCAGGGCTGGTTATTATTGGCCTACACTATTTAATGATGTCCATAAAATGATAACCACTTGCCACAAATGTCAGATCTTTGAAGGTAAAAGAAAATTCCTCCCCCTTCCCCTACAACCTATCACCATAGAAGGTCCCTTCATGCAATGGGGCCTAGACTTTATTGGGGAAATTCACCCTGCCTCATCTGGACAACATATATGGATCCTGACTGCTACAGATTACTTCACCAAATGGATAGAATCCATACCCACTAGGAATGCCACATATTCTGTCATCATTAGGTTCCTAGAGGACTTCATCTTATCTCGTTTTGGCTGTCCAAGGAAAATAGTCACTGACAATGCTGCTGCTTTCGGATCGAAAAGAACGGTTGATTTTTGTCACAGGTATGGAGTAGCACTTGGACATTCAACTGCCTATTACCCCCAGGGTAATGGCCTAGCTGAATCATCAAATAAAAGCCTGGTTACAATCATTAAGAAGTTGCTGGAAGAAAACAAAAGGTCATGGCATAAAAGGTTGATACATGCCTTGTGGGAAGATAGGCTCACTACAAAGAAATCTATTGGCATGTCACCCTTCCAGCTGGTTTATGGGACTGAAGCAGTTTTTCCTACTAGTCTTGGAGTTCCAGTGATCAAACTTGTCCAGGAGATCCAATCAGAGGAAGACAACATGATAAGGAGAATCTATGAAACAATACATCTTCAGCAGACAAGGGATCAGGTCTACAACAGGGTATTGAAAGTTCAGCAAAACATTGAAATACAATTTGACAAAAGGACCAAAGCTTCAGATTTCAAGGTCGGAGATAAAGTTCTGAAATGGGATTCGAGAAGAGAGGACAAAGGAAAACATGGAAAATTTGACAGCTTGTGGCAAGGTCCATATATTATTCAAGCCACTGTGGGTCCTAATGCGTTTTTCTTGCAAGAACTTGATGGTACAGAGTTGTTTGGGGGTCCTGTCAATGGCAGGATGCTCAAACACTACTTCTATTGATTTTCATTTCCAGTTCCATTTCCATTGTACATACCAGTGCAGTTTTGCTTTCAGGGAAAAAGAATAGAAAATGTTCCAAAAAAAAAGTGAAAGGAAAGGTCCAGACATGCTCAAAACATGGACCTCTGAAAGATGCAAAAAGAACAGCTCAAACGTGATTAAAATCTGAACTAAAATCAAAGAAAATAATGTGACTCTAATGCACTCAAAATCTGAGTCACAAACAAAGAAGGATACTTCCAGAGTTCAGTTTTCAAGCCTTCGAATTTTGTTTTCAAATTCCAGTCTCTCTGTCCACAGCAAGTCAGACAGCCTAATCCTGGCTTGGCTGTTTTTCAATTTCCTGTCTTAGAATGTAGGTGAAGAAACTTGCTGGACAGTTTAATCCCAACAGGTAATAGATTAGGTAGAGAAGCATATGGGGCCAACTGTTTAATCTGGCCTCATGGAGAAATAAGGGTAGATTTAGAATAGGCTTGAATTTGTTTTGAAAATAAAATGTAAAGGGTCTGCTAGCTCAAATGCACCCAAAGGGAAACTGTTAGGACTGTAGTTTGGGTAGGTAGATTGGTTGGGAAATATTTCTGCTGATGATTCTATCATTATGTGATAGCTGAGATCAAAAGAAGAAAGATGGCTTACGACAGCAGGCATCTGGCCTACTCTAAAGATCATCTCTGGTTTCTTGACTCCTTCAGGAAGAAGTCATCCCCACGTGGAGCCACTGTTAGCCCCCCTATGGAATTCTTGACAAGCAAGCTGGGGGCTGAATGATTGTGGAGCCTTCAAGGAATGCCTTTCCCTGAAAAGCCATTCTCCTTGAAGTCTCTGAGTGCTTTGCCTTGTTTAAATCCTATCTGCTACTCCATGTCCAGAAAGGCCACACATTGCCCCTCGTATCACTTCAAACACCACGTTTTCCCCCTAAACCCCTCCAAAATCCCCATCAAATTCTCCATACACCCTTTGTTTCATTCAAATACACCTTGGTCCTTCTATCGTTGCCATCCCATAGCCTCAAATTACATCAAAAAGGCTTGAAAAAACCACTCTAAACATTATATTGAGCCTAGCCCCTTTCGCCATTAGCCTCTGCACTTTTCCTCCCATGAGACCCAGCGCCGTGACCAACGCTAAATCCGTCGGGCGCTTGGCCCCTCCGAATTTGTCTCCGTGCGGAAAATCATTCGAAACCTTTTAAATGCGCATATGTATGGGTTTGATATATAAAATTAAACCAGCGAATCTCCGAAGTCCGTTAAAGATCGAATCCAACGGCGTGAAGTGCGCCCAAAACGGTGGCCCCCACCCCGCCTTCGCAGTTATAAACAGCCGTGGTTTTTCCGCACCACCGCTGGGCGCTGGGCGGTTTTCGTCCAAAACCCAGTGATTTCATTCAGCTGCCGTCGCGTGTCCTTGGTACGATTCTGAAACCGCCCTCATTTCACGCATTAATCTTCGGTACAGAACGCGCAGCGAAATCCATGTCAACCGTCAGATCTGGAAGGGCTCATCCAACGACTGTCATCCATCGAAGATGCTCGTGGTTTAACCTGTTGTTCATTTCCCCCATGGCCCACTGAGCGTTGCGTTCCGTCGTCGATCTCTCTGGATATCTGACGGTTTAGATCTATTCTTCCATCATTGAATATTCCACGGTCTCCTGCCTCGCCCCATCACCCCGTCTCGCCATGTCATTTCCACAAGTACCCTCCGTACATATTCCTAATCCATTACATAAAACTGGTCTATTTGCGTGTTTTTCATTCATTTTTCACGATTCATTCGCTTTGTGCTCCGCCAAACACCTACCAGAGTGATTTTCACCATTTCTTCCACAATTTTCTCCTCCAGCTCGTCAGCATAGCCATGTTCGTCATCCTCGCCACCTTCATCATCCCTGTCCATGGTTTTTCTCACAAGTTTGTTGTTTTGCAGGGTTTCTAAAAGTAAAAGACCGCCATGGTTCCGCTGTACCATCCAAAGGGAAAAATGCGCAGATGAAATTAAATCCAGGAGCTGGTACTACCATGAGATAGTCAAAGATAGCGGCTGACAGGATTTTCTTTAAAGAACAGGATTCGGACTCTGTGGAAAACATTTCAGCAACATTTAAAGCTCAAGCTAATTTTTCAGAGAGAGAAATGAAATGGCAAATTATTTCAGCGCAAAGAGAAGAGATTAGGGTGCTCTACTGATCAGCTTAAGCGGTAAAACAATGCTTTAAGGGGCAAAGCACAGTTGAGGACCTCGAGGATTAGTCAAATGATCCTGCACACAAAGAAAGGGTAACATTAGGGTTTATGTGTCAGCAGAATATTTTTCTTCATCAAGTACAGGGCACCCATACAACTTTCATTACGCGCCATGTCCCTGAAGGGATTTTCACCCTAACAGTAGTTCAAACAATCAGAATATTTATGTGAACAGACTTCTCAGCAGTTTTTTATCATTTGTTTATTCCCCACAAGTACAAAAAAGTATGGCCACCAAAATGCAGCAAAGTCATGTCTGGAGTAAAGGAAAATCTGAAGAACATCATCCCTACATATAGAGGTGACAGACATTAAATACTCAGTATTTAGACAGAATGGGCCTCAGCCCTATTTCTCTACTCTGTGTTTAATGATACATTTAATTTTCACCTACCTTCTCAGTCGAGTTTCTGTTCAACATCTGCTATAAAGCACAGAAAGAAACATTGTAAGGTTGTTGATGAGATATCAGTGAAATGCAAGTATTTTCCTCTTGAGACAAGTTCTCTATGTATATTGTAAGATAGGCTGAGATTAGATGTATTCAGACTGAATGTTCAAGCTATGCGCTGTGATGTACCTGATTGGTGTTGTTGTTAATATGACAAGCATGTTTCTTTAGATCCTGATCTAAAGTAGCTGGTGATGTTTTCCTTTCTATGTATTTGTGATTGACTTGCTTTCATTTCATCATGTTTCTTCAGGCTCGCATCAGAAGTTTGGCATAATATTTACCCTTGATAGGTACCTTATGTTGCTGCTCTCCCAGCCCTTTATGTTTTCTGCTTATATGTGTATCCGAATATTGATTTCAATTGATTTAACCAGTGTAGTGGATGTCATTGCCTTCTCTCTGATGTATGAATTAATGAAATCTGTATTTAGATGTTCTTGTTAGGATTTAGTTGAATGTGTTGAGAACCCTGGAAGTCTAGAACATGGTCTCTGCCTCTCTAGGACCTCTCCATCTCAATTAAACCTTACCAATATCCCTTGTATTGCCTCTAATTCTGTCCAA
Organism: Pinus albicaulis; assembly: GCA_034641835.2. Taxonomy (NCBI): domain Eukaryota; kingdom Viridiplantae; phylum Streptophyta; class Pinopsida; order Pinales; family Pinaceae; genus Pinus; species Pinus albicaulis. Next base: position 1,548,858,426 of record CM076579.1, on the reverse strand, counting down.
GCAGGCCTGGAGTTAAATGACCTCTGGCCTGATCTATAGACAGATTTGGATGTTTCTCCTCCTTTCATTTTCTGTCCTTAATGTCCCATTCCAAATATCTCCTTTAAGATCCAAATGCTCTAGATGACTAGCCCAACTGAAAGCTTGCACATTGATTACAAGTAAATCCTTCCTTGACTCCATAGCCCAATGGATTTGATGTTCTCTGAGTTTTTTGTCTCTGCCTAAGCTTCCTCTTTGCTCATCCTTGTCTTATATTGGACCTTCTTCTCCTGATTCCCTCCAACCAAACCCAAACAGTCAAACAAACAACTATGAGCCTATAACTAGCGTAGAATCATAACTTAGAGCTTCAAAGACATAAAACTTTGACTACCATAGAGAGTTCCCTCTATGGACCTAAGAGGGCTAGATCCTAAGGTCTGAAAGTGGTTCTATGTTGTCTCATCTTTTGGTCTTATCAACCTGGCCAAAACATGGGAACCCCAACAGGACCAAAACAAAGAATCCCTCAAAAGTATTAGTGGGTATTTCCCTCCTTTGCACAAGATGGGCATCAATGAAGTTGTGGGTAGCCCCACTATCAATCAGTACAGAAACCCTCTGATTCATGATTGAACCTCGAAATCTTAAGGTCAAGTACTTAGGTACTTCTCTCAAAGATGAAAGAGTTCCTCCAATAGCATAAAATGCTCCATTTACATCTCCTGATGGTGTTGGATCTTCTTCAACATTGTTAGCGCTATGACCCCTTCTTGGTTCATCATCTTCTTCCTCCTCCTCAAAATTTGAGAAGACCTCTATGTAATGTGCTTTTACAGCAACAAATATATGTCCAGGTGCCCATGATTCTTGGCAAGTGAAGCATAGCTTCTTCTTCCTTAGTTCTCTCCAGATCTCAATATCAAGAGGCTTCTTGAATGAGCTCTCCTTCAAAGGAGCATCTTTCTCTTCCTTTCCCTTAGAAGGAAAAGTGGGCTTGTGCTGAAATTTTTCCTTTTCTTTTGGTAAGGCATCTTGAAGGTCTCTAGCCCTCTCAATATAATCATGCAAGGTAGTGGGCTTGGTATATTTTACCAACCCATGAAGAGGTGCAACTAGACCATCGACGAACATGTACACCCTTCTTGCAGTATACAAATCAGGAACCATAACAGATAATATCAAGAATTCATAAATGTAAGACTTTCTATTGCCTGATTGCTTCAAATTTGCAAGGCTCATGAATGGTGCCTCTAGATCTCTTCAGTCAAATATCTCCACCACCCTTCTAGTGAACTCTGAATAAGCAGTCACATTGGCATGACCCAATGTAGACAAGCCATGGAACCACCAGTCATGTGCTTCACCTTCAAAGTGCGGCGCTACAATCTTGATAGCTTCCATCTCTGGGACCTTAGTGTTAAACTAAAATTAGATGTCAGGTTTTTCTACCCATGCTTTGGTAGAACACTTGGATGACCCATCAAAATTCGATAGAAAGAACCTGTCCATAGAGTGACGTCGATCATGATTTTGAGTGAATCCGCCATCTCTATGTTGATGCATTGGTCTTATTTTGTCCTTCAGGTGATAAAACTCTTGAAAACTCAGCTAATCCTTGAATATCAGATTTTGAGACTCATATTCTTCAAATTAGTCTTCAAGGGATGCTTTCCCTTGTAACCTTTCATTTCCCACAACGAAAAAGGTAGGCATGGTAGAGCGTTGGGAAAATTGTGGCTGATGCACTGGTTGATAATTTCAGTGGTGAGATATGTCAGAGCTTTCTCCAAGATGAATTATCTTAGGAGATTATTTGATTCTATCCATCCTCATCTCTTTTATCTCTCTAGAAAGATCTTGCATGGCTCTCAAAATGATCTTTGCAAAGTCCTTTCCTTCTTCATCACTTCCATATTTAGGGGCTTCACCCTTGTCTTTATCATCATTTGTGCAATCAAATTTCTTCTATATTTTTCTTAGATACCTCTTCTCTCTGTCAGAAAGAGGCTCTTCTTCTTCTGAAGACATATTGGCTATTCAAGAAAGCACAGGCTGTGCCAAGATGAACGCTCTGATACCACTATAATATCCACAAAAGGAGATGCAACAATAATTAAATAGATTATGCGGAGAAATAACATAGATCATCAAAGTAAAATTAGGAGGACAACATGGAGGCTCAAAAATTAAATTTACATCAGCAAATTAGATTTATCTTGCAGCCCATAAGATGTAGAACAGAAATAGAAGACTTTTACATGAAGAAATCCTAAAAAATGAGATGTTGCAACCATAGAATATGACTAAACAAGCTTGACAACATTATTTTTATTGGCTGAAAGAGCAGTAGATTACACTTTGGATATAGAGAATATCTGTGTAAAAATGGATAGATCTATATTAGATCTGTACACTATATAGTCTCCTCTTCAAATTCCCCTTGGGGTTTTTAGAAAAAAGTGAAGTACATGGAGTAGATCTGAGATCTTATGCAGCAGATCTGCAGAATGATTCAGAAATTCTGAAGAAAATACAACAGTATTCAGATCAAATTAGAATATTACGTGGAATAGATCTGAAATCCATGGATCTCCATAGTCAAGGGTAGATCCCCAACACCAGAAATCTCTCCTACAAAAGTGTGACAAAACACCCTGCAACTGTACACATGAAAATAACATAGTACTAGAATGAAAACTCTGTTTTAGGCTCTATAACATGTTTGGCCTCAAGCCAAGATCTGAAAATGGTGCTCCAATAATCCAATACTCTCTTGCAAATGGGATAGAAGACTTTCCCACTAAAAAGAGGCACTAGAATGGCCTAGATCTGAGTAGATCTAGCCTCCACTTGCTGCAGCTTACAAAGAAAACCAAAACCTCAACATTATCTGTGTTTTAGTTGGAAGAAGAGCTCGGCCAAATGCATGATAGTGGACAATAAATGCAAGACTCTTCCAAGAGCTACTCAAGGAAAGAGGTGGGATTCCCGCTCAGGAACACCCAGTGCTAAACAACACTATTCTTTGATAAATAGCCAAGAGAATGAGAAATTTCTAAACAGAAAAAATATTTAGAAATAATGTGGTCATCAACCACCTTCTCATGTTGTCCTCCTCTTCCTTTTATAATATTGAGATCTTGCAAAACCCTAAACCATCTCAATGATTTAGCTTCTTTCACATGTGCGACCTCCAAATAAGACTACATTGTGCATCAACGAGGATCACTTCTTCTAGACAACACTGTTGATTTGGTCATGGTTGACTTAGTCAAATGACTCAATCCCTTTCACACATAGGGGTGTTTATTCAAATATCCCAGATTTAGCTTTGTTCACATGTGGCATTGATTTATTTGTTGTTTTAGGAGTTTTTATTGTTCTCCCTTATACATTTATTCATGCGACAGAAAAATGAAACAAAAATGAATATTCCCATTAGCTTAGGCTAATTGGGAATATTACAGAACATAAAACAAATATACATAGATATTTCCCCCTAGATCCCAAAACTGGGACTAGCAGATCGATTTTTCATTATATTCATTTCATTGTTACAATACATATATATCCATGTTGAAGCATTCATAAACCCTAATCCACTATCCCTGGATAAGAACATAATCGCAGTTCCCTTAACCTTATTGACAAAATACCATAGGCAGAAAAAATTCATGCCCAAAACCATGGATGAAACCCATGCAAAAATCCATCGGAAGGTTTTCCCACCGTCTTTGGTTCTGCCCTCCATTCTCGAGTCTCCATATAAAAAAAAAAAATGGGGCACTGCTCAAAACCCCATCCAATGGGGCTGATGGTCCCCATGTGACCCCCCCGTCACTGCTACGCTCGATGCAACATACAATGAGTACTAGTAATTGTGGAAATAATATAAAACATACCCAACATTCTCCCACTTCTTGTTTTATTTTCACACAATTGGTCACAAGAGAGCTTATTCATTGGTCCAGCTCTGCTATGCACATTGTTTTTCCTCACCAAGAAAACCTCTCAGTGCTCACAAAATTCATCAATTCATCTACAAAATTATTCAAAGTGTCAACCTTTGCCATTAACACCTGTTTGTCTTCAACCATATCCATCACAAAGTGATACTAAACATAAATGTGCTTTTTCCTTGAATCATAAGCGAGGTTCTTTGCCAAGAAAATTGTGCTTTCACTGTCACAGTATATCCTTATAGATCATTGTACCAACCCCATACTTGATAAGAAAATATATGCAATCAAACTTCTTTCTTTATTACATGAGTGGCTACCATGTATTTAGCCTCTGTAGTTGAAAGAGCCACTACATACTTTATTTTTCTCATCGAACTAACAACTCCTCCAAATAGGTTAAACACATAACCACGTCTATATATTCTCCAATCTAGATCTCTAGCCTAGTCTGCATCAACAAATCCATGAATTTATAAAACTCTGTAAAATCCTAGTCTTCCTTCATAGCATAAACCAAAATCACCAGTGCAACGCAAATACTTGAAAACCCGCTTCACTACTATCAAATGTTCCTTCCCTGGTTTTAACATAAAATTGCTCAATAATCTCACTGCATGTGCAATGTCACATCTAGTATAAACCATTGCATACATAAGGCTACCACTACACTTTCATATGGAACATGGGACATTTCCTCCTCTTCTTGTTTCTTGGGACACTGTTCAACAGATAACTTTACACCTACAGGAATAAGAACCTTCATCAATTTACTATCCTGCATATTAAACCTCTGCAACATTTTATCGACATGCTTCCTTTGGTTTAACCAAATATTCCTCTTTTCCCGATGTCATTTAATTTCCATGCCCAAAATATATTTTGAAACACCAACATCCTTCATGTCAAATTTGGAGGAAAATTGGGTCTTCAAATCCTAGATAATTTCTTTGTCATTTCCCATGAACAACATATCATCCACATACAAGACCAAATAAATAACATGGTCACCAATTAATTTAAAATACATACAATGATCCACTTTTCTTATTTTTAATTCAAGTCCCTGTATATATGTATCAAACTTCTGATACGACATCCTTAGTGATTGTTTTAATGCATACAAAGACTTTTTTAACCAGCATACCAATTCTTTCTTACCCTTCACTGCAAATCCTTCTAGTTTCTTCATGTATATCTCTTATTCCAAATCCCAATGGAGAAATTTTGTCTTCACATCCATCTATTCTACCTCAAAATTGAAAGTAGCATTAATAGATAAAATTTATCTAATAGAAGCTAACTTGGCAACAAGAGAAAACCTATCACCGAAAGTAATTCTCGACACCTAGTGTTCTGGTGGATTTGACACTCGGGTGTACGAAATCACACACATTTAGAGAATGTGGTATTTTCTCTAAACCATAAGTAACAGGAAGTATCTGGGGGGAGCTCAGAAGTATAAGACTTAAAATGAATTATTACACTTAAGTATGCTCTGTTGAAAAATTAAAACTAAAAACATAAAAAAGAAGCTAAATAGAGAGTTCCAAACAATAACAAGGTAAAAAACGGCTCCATGGCCTTCTTCTCATTGAATGCTTGGAATGAATACAAATCTTACCCACTTGCTGAAGGGCCTAGGCAGAGGCTCTATGACCCGATGCAAGGATGTTTATCCTTCAAGTTCTGCCTTTTGACGCAATTCAACTCTCTCTCTATGTTGCAATAGACTGAAATTGTTGGGTGGCCAACAATTGAGTCCTCTTCTTCAGCTCTTGCACCATGGTTCACACAAACAGCTGGTGTTGCTTGGGAAACTTTGGCCAGCATAACCTTGTGCTCACAAATTGTTCATCTCTTTGAGGGTTTATATAGTTGAGCTTTCAAACCACCTTCCCTCCCTTGGTACATGGTGGATAGTGACCCAAGGGAGGGGAAATATTCCATTGTGGGCTGAAATATGATTTTGTGTGCTAACACAAGGCCTAAGGAGGTGCTAGTGTTGTCCTTAGGCGGCTTTCACATAATTGGAAACTGTCATTTTCATACTTGTGGTCCCGGAAAGGGACTTTTTTCCATTTCCAGGAATGCGCACTTATTGGGATCCAGTGCGTGTAGAAGGTGCACTTATCGAAGGAAAAAGCGTGCACTTGGGATTTTATGATTAGTTCAATCTTGAATTGCTCCAAACCTTAGGGATTCTTAATATTTTTGATTCCATAATGTATCTTTGTCCTGTAAATCCTTGGGCTCGACATTATTTGATGTCGTTTTTTTTTGTACAATTTTCCAGTGTTAACAGATGCCCCCTAAAGTCTGAGGTATAGGAAGAACTGTATAGCCAAAATACATTATAGTTTATTTTCTGTATCGTATGCAGAGAGAGAGAGAGAGAGAGAGAGAGAGAGAGAGAGGCACGTGTGTAGAAGGACAACATCTTGCACCGGTTCCGAGATAACCACTGCCTAGGGGACCCCCTGCAAGTAGACATAATATACAACATATTTTCAAAATTTCAACGAGGCGAGCATGTCCCATGCTCGTGATGCTATGGCTAGTTAAACAAAATTGATAGATACATGTGCTGTCTATGTCACTATTTTGGTAGTGATGTTGGTGGTTGTTGATGACGACTGTTGATGCCATCAGGGGCATTTTTTCTTTGACGATAGCTGGAATGTGGTACCCATATGCATAATCTTGGTATGGCAGATCACTGCGCAATGTACGCATATGTACTGGCTAGGACCTTCTCATGTAAGCATTGTGGTCATGGACGTTTATAAAGGCATGGGTCTTTGACGGATCTTGATCAAAGTGCAATGGTTGTAAGGTACGATACCATCGTGACATGAAAGCTTTTGCTGTAGTCAAATGTCAAGAGGATCGATGACATCTATGGACAATGATGTCTCCCATAGTGCCACCTGAGGATACCCCTTTACATGGGGAGGGGTCATCCAAGGTACCGCTTCCTTTTTGGAAAAGAGGTGTTGATGTCGACAAAAAGGAAACCTTAATTGAACCATAATGGGTTTAACATAGGCATGTTCATGAGCGGTAGTTGAAAATGGATGATGGGGATTTAGTGGCCCGAGGTCAAACTATATTTGAGCATCCTGGTGGCAGTCATAGGTATTTTATAAAGGAGAAAAAATCCCTGGATTCGGTAGGACTTCCAGGGCAGGTATGAACCGGCTATGATTGTCGTAATGGTGCGTGCATGGGGGGTATGAAATACTTTGACCAAGGGAGATGGGGTACTGTTTCCATGGGAGGAAAAAGTGCAATATCAGGGCGAAGAGGCGAAGGGTGTTGTTTGTGCTTTTCGTACAAAAAGAATAAAATAATGGGGTTTGGTTCATACAAAACACAGAGACGGGTACCCCAAAACTTGAAATAGGATCGCTCACTTGATGGTGTGAGGACGGTGTTTTGTTGGGGGTAGGGGCCCCATTGGCTGGTCTCATGTGTGGGGTTGATGAAGGGGAAGATGTCACAGATGGATTAATGCTGATGGAGGTATGGTGGGCCAAATGCGTGCGTGGAGGCATGCTTTCATTATGCTTGTACAACCCAGTCGTCTGGGAAGGGGGTTGAGTTGGAATGGTGAACTTGACCTTATGCATGATATATGGATGGGCATAAGGTGCTTCCAGGACTAAAATGGTATGGCCATGGTGTCACTTTGTGGAGTGATATATGGTCTACTTGAGCTGACGATCACAATGGAGGGTAGGCTCTACCGACCATCGAGGACATTTATCATATGGAGGGTGAGGTGATGATAAACGTGTTCGGGTGTGAGGACCCTAGGTTTTATTTCTGATGGAGAAATGATGGCACGATATGCAAAGTTTCTGGGACTCTATCATGCTGAGGGTAGAATGATACCTGCTCCAGAACTTTCGGTGGTGATTGTTGTGAATGGCTTGCAGGTTCTTCCTGCAAAAAAACTACCTCAAGTGAAAGCATCTTCTTTTCATTCAATATTATTGAAAAACATGAATCTTGGAAAGGAATATGGGAGGGTGCATACTTGCCGGCGCTTGAAAAAATATTTCTTCGAAAAGTGAATGTGGGGCATCGCTTCTGTTTGTTGAGAGCTTGTTACTTGGCTCCTTGTTTTGATTTCGGTTTTGGTTGCCCCTGGACTGAGATCATGGGGGAGGGCGTTGCCAGTTAGTGCCTCCCATCTAGGATCTGCTCGAATACAGATTACTGCTGCCTAGGTGACCTTAGGTCAAAGACCTGACCAAGCCATCTGCAGTAATCGATGTGCCTAAATCTCAAGAAGATGAGGCAACCAGGTTTACTCTTCCCTGGTTGGTGTATGTTGGTTTGGGTGGAGGGAAAAATGGTTATCAATCTGGTGACCTTCGTTCCTCTTGTAGGTACCGGATGGTACGCGGTTCATTTCCAGATGCCTGGATGGAGGGATCCTTTTGATAGGATCGCTCGACCGCACGTAAGGTCTCCCTGTATCACGGGACCTCTGGGAAATGATAGGTGTAGTGCCCGTAGATGCCACAGATAATGCGTGCATGGTTGGTACGCAACGATTTTCCTGTACTTTTGGTGGCAAGTTCCTTTTTATGGGAATGTCGTTTTGAGGTGCCTGCCTCACAGCTGAGGAGTGATTTTAATTTGTCCAACTCTAGGCATATGTGAGTAGGGTGTCCAGTGACATCACATATAGCACAGGCTAATGACTCCCGCTGTATGGTGGGGGTCACCACTTTCTTTCCTTTCTATATTTTTTATTATGTTCATCGGTTTCGTTAGCCGGGGGATTTCCTAAGGGGTACTTCGATCATCGGCTTGGATTGGTTGGGGCTCCTAGGGACCAGGAGGTTTTAATAAAAACATAGTAACATTGGTAGCTGGCGTTCTTGGAGGGGAAACGAGGTACCACACTGGGAATGCCAATGATATGTTGGGTAGTACCAGTGTTGCCAAGACCTGCTGGGAGGTGAAGCCAGGAGGTGGGTATAGGAAAGGAGTTTGGTAGGCAGCATAGACTAAGGAGGCTACAGTAGCTGATGCCTCGATGTCATTACTGCTTGAGTCCATGTCCTGACTAACCTCAGTGCTTGACATGGACATCATGCATACCGAGGCCACTGTGGTATCGGGTGATACCTCAGGGATAATGGGAGGATCTCCTAGGAAGGATCCTAGGACAGACGATAGTTTGAATTGGCCAGGGCCATATTCTTGATACCATGAAAGACCATCAGTGGCCGTGTCTACATAATGTAGAACCATATCTGTATTGGTCAAGGGAATATTTTCAGTGTGCGTCATCTGGTCTACTGTAATGATTCGATCCTTGTGGGGGAACATCATAATGCAGAAAATGGAGGATGCTATGGGAGACATGGCATACATGTAACTCTGCCCAAGGAGTATATTGTAATCCAAGTGAGCGTCTAAGACTTCAATGTCTATTTGGACCATTTTTCCGGCTAATCAGACTGGTACGTTTTGGAAGAGACCGACAGGGGTGGAGGGTCGACCGTTGTATTCCCTGAGTGTGATGACGGAAGGTTTGAGTTCTGGGGCTCCTAACTTCTGCCATACATTCTTTGACATGATGCATGTGGATGCACCCTCATCTATGACACATCGGTGAATAGTGATATTTTGTACCGATATTGGTATCTGAAAGGCGGCCATCGAGGAAAGCCTAGGAGTGGCTTTGTCTAAATCAAAAGCCATCATGCACGTGTCGGCGGGGCCGACGGCGCCTAAGGCAGAAATTAGGGCTTTCCGCTGCTTTAGGCATGACTGCAGTACCTCCAACGCGGACATAGCAGCAGGTGACTGGGTTAAATCGTCTACAATGCTGTAATTGTGGGTTTCCTTGGAGTAGTTACCTACTCGCCTATTAGGCCCTTTAACCATTTTTGGCAATGGTTCCAAAGGAATATTTGGAATGGTTAAAGGTGTAGTCGGTGCGGACGTACTAGCCCCTAATGTACTGGCATCTGGTGAGGTGTCGTAGTTAAAATTCCAAGTTTGGAAAAACATTTCTTCCCCTGCCATGTAAATTTAATGGCTGTTTTTCTCGGAATTGTTGGGGTTTTGCTGTTGACTGTTGACTGTTCCTTGATGGGGGAAGGGTTATTGCATAAATTCGGTTGGCTGGGAAGATCCTCCTTGTCCTCGATTACTCTGGAGATTTTTAAGCTCAGGGAGTTCGAGACAGTGGTGAGTATAGTGCCCGTACTCACCACATATCGAACAAGAATGGTTTGTTCGTAGAGGTGGCCTTTTTTCTTGCTTTTGAGCATTGCTTGGCTCCTGGTTCTGATTCCGGTTGAAGTTATCTCCAGTCCGGGGTTGCGGTGGGCACTGTAGACTGCTGCCCCCCTGTTCAGGGTTCCATTTGGGTTTGTTTTTACATTTATTTTTACCACGTTAGGAGGGTAATTCTCCTGATAATACTGGTGTGGTTGATCTTGGGATGGCTGCACAAATTTCACCTATGCATTGTTTTGCGTTGGTGGGTTATGTGCTTGGGACTGAGCATACTGTTGTCCCATATTTTCACCTGGCCGTTGGGGGGGAGTTCTTCTGTCAATTTTTCTTCCTGCGTATTGGGTCCCCCCGTCCGGAGGGTAAGGTCCTCCTTGGTGATACGCGGGCGCCCTATTAGTCAAATTTTTCAACTGCATATGATGAATTTGGAATCCGGGTTGAGATATGTCCTGGGTAGATCCATGTGTATAACTGGGATTCTGACTGCTGCTGCCTAGGTACCCTTGGGTCATCGACCCAATAAGTCCATCTGCAGAGTTCAACGTTCCTGGAAATTCTTGATAAGATTGTAGGTGTGGGGCATTAGGCAGGATATTGTATATGTATCCTGATTGCGTATAAATCAGTTCAAGATACTAGGCTTTACTGATTGCGTCCTCTTCAGATGTGGGGTTACGTTGCACCACATCCTTTGAAATCTCCGCCGTCAGAGTTTTCAAGAATAAATCTAAAAGGACTCGGTCGTCAAGTTGAGTTTTTCATAAGCTACGACGTCGTCTCCACTCGTAGAGGTGTTTAGAAATGTGGGTAGAGGGATATTTTGTGAAATGAGTCAGTAATTCCATTCCTAAATCATGGTGAATGGGTAACTGAAAATAAGTGAGGAACGCAGTAGCGAGGGTGCTAAAATTTCTATGTGAAGCAGGGGGTTGCTTTATGCACCATTTCGTGGCCACTCCTGTGAGAGTGCTTTGAAACAGCCTCAATCGAATAGTATCGTCAATGATACTATTCGATGAGCACCACAGGTGAAAGGTCATTATATTATTCCCTGGGTCTTCCGCTTGCTTGCACTCAAACTTTGGTATGTCTGAAGGGAGCTTCATGGGCATGGGAGGCCAATTGGGGTCGTGTGCGATGGGGTCATTGGTGAGCTTGGTTAAATCCAGTAGATTTAATGCTACTAAGATGGGTGACTGAGAGGTTGACGCCATGGCAACGTGTGAAGACACGAAGTTTTGGTTAGAATGGGGGTTACTCTGTGACGTACCTGGTTGTGAATTCAGCTAGCTTCCTGTATGGGGTGCACTCTTCTACCCCTTAGGGGACGAGGGGGGAGTGATCTATGGTGTGGTGTTGGGAGACCGATTAGGGTTCCCAAGGAAGGTTTCTCCAAGAAAGGAGGAACCAACCACTGTGGAAATGTTCTGCCTTTGCCGCCTAAACAACGAAAGACATGGAACCCCTCCCGTTAATGGGGGGAGGTCCAAAAGATGCCTGGAACGACAAGGTTCCATTAGAACCATTTGAGGGTCGTCCAAGTTGGGTTTTGGAAAAAAATTTGAGGGGATTGATTTTATGATCACGTCAAATTTATTGCCACATACATAAAACAAAGCGAAAAAGAAATGATTTTTCCTTTAATTTAATCTATGTGATCAATCAAGCAAAAAAAATGTTTCGTCTATTTGTGCGTGATACTCAAAAAATCCTAGAAGATCTAATGACATCCTCACACTCTCAAAATTAACTGGGAATTGAGAGGATTTCTACGAGTGTTGGCACAACGTCTCGAAATAACTGGCGACGCCCAAGTCAGGCGAAGAGAATCAACCAAGGTAAGGGTAGAGGGTCTGGAACTTTCCTGCACCGTCACCTATAGGGTAAAATCTGCCCTATTTTTAGCCACTAAGAACCCCCGTCCCACATGAGAATTTGAGTCTTGGGCTTCTTGGTAGTCAACTAACAGTACCGAGTATCAGACGGGTCAGGTAGCCCTAACTGATACCGCACGCACTGCGCCTAAGCCTAAACCCCTCTGAATCGGGTCTCTGCAACGCTTGGGTTTTCTTTTCCGTGGGCTGATAGGTGGATTTTAAGCTCCCTAAAAATGCAACTTCTATGTTTAAAATGTGAAGCGTGATCAAGGTGGCTTATTGGATGCCTACCCCCTTGATCCTAACTTAAACTATAATTTCTCTTGTGGCCCCTGTTGGGAGAGTTTAGTGAGTTGGTTTAAGTTATTTTTAGGTGGCTTTCTTTTCTTAGTGGGTAGTGTGTGTGAGCTTATGGTGAACAATCTCATAATTTGAACATATGGATATCGGTGATCCATTACAAATTCCCCCCTAGTTAAACTATGTGACGTTGTTCCTTGCTCAAATAAAAAGCATTTGCGGATAATGGGCCGCTTCCAAAACCTCCTAATTAGTCTATGTGAGTGACTAAAGGGAGATGGAAAATCACAAATGTAAATTTTTCATATGCTTGTCTAGGGTAACCCAATGGCGCAAAGACAACAAAGATTACTTACTATAACTTGCAATTAAGTCCTAGTCCCACAATTTCCTAAATGAAAAAATTGAAATTTAAACTAAACAATTTCTACACTAGCTTATGCATGTGTGGTCATAAGCCACTTACTTGGACTATTTAAACTAAGTGTGCATACCAAAATTTGCAAAAACATAAATTGTTTGGAAAGCAATGGTTAATTCGCCCCCTACTTAAACTATGTAAATAACTTTTTCAAAAAATCAACCTAAATGAAAACTAACTAAATGCCTACAAAAAGTAGCAAAAATCAGTCTTCAAAAGCTGTGGGGTATCAACACAGGTGTTGGTAGATACATTAGGGGCTGCCCAACACACTTACAAGCAGAAAAATGCATCAAATATGGAGAAAAAATCTCTCTGCAAATTGCGCGCAAAACCTTCTGACAGGTGTTCCCTCCTGCGCACAGGTCACTCCTGAATGCGCGCCCTACACGTCTGTGTGTAAAAACCGCGTGCAAAATTCCTGCAAGTAAAAAAAATTAGGAGCTACCTTCTTTAGTCTGTCACCTCAGTGAGTCTAGGGACTGCAAGATGGGTTATAGGACTTTTAGCTCCACTCCAACATAGACTAAGGGTCTCCCGAAAACAATGGCACAACCACATAAACTTGAAACACGTCAATGGAGTTGCCAATCCTATTGTGGTGGATTTGACACTCGGGTGTATGAAATCACACACATTTAGAGAATGTGGTATTTTCTCTAAACCATAAGTAACAGGCAGTATTTGGAGGGAGCGCAGAAGTATAAGACTTAAAATGAATTAATACACTTAAGTATGCTCTGTTGAAAACGTAAAACTAAAAACATAAAAAAGAAGCTAAATAGAGAGTTCCAAACAATAAAAAGGTAAAAAATGGCTCAATGTCCTTCTTGTCATTGAATTCTTGGAATGAATACAAATCTTACCCACTTGCCAAAGGGCCTAGGCAAAGGCTCTAGGACCCGACGCAAGGATGTTTTTCCTTCAAGTTCTTCCTTTTGACGCAGTTCAACTCTCTCTCTCTATGCTGCAATAGATTGAAATTTTTGGGTGGTTCACAAAAATAGCTGGTGTTGCTTGGGCAACTTTGGCCAGCATAACCTTGTGCTCACAAATTTTTCATCTCTTTGAGGGTTTATATAGTTGAGCTTTCAAACCACCTTCCCTCCCTTGGTACATGGTGGATAGTGACCCAAGGGAGGGGAAATATTCCATTGTGGGCTGAAATATGCTTTTGTGTGCTCACACAAGCCCTAAGGAGGCACTTGTGCTGTCCTTAGGAAACTTTCACATAAGGGGAAACTATCATTTACCTGCTTGTGGTCTTGGAAAGGGACTTCTTTCCATTTCCAGGAATGCGCGCTTATTGGGCTCCAGTGCGTGCAGAAGGCACACTTATTGAAGGAAAAAGTGTGAACTTGGGCGTTTATGACTAGTTCAATCTTGAATTGCTCCAAAACTTACATAGTCTTAATATTTTTGATTCCATAATGTATCTCTGTCCTATAAATCCTTAGGCTAGACATTACTTGATGTCATTTTTTGCTGTATGATTTTCCAGTGTTAACACCTGGGAATAACCTTTGCTACCAACCGACCTTTTTATTTCTCAGCCTTGCCTTCTGAATTCATATTCTTATTAAACACCCATTTTCTACCAATGGGTTTCCTTTTATCTTGCAACTACACCAGATCCCAAGCCTCATTTTTGTCCAAAGATATCATTTCATCAACCATGGCCTCTTTCTAGAGTTTTCCTTCCTCTGAATCCACTACCTCCCTGATAGATCTGGGATCACCATCATTAATAGATAAAACAAAATCTAAATAGAAATAAGATGGACTATAGCTCTTTGTCTACCTAAATATCAAAATATCAATCCATAATTCCTTAAAAGTGGAATTTGAGCAACAAAGTTGGTGTGTTGGAGAGAGAAGAGTGTGTGGATGAAACTTGTTGGTGTTGCATGATGCATAATTGCCTAGGTATGCATCAGAGGTGAATCAGCAAGAAATATTTGTGTCTCAAAGGTGATTAAGAAGGAAGAGAATTAATTGGCGTTGATGTTGATGGTGCTTAAATTTTGGTGATTTGTTTAGTGATGAGAAATTGATGAAGGAGATTGTGTTTTTATCAGTAATAAAAGATTGCTAAAGAAGGTGTGTGAGATGTCTTTGGGGAGAAGTTGAATTTAGCAAAAAAAAATTGTTTCTGACACAGGTGGCTTGTTTTTTCTAGTTTTAAAATGGATGAAATATAGATAAAAAAAATCTAGCAAGTGGTGTCTTACATATCACGTGTAGAAACTCCTTCCAGTGGGTGTTGGTAAATGTCTAGGGGAAATATTCTCTTCAAGTGAGTGACGGTAAATTAGTAGGGGAACTAGTACCTTTCAGTGTTGACTATTAAATGAGCAGGGGTAGTAGTCCCTTTCAGTAGATAATGGTAAATGAGCAAGGGTAGTAGTCTCTTTTAGTGAAAACTCATAAACAAGCAGGGATAGTAGTTCCTTTCAGTAGTAGTTGATAAACCTATAGATAGTATCTTATGGGGCATTGATGTAATCAATTTGAATCTTGTAATAAATTGAATATTGGTGTCTTGTATTGCTTTTGTGCTTGACGATGATTATAATGTTATGAATTGGTTGTGTTTTTGATCCATGAAAAATTTCTAGCATGATTAAAAAGTATAATTTGTGAAAATTTGTATAATTTGGCAACACTACTAATTCAAGCCCCCTCTCAGTAGTTTCATGGTTTCCATTGTTTCTAAAAATTGGTATCAAAGAAAGGTTTCTTCAAGATCGGTTTAACAAGTAGAAGGGAGATCAGGGATCATGGAGGACCAGGAGAAGAATATCTTAGATGGAATTCCATTTTTTAATGGTTCAAACTATACAACTTGTAAGGTAAGGATGAGAATCTACTTACAAGATCTTGATCTTGATGTATGGATATCTATGGATAATGGAGAGATAGACGATGAGTTTAATGAACAAGCTAAGAAGGAAAGCATGAGAGGGTTGTCGAAGTCATATATTGAAAAGGTGATATTTTTTAAAACTTCCAAGGAGATGTGGGAAAAATTTTCATCCTTATATTAAGTAGAGAAGCAAGCTTCATGTGATGTCAATAGGATTTCCCTAGAGGATGAAGTAGTCAAAATTCAAAGAGCGTTGAAAATCATGAATGAGATTATGATTCCTCTGTATAAATAGCGCAAGTCGATGATCAACACCCATAGAAGATGCAACCTACAAGTTTGGATATTTCTGAAGAAGACAATGGGTCCAGCTCTGGTGAAGAGAAAGAAAGTAAATTTCATGTGTCACCAAAATAAACTCTAGATTCATCAAGGGAACAAAATTTTGAGAGTGAAATAGACACTTGCTGTGAAACTAGTTGTTCCTCGATTAATTTGCAACATCTGGAAAAAATAGATATATGTGAAGAGGAAACTCATATTACCTTTTGAATAGATTAATAAATTCAAAGCTATAAATACTAATTTGGAAGAAGAGAATAGAACATTAAAAGAGAAGTTGTTGATTCTTCAAAATCATGTAGAGAATTCTGAAGCGTGTAAGAAGATTCAAACTCGCCATTTTCCTCTCAGGGCGAGACATTGTTGGAAGATGATAGTGACTCAATATAATTAAATGGAATCAAAAATTTTGTTAAAGGAATATATGATATAACATCAGTGGAAGAGAAAATAACATAGCACCAAGGATACAAAAATATCTCCAGAAATAAAAAAAAAGGTATGCAACCCCTCATATGTTTCTATTGTACTAATTCAGGTCACTTTTCCTCCAAGTGTCCAGAGAGGAAAAATACAGTTCAATGGCTAAACTGGAATGTGATATTTCATCCACAAGCATGAGCTATTAAGAGAAATATAAAAAACCAGGCACACATAGACTTTTCCCCTCAAAGGAAATATTTTCGTTGCCCAAAAACCACCAGGAGAATGAATATCACTCAAAGAAATTGGATAGATAGAAGCCTTGGTAAGATGAATAATTGCGTTGTCCCCTTATTTAATAATCTTTAATGCTATAGGTGTAATAATTATGGGGACAAAGAATCTGCATGCAAATCTGGGAATAAATTCTCTTTTCAGAATGTTGAAATTAGAGGCATGGATTATGATGAGAGCCAACAATGGCAACTGTGAAAGATATATTTGAGAGCTAATAATAAAGGAATATAAAATGAAACATGGAGGGAACACAACAAAATTATTGGTTTTGAAGATAATCAATATAGAGTTAGCATATCAGAGTCTGAAATTCCTAGGGTTGATCTCTCTTATATAACCTCCACAGGAAGAGACTTAAATCAGAAAAAATAAGAAGAATAAACCCTAACAGTCCTCCAAATAAATAAAGTGAGAAAGAATAGAAGCATATAAATTGAAAATTGGTTTTAATTGGCACTATTAAATGGAATGATCAATGATTTGTATACTAAGGAATGGAAGAATGTCACCTAGTCAAGAAAACCAATGTAAGAAATAAACTCATATCCAAGTGTGGAAGAAAAAGGAAGATAATCTACTGAATGGGAGTAGATCCCTTGGTCATATTCATTGAAGAGAAGAGGTTTTCTTCAAGAAAATCCAAAAATTCAAGATGCAAGGAACATAAAGGAACATGACAATGAATGCATCTCAAGGATAAAGGGAAGTATGAAATTTTATTTTGATTATTGAAGTCAAAATATATATAGATGGTGATGATGTATTTACTATTGAAGTTTCTTTAGGAAGTATTTTCTATAGATTCCTAATGAAAAGTGGGAGCATGGCCACAGGGGGAGTATAATAAAGTAAATATTTTAGTATCAAATTACTCATTGATAGTCGGTATCCTTTTAAATTTGTAGAAACTATTTCCTACAATATAAAGGCTAATGGTGTTTATGTTATAATTCCATTATAAGTGGAAATTGGTATCAGTCATCATATTTTTTGGTGGAAGGAGCATGATCATAGGATGAGAACACTCATCTTTGAAGTGCTAAGAATTTTATATCAGTGGCATCAATTCAACAATCGGTATCAAAGGTACTGTTAATTGGTGTTTATAATCATTATACTAATTTTCAGAGTATGGTGTTCATGTTGTTTGTAAGTCCAAGTGTTGATAGGCAAGTACTATTTTATATTACTATTTCTTAATGAGTCAAATATATAATGGTGAGGCTAATACCATTATAATTTTTCCAAGTTGAGTAAAATTGAGTTATTTAAGCATGCATTGGTGGGAGTTCCTCTATGTTTATTAAGTAAGCATTTTTTATTGTTGTAATTTGTTGTTAATTAGTTGAAAATTGATGGTGTCATGCACAGGAAAGGTTTTTCTTATTTCTATAGGTCAATTTTATGTGTTGAGGTAGGCACTATTACGAAGTTAATCCTAGATAAGACTCAAACTAGCAAGAATTATTTTTCATGGCTCAATTGCACAAACATGTGTTGTTTTAGCAAGATATCCTTCTTCCTTGATTGAGATAGAGATTGGGAGTAATTACTCATTTCCATTAAACTACATATTCTTCACAGGATAGAGAGGAAGCTTCTTGGACCATATGATATGTACCTAAGGATTTCAACTTAATAAGAAGCATTTGACAGGTCCACAAGATTAGAAGAAAAAGGGATATTTTTGATAGGGGGAGCATGTTAGTATCTTTTTCATTGATGTAACAAGGGGAGAATTATTATTGATCAAAGAAAAGATGGTAAATAACCTCATAAAAATATGGAGAAGGACCTCAAGAAAAACAAAAAAGGGAGCAACAAAAAAGAGAAGTACACTTATCCTTGATTGATCATTGGTGATGTTTTTTTGTTTGATCTTGGTGTTTCCATCAATGTCAAATGGGGATACTATTGGAAATATATTTTCATTGATGGAAAAGGAAAAAGGTAAATTAAATAGAAAATATTTGAAAATATGTAGGTGGAACCCACATAGTTGGGAATAGATCTCAAATATATTTCCAGTTTTATGTAGGAGTTTTAAAATGGCGTCCTAGTTTGTGAGAAAGATCTAGTAAAATTTGAATACCCCCAAGTCAAACTAGCAGATTTAGAAAAGGTTGGAAACCATTTTGGCACATAGCCAATTTGGAAAAGAATTCAAAACTAGCAGCAAAGTTAACAGACTGGCCAAAAGGTGGACCTAGCATACACGGCATAAACAATAGATAAAAAAAATAATCACTCCATTGGTCATAGGTGGATCCCACTTGGAAGACTAGCCTCATGGGGGAAGGCCAACGAAAATAGGTTGCTGGATTTGATAAAGCACTCAATTAGAATGAGCGAGATGACACCAACAGGTGACGCCATCCCGACGTAGTTACTCTGATAGCTATAATCCAGAGTTTTGTAAAGGGTGGATAAATTTAATTGTCAAGATTCAATAGAGAAGGCAGATGTGGAGCTCAAAACATAGTGGAGAGGCTCCCTATTGGTAAAAGTGGAGCCCACCCGACAGATAAGCCTGATGGTATGGTTGGTGTTCACATAGTGAATGCACGAGGAGAAAAACACATGGTGCCATGAAGGCAGAGAGAGGACCAATGAGATATGAGTGCAAGGTCCCCACTCCAACAACTCAACCCATTAAGAGCTACCTCAGAGGTGGATCCTGGAGGGATAACAAAGAGGTAGTGAAGAGGAGTACAAGGATTGATTACTTAGTATAATTGAAATTGGCGAAAAAATAAGGTTGTGGGACCCTTTATCTCTCCTCTCTAAAGGACAGGTGGCAGCGTATGATTTCCTCTCATTTGATGAAAGTGGCTAAGGGCGCCAACATGGAGATGCTCAATTAGAGGTGGAAACATGGTAGAAATTATTTTCATTTTAGGGAACCCAAAAGGAAATTTTCTGGTGGACACATGGACCCTTCTTAAGTCGAAAGGTTGCACATGTGACATCACCATGATGTCATCCTACTAGATGGAGCCTCACAGTTTATTAGGAGTGTACAAGTGGAAGTGATGGGTAGCGGGAGTCAGGTCACATCTTCATTGACAATAGATGCAATGAATACCAATTAAAAATCCCTTGAGAGGATCCCACAGGATATCTAAGCCCAAAAGGCCCAACCCGACATTTTATAAATGGTTAAGCTAAGGAATGTGCTAGAAGAAAAAGTGCTGGGACAAGGAGGAATGACAGGTGGTTAGCTGCATCCAATACTTAGAGCAGCGATGAATAAGATTGAGGTTGGATGGTCCCCACTGGACATGTTGACCCAATGGATAGGCCCCAGTGGATTATAAATAGGGCACAAATGGAATGTGTTGTGAAACACTGCACCATGATAGAAGGGATACGGGCTAATCCCTAACCCTTGGTTATTTCTAGTAGAAGTAGATTAAGGGTGCAACAACATGACAAAGGGGAATAGATAAAGAACATTGGGATTGAGAGATCTGAGACTTAGCACCAGGAGATGACCCTTTAGTCGTTTCACATAGAAACAAGACCAAGGGAAAAAAGCAGCATAAAGGAAAAGAAAATCGTGAAGGGATTAAATGTCTTTGGCACCCAAATTCTTGGTCAATGGTTGTGGAGACCTAGTCTTATGGAGAAAAATAGGTACAGGGTCCAAATAAAATGTGCTAAAGGTATAAAAGTAGCGGGATTGGCAAGATTTTTTTAACATAATTTGGTAGTCAAATTTAGAAATTGCATGTTAAAAAGGTTTTGAGCCTATAGTAAAGTGCCTTGGGGCACGTGCATGGTTGAGATGAGTCAACAAATAATTTTGGCACCATGTTGGGCGAGTGGTAAAGTGACAACTCAGTGGAACATTTGAAAGTTTAAAACAAACAAAACAAAATGATAAATACATGAACAAGTTGGAAGAAAGAGTTAGTAGCTCTGGTAGAACTAGAGGTTTGCTAGAAATAGAAAAACTAAAACTAAAATTGATTAAAAGACTAGAATTGAAAAATCCAGAGTCTGAGTCTTGAACGATAGAGTTAAAGTATGATACTTGTAAATCATATTGAGAACAAAATTTGTGAACCAGAAAAGGGGGAAAAAAATCCATGCACAGATCTGAAGGTAGGTTAACCAAATTTCAATCCAAAAATATCAGTATGGAATCCTTTGAAAGAAAACTTTGAACAAAAAAGTTGGTGTGTTGCTGAGAACAGAGTTTTTGGATGAGAGTTGTTGGTGGAACATGATGCATAATAGTTTGGGTATGCATTAGAGGTGAAACAAAGAGCAATATTGTTCTCTCAAAGGTGTTTGATAAAGTAGATAATGAATTGGCGTTGATGTTGTTGGTGCTTAAATTTTGGTGTTTTGTTCAATAATGAGAAATTGTTGAAGGTGATGGTGTTTTTATCAATAATCAAAGATTTTTGAAATGGTTTGTAAGGTGGCTTTGGTGAGCAGTTTTAGTGAGAAAATTTATTTGTGTGTAACACAGGTGGCCTATTGGTTCTAGTTTGAAATTGGATGAAAATTAGATTAAAAAGGATGACAAGTGGTAGCTTGCAAATCACGAGTAGTAGCTCCTTCCAGTGGGTGTTGGTAAAAATTCAGGGGAAAGAATCCCTTCTAGTCAGTGTAGGTAAACGAGAAGGGACAACAGTAACTTTCAGAATTCTCTTGCATAGATTACATTTCCATAATTAGAATTCTCATTTTCAGAATATGAACGAGAAATGTGCATAGATTACATTTGCATAGTTTTCAAGTGAATTGTGCATAGATTAAAACTGCATAGTTTACATTATGGAAAAATAAATTGTAGATTTAGATCAATTTCTTTGATTTGAATTTACATATTTTTATGCTAGTTTTAAAACATAAAAATAAAAATTGTTTGGAATTGTTTAACATTAGTTTTTCTGCTGAAATTAGTGCATTAGAGAATTTGTTATATTTTCTCTTATTGATCAATATTTGCATTGTTGGAAGTGAATGGAACCTCTCTCCTTACTTTAGTTAGGATTCATCGAATTGAAAATATTACATTATCATCTTCGATTGCATTCAGTTTTGGGTCAGGTCATAACACGACTGGTTTCATATCCATTTACCCTTTGAGTAATAATAGCCAAATAACACTATGCTTGATAAAATTCATTTAGAAATTTTTACATTTTCTAGGACTCTTTCCACCAATCTAGCTTAGGCTAGTGTTATCCCCCTAATTTTCTCTGTTTTTACCATTTTCCCCTTCCTAAATCATAACCATTTACCTATGTTTCACCTCCTTTATGAACCCTCATCTTGCACCAGTCCAAGCATGGTGACATATTTCGTATAAACCTTTATTCTTCATGTTTTAATTCAATTTAGCATTAATTAAATATTTATTACATGATTTCTTACTTTTAAATCACTTTTGTAACTTATTGATATCTCCAATTTTTATTTGATAGTTAGAGTACTTACCATGACCGCTGATCTTAGTGCAGGATCGATTCTTGCACCATTTCCAGCACAACAGATCTTTGCGGCAGATCCAAACCTCCTCGATCACCGCCTCGCCTTCAGCCGCTTTAGCCATGACAGTGAATGATTCAAAGGTATCCGAGACCAATCCGTGAAGGGAAAAAGTTGGTTATCTACGGGAAATTTTGCAAAACTGTCTTATCTTGAGGGCCGAAACTAAATTCTGCATTTTGTTATGAATCAGTCGAACGATCTATTTTGGCCTTCATCCAATATATCTACATAATGTAAAGTGTAAATAGGACTTGAGAGGGAGAGGAGAACTTGGGAGCAGAGTTTTAGAGAAAATTTGATAGGTGGTAACCGGTTGATTTGTTATCGCCCGAATATGGGCTGGACATTGTATTAACGCATGTATTTGCCTCAATGAATTAATAAAAAGGTTTTTCTGCCTCATGTTTCAGAAATTGTGTTTCTGTTTTTAAGATGATGAATTGACTAGTTTACTGACCAGTGTTTTAAGTTAAAAAGGGAAACATGCTGGTTGGCTAGGGCCCAACCAACCCAGCACGTTAACCCCAATTTCTGTTCCTTGTAATTTTTTTTCATATTATTAAAGTGTGATTTAATTTTCAGCACATGTATTCCTGTCTGAGTGAAAATGGATCCGTCGTGTGAAGTCAATACATTTTATTTCCCTACAATTTACTTTCCTGCACTTCATTTCATATTCGCTTTCATTCGCCTGGTACAAGCAGGAGAAACAAACCTACACCAGGGCACGTTGGTGTGATACTTCCTTTTCCTGCAATTATGCTTAATTGGTTTTCCACCTGGTCCAAGTAGGCAAAATGAACCTACACCAATGCACATTGGTGTGATGCAGCAAGCTTTCTTAGTCTAATTTCTGCAATATAATTTCTTTCTTTAAATTTTTATGATAGGATAAATGATTGTTTCTTTATTTCTGCATTTTGTTAAGAACAGAAACATTCAATTTTATGTGTGCAGTTTGATTCGATAGAAAACTAGCACTTGCAATAATTGAACAATTGTTTTAAGGATTAAAAGCTAAGTGCAGGAAGCTTTGATCCGATGCAAGAACCATTTTCTTGTCACAAGATCGGAGTGCTCTGAACCTTGAAAATTTCGAGCCCTTGCATGAAGTAAAAATACTTCAGTAAAGACACTATTTATACCTTCTACATTAATCTTTGATCCTGCACTAGTGCAGGACAGATTGATGCAAGAAGGAAATCTCTAAGAAAGCAGGTTTAAGGGCCCATCTAACAAGACTGCTAAAGTGTCTCTGCTAAGGGAAAACACACACTCAGTAGATTGAACAACCATTAGTTGGAGTGATTTCCTTTTATCTTTAATTCTCTCTTGCTAATGCATACTTCCTCGTTCCAGTCTTAGATTATTTTTGATGGTTCAAGTTGCCTTCTTCTCTTTTGATTTGATTCTACAATCTTTCCTTTAAAGAAAGTAGGGATTTACATTAGAAAGATTCATACCATCTCTGGCATTGCATGTGCTTCATCTCTAAGTTTATGAATCCTACGGGTTGACAAATTAAGTGTTGAGGAGTTTTCTTAAGTGTAATTCCTGCACCCAACATTTTGGCGACGTTGCCGAGGAGGCGATTTGATTTGGTAAGAATTTTTTTATTATACAATAGAGGCAATTTTTCTTTATTTTTGCAGTGTTGTTTCTTTGAAGGAATTTTACTGGTGTTAATTGATTTCTGACAGCCTTTTTTATAATTTTTCTATTATTTTTTCTTTCTTTTTTCCTTTTGAAATGAATGCCTAGGAAAGGTAAGGGTTCGAAGCCCAGTAAGGGCTGAAAGAATTAAACAATTTTCATATTGGGTCTCCTTCTGTAAGTAGGAAGCCAAATCCAATTTAAACCCATCACGGAGGAAAAATCCACGTGGATTATAATAATAATAGCTCAAGTTTGGATCAGCCTATGGAGAGCGGTACAAGTAAAAGGGGAACAATGGTGGACCAAGAAGATCATTTGGAAGGGACTGGTGACAACTAGGTAAGTGAAGAACAATCCACTTTTGTGTTTCCAATTATGGATCCTGATACTGTGGCACAAATGAAGAATATTCCACCATCAGATCTCCCTCATTTCCATGGTAAATTTCATGAAGATCTTGACTCTTTTCTATTTGAGTTTGATATTCTGTGTAGAAGTTATGATTATGCAACTGATGCTCAGAAATCAAGATTATTTCCTGTTACCCTCAAGGACTCAGCTCTACGGTGGTTTATGGGGTTAGGAGGAAACACTATAACCTCTTGGGATCAGATGAAGAGAGTTTTTTTGTCTAAATATCAAGAATATTGCAAAACTCGAGACATGCAGGATGAAATTTTCACAATTATACAAGATGATGATGAAATTCTTGAAGATATTTGGAAATATTTCTATATATTTTACAAATTTCAAAACTTAAGATTCATCCCAACACTATTAGAACCTTGTTCTTAAGAGGAATTATTGATAATGCTAGAAATAATTTAAATCTTTTAGGACAAGGTGATATTTCTCAGCAAACTTTTGATCAAATTTGTGAATTATGCAGGAAATTTTCAAGAAACCAAAACAGATCCAGTAGAGGAACTCAAAATAGAAATATAAAAACTGAATCTACTGATTCTATGATTATTGGAATAGAAAATAAAATGGAAAACATGAAAATTGATATAATTAACACTGTTACCAAATAGTTAGACTCCTTAAAATTTCAGCAGAAACTCAAGAAGGAACAAGAGTCATTATGTATTTTCTGTCCTAAATGTAGAGACAAGCATCCTCCTAAAGAGTGTCCTCTAAATTTGAAAGAAACTAATAAGTGTTCTATTTGTGTAGAAGACCATATCACGGAAAAATATCCCTCTATACCAGGACTTAAAGCTGTATTTACAAGGGGACATCCTGAAGCTGAATACTTGAATGCTATTGGAGAAAGAAGGAATTGGCCTCAAGTAGGTACAGGTATGGCTTCTGAATTTTCTCCACACTATTTTGGTTATAATTCACATGCATATTCTTATCCTAACTCTCATCAGCAGTGGTAGTTTGGGAATAAATATCAGCATGGGAAATCTTCTCAACCATGGAAAAAAGGTTGGAGAGGGCCAACTCATTCTCCATATTCCTACCAACCACCTACGCAGTCATATCCATCTACACATGCACCTTACTCAATGCCTCAACTTCCGAGTCAGTCCACTCCACCATTTCCTTTACCTCCAACCTTTCGACCTCCTCAGTTGCCTGCTCAACCTATGCTCAATCCTAATAATAATAAAGCAGTGAAAATTATCTATGTAAAAAACCCACCTTTATCATTCGAATACCATTCTATTCCAATTGGGGTTCATGATATTCAATTAAGATTGGGAAGGACTGTAACATCAGAAAATCAGAAGAAACCTATGGCGATCATTGAAGAGAAAGAAGAAGAGGAAACTCTTAACCATTCTCCGAAAGATGTCACTAAGCATCCCTTACCCTCTGAATCATTTCCATCTTCTTCCAACCAGCCTCCCTTCCCAAAGAGGCTAGTAGTGGAAAAGAGTGAGCCTATTTCTTAGACTAGTTTTGCATCTGAGCTTAGGAATATTTTCATTAAGATACCTTTTCTTCAATCCATCAAAGAGATCCCCATTCTTACCAAGATTATTAAGTAACTCTATCTCAAGAAACCCGGGAGGAAGAGATTGGAACCCTGAACCATTCAATTTTTTGGTAGGGTAGTAGAGCTAATGATGGGATGTGTGTCTATGGAAAAATATACTGATCCCAGAAACCCCGTTGTCTCAGTTCATATTGGTAATGTCCTTGTCTGTAATGTTCTTATAAATCTGGGGGTAGCCATTAATGTCATGACTAAGAAAACCATGTATCAAATTCGGTTATCTAATCTTCGCCCTACTCCCATTGTGCTTGAATTAGCAGATAGATCTAAACTTAAGCCAAAAGGAGTATTGGACGATGTGATCATTTCATTAGATTCTTCGAAATATCCTGCTGATTTCATTGTGCTTCAGCCAAAGAACCCATTAGGAAGACATCCCTTGATCTTGGGTCGACCATGGCTTGCTACAGTCAATGCATATATTGGATGTCATTCCGGTGATATGTATATTTCACATGGAGATTCTAGAAATAAATTTACCTTTTACCCCCCTGCTAGATCCATTCAGGACCTTCGAGATACATTATGGTTGGATCAAAGCAGTGATGAGGAGACTCAGTCTATTTCCCTTATCTATCATTATATTGGGTCTTCACAAGAAGATGAGATTCAAGATTTTCTGAATAATCTAGACACTATGCCTAATTATGAGCCTTTGAGCCAAATTTTCAGCCTAGATTTTCAAGAAAATCATGATTCTCATTCTTTTGTACCACTACATTTGACCACTCCCTTGAGTACTCCTGAGCCTGTTACCACTCTTGTTGAGATTAGCCCTGGTAAATCCTTGCATATTAGTTTAGATTTGGACTCATCTCAGCAAGAGAAGCTTGTGAATTTGTTGCAAAACCATCTTAGGGCCTTTGCTTGGGGCTATGAAGATATGAAGGGTATCCCTCCTGAAACTTGTACACATCATATCTATATTCAGGAAGGAACCTGACCTATCTGACAAACCCAAAGGTGAATGAATCCAGCTATAAGAGATATTGTGAAGGAGGAAGTACATAAACTCTTAGATGTCGGTTTTATCTATCCTATTTCTAACAGTCAATGGGTCCCTCCATTAGTGATTGTACCTATTGTAGCACAATATCTCTCAGCAAAAAGTCGAAAGAAGCTTTTGGAAATTTTCAAGTTTGAATCCTCAATCTACAGAATTTGATAGTTGCACACCTACATTGCCAGTTCATTCTCGGGATTTTGGCTTGATAACAACATTTGGAGTAAAGAAAATGGGAAAAATGAAGCAACAAGCAGAAGCACATTTACCATTCCAACAATAGAATGCATATCTTTCCACTCAAAATCATCCAACTGTTCCTGGTTTGCAAACACAGTCCAAAGGATTTGAGTATAGAGTATGGAAATAAAATTCTCGAGTCCCTCAATGACAAAAATTATTGGAATGATCAGCTACTCTGGCTAGACATGGATACATCTCCAGAAATTAGTTCGTGTAATAGAAGAATGCCTCTTCTTAAAAGCTTTGGACAAGCTTTATCTTCTACCTTTAATAAATGGGAGAAGATTGATTATATTTCCCCACAAATATTCCTCGTGCTTATGGAGAAGTTGTTCTTCCTTGCATCTTCATGCGAACATCTCTTGACAGGCCTGTTTCTGCCAAGATCTTTCTTCATGGAATTCATGACTGGAAAACAAAGAGAATTCTCCCACACCTGGTTGCTTCAATCACAGAGTCAGTTGAGATCTAAGAAAGATGCGAAAACATTTATGGACTGTTGTGTGATATAATTTGTCACCTCTTATCTGATAAACGTGGAACGGTTGAATGGATTGAAGCTTCAAAAATTGACAGCAAAAAGTATTTTCCTGAACTCATATTTTTAATTAATCTTTCTAAAGCAATGAGAGGTATTGACAATCTCCTGGTGATGATTAATTTGAACAAATCTCATGAATCTATTCATCATTATAAATATTTAATAATTCTGCCAGAGGAGAGCCTTGTATCCAAAGAATCTGTCATTCGAGCTGTCTTTCAGGAAAAAATGGGCATGGGAGTGAAACAGTGCTTCATGCTCTTATGTTATCATGTGAATAAGGGACACTTGGCATATGACATTCTTTCAATACTTTGGAAAGGCGTGCTGTTAGAAGGCTGCATTGGAAGTAAGCAATTTTTCTTAATGGTCTTAACATTAGTGGCCATATCTCATGGCTTGCTAATCTTGACAGCAAAACTCTGGCAACTTTCAGATGTAGCAGACATATGTTTTCCTCTTTTCCAAGTGGGCTTAGCTGGATTACAGTTTTCTTTGAGATTTATTTTGACTACCAACTATGAAATGTATAGATCAGTTATAGCTTTCCCTTGCCAGAACCTGTATAGAGTGATTGTTTCAGCAATCTATTCAGTAAAGATTGGTTTTGTATATTTCTTATGCTCACTGCAGCCTATCTCTGGTCCAGTATGTGGTACTGTAGCAGGTTTTCTTTACTCACATGGGCCTCAGCTATATAGAAATTTGAACTTATGGTTCTTCCTACTTCCCAAGGACACGAGGGCTGGAGATTCAGAACAACTTACTGAAACCATAAACATGGTTTGGAGGTGTCGAGCTTGCACATATGACAAGCCCATATGTATGTGCTATGTGTGAGACCCCCAAATTTTAGTTCATTGGGTCATCTGAGGTTCAAGCGCATTCTCATGTGGCAGGGTTAGTGTGGAACTGTGCCAGGTGTACATATGAAAATGGTGTTTTCTTTCACAGCTGTGAAATTCATGGAACAAAACTTCCTGTCATTGATTAGGGAAAGGCTTTTACAATAATATTCCTGTCATCTGACCATGTATGAAGATTCTCATTCTGGCATGTTGTTATATTATTCAAGTGAGATTGCTGGGTTGAGTTCTCTTACAAAGTTGAAAGAACAAGAGAGAGTTGAGAACACCGCTAAAAAGTTCATGTTTCCACAGAAGGATGATTTTATTAATAAAATCAGGAGAAGTTCCAGTGCCAAGTTGAAGAGAAAAACCCGAGCAGGCATCGTGGCATAACTCCTCGTGTTTTTGAGCGATTGTTTGCACGAATCCAAGAAGAAGAGCATAAAAATTTTGGGAAGCAACTACATTATCAATGTCGCTGTTCATTCCTGGAGAGATATAATGAGAAAATTACAGATTTGTTGGATCCTACACAGAGAAATCTTCAGATTAGAGAAGACACAAAAAATGGGATATATGTGGAAAATATTATAGAGGAATATGTTGCCAGCATGGACGATGTAACTCAGCTCTTTATCCGAGGCCTATTTGAAAATGGTGTCCGTCGTGTGCAGCGTGTTCCAGTAACGGAAAAATCAAGTCGCGTGTGTTGCCATTCTTCCTCAAGCTGATGAGGTTGATGTGCAATTGTGCAATGAGGATTTGAGAATTGATACTTATCGATCAGGTGGATCAGGAGGTCAACATGTAAATACAACGAGAAGTGCTGATTCACGCCACTCACTTTCCAATAGGCATTGTCATAACCATGCAAGATGAGCGATCACAACACAAGAAAAAAGCTAAAGCACTGAAATTTCTATGTGCAAAACTTTATGAAATGGAAAGACAGAAACTCCATTCCCACAGGTCTAAGCTCCGTTCTGAAAAAATTGGCAGTGGAGACAGATCAGAGTGGATTCGGACATATAATTACTCCCAAGGCCGGGTAACTGATCATCAAATTGAGATAACTTATCATTCAATAGAAGATATCGTGTAGGGTGCAAGCTTGGATATTTTCTTCGATGCTCTTATTTCTGAAGCAAGAAATGGATGCAATTGCTTCGTTCAGTGATATCTCCTGAATCCTGATATCACAATTGCTTCTTGGAATGGTCAGAAATGGTTATGGTGGCTCACAATTATATAAAGGAGCAAACGCAGATAATGTCGAAGCTAAATGAACGATGTGGATTATTTGGCTCAGATCCAACGGTTTGCGAGGGGATAAATTAAATGGAGTTTATGGGAGATGGCACCCCCGCAGATGGTTTGATTTAAACCGCTGTTTACGAGATCGACGGCTGTGATGTATTACGGCACCTCCGATTCATTTCGTACAAACCGCTGTCATTACCCCCGTAGGTGGTTATTGGTTTTCATAAACCATGGGCGGTTTTGTCGATTTATACATATGGCTGTAATGGTGGGCCCCAAAGATACCATTCGTTCTTTTCACTTTGCACTAGCGTAGGATCTTATCTTTGGTTTTATATTATATATTCTATATAATATTAAAACAAATATTTTGTAAATTAAAATAATTCCAACATTTCCAAGAATCAGTTTCAAAACTGATCATAACAGTTAGGAAGTTAGTTCAGAAGGCTGATATAAAAGCAGAGATAGGAGGAGGAGAGGAGTTTTGGGAACCTGAAAGCAAAATTTTGTACTCCAGAATGGAAAATCAATGAAAAGAATGTAGGTTTCTAGCATTTGTTTATGCTGAAAAGTTTTTCTAGTTTACATATTGTTCTCATGTCTGTGAATGAAATAGAGTGATTTGAGCTGCGGGTCTCTTTATACTTGTGTATCTAAGAGTTAAACACACCTTAATGTGCGCTCCTCTATTTTTACCTTATCTATACATAATTCTTCTGAGTTTTGAAGTGGTAGATTCTGTTTTAAACAACATATTAGTTTGAAATTCCTTTCTCATTTTCTCCCATTCAATCATTTTAGCATAAGTGAAATATAGCACTGCATAACATGCATGGGTTTGTTATTTAAGGGGTCATACAATCAATTTTTGAAGGGTTTTAAATACAGAGACAAAACATATTCATTTGTGACAGAATTAGATAATGTCTCAAGCACTGATTCCTTTACACAGCAAGGAATTGTTTTCTTGAGGAACAACATTAATTGGCGCCGTTGCCGGGGATCGAAGAAGCGAAGTTCATTTCCCTGGGTTTTCTTTCTACTTCCTCTGGTTGTTTAGTGAGGAGGAAGTTTTTGGCTATGTTTACTTTTTCAGAATTCTCATTTTCAAAAAGCCAAACGCGAGGTCAAATACCTTGCAGTAGAGGGTTTGATAATCCCTTGTTTTTTATGGTGAACAAGATTCAGATTTAAAGATTGATTGTTTATTATTCACCTGGCGACTCCACGGATGAGGGTTTCATTAGATGAAGAATTTTCCTGGAAAGAAGATGAGAAAGTATCATGGAAAAAACATGTATCAGAATTTCCATTTTTTAAAGGAGGTTCTATTTTTTACTGTCAGTTTAGTGGTTTATTTTCCCTTTTATCTTAAAAGGATTGTTTCCTGCTTTATTTTCTCAGAAGATTATAAGGCCCAAAATTTAAATTCATTATTGGAAAAAGATGATTTTTCTTCTACTTGTATTATAAATCTTGACACATGTGTATCTCCTAAACATGAAAGGAGGGATGATTTTTGTATTACAATCCTGTAAGATAATCAGTCACAATCTGGGCATAAAGGTGATGATTCATCATCTTTGGATGATAATATTTTGCCTGATAATAAATTGACTGTTTCTCAGTTCAAAAATAGAGAAATCTTTAAACCCCTGAAGCTGCCTGCTATTCTCCATCAATATCCTTCAAAAGGATTCAAGTCCTTGCCAAGTTTCTCCCGGAAGGAGAGGGACATTTTAGCTAAATCACATATCTTGGAGTTTGAATACTTTCTGGACGAATTTCAAATTACTTATGAAGAATTAGCTTTAAGGATGTTTTGTCATTCTTTAAAACAGGATGCTCAGCATTGGTTCTAGTGTTTGGAAGCAAGTTCAATCAATTCCTGGCAAGATCTTCAAGATATATTCCTTACATATTGGGGCGAGAGTAAGTCATATGAAGAGCACCTTTTGGAATTATATTCTATCCAAAGGAAAAGTAATGAATCGATTTCTGAGTTTAATAGGAGGTTTCAAAAAATTTATTTCAGCATGCCAGAAGAAATTAGACCTCCAGAAGCAGTAGCTATGGTCTATTATTTGAAAGCTCTTTCCATCACCTTAGATTTTTATCTCAGGGAGAGAGAGCCTAGTAATCTGAAGCTGATGTTTCTCCATGCGCAAGAAATCGAAGATAATGCGTGGGCTTGTAGAAATTTTTCCTGCGATGTAGAAAGTCCAAGTTTTGTCAAAAATAAGAGGGCTTGTGAAGGAAACATTGGCATTTCCTTACAAAAGAACGTAAGTTCAAAGATGAATAAATATTTCCAAAAAGTATTAAAAGGTTCCTGTACTGTTGAAAGACAAGAATCTAATCATTCTGAAGATCCTAGCCAAAACTTTGAATCAACAGCTGAACTATACTATGAAAACATGGAAACTCATTGCAATAATTTTGTGAGTAGTGAGGACAATAGTGCAGTCTCTCAGACAGGTTTGCAAGAAGAGGAAGATTTTTGTCATCAATTGATGTTAAGAGAAGAACATCAGCATTATGGAGAGCAAACCTTGGATGTCTGTTTTCAGCCTAAATGCCTGCCTACAGGAAGTGGCAGTCAACTTCCTAACACACAGTTCCTAATTGAAAAGTAAAACAATGGAAGAAGCCACCATGTTCAAAGAAGTTTGCCTCAGCAAAATGTTAAAAAAAAGAAGGTGGCCAAAACTTTATTTCATGAGTTCTATGATTCGGTTGCAGAATATATGGCAAATTTCTTCGATCAGCAACAAGCTTCAATGCCAGGGTATGTACAAAATTTTGTAGATGAAAATTTTTCATGGTACATTCCTCTTTTGATTTTTAAATCTCAGCAGTATGAAGGTATGAACTCTAACAAGCAGATGTTGGATTGGTTCCATTGGAAGGTTGAATTCACTTGATTAAGTTCAACCAGGATTATATAAGTAGGAGTTGTGCATAAATAAGCTCAGAAGCTGAGCATTCCCAGTTGCAGTGTTTCTAGTTTAAGATTTTCAATTCAAAATAAAGATCCAAGTAGAAGGAGGGTTCAGAGAAGTTTTGAAATTTCTAGAGATTTTGGATTGAGAGAAGATTCAGTCTGACTTGAATCCATGCCCAATAAAGGCTACTGATCTACAAGTTCTCAGCACTTTGCTACCAAAGTATTGTCCCCAATTGGAGCCAGATGTTGTAGCACAATATCTCTCAGCAAAAAGTCAGAAGAAGCTTTGGGAAATTTTCAAGTTTGAATCCTCAATCTACAGAAGTTGATAGTTGCACACCTACATTGCTAGTTCATTCTCAGGATTTTGGCTTGATAACAACATTTGGAGTAAAGAAAATGGGGAAAATGAAGCAACAAGCAGAAGCACATTTACCATTCCAACAACAGAATGCATATCTTTCCACTCAAAATCATGCAACTATTCCTGGTTTGCAAACACAGTCCAAAGGATTTGAGTATAGAGTATGGAAAGAAAATTCTCGAGTCCCTCAATGACAAACATTATTGGAATGATCAGCTACTCTAGCTAGACATGGATACATCTCCGGAAATTAGTTCGTGTAATAGAAGAATGCCTCTTCTTAAAATCTTTGGACAAGCTTTATCTTCTACCTTTAATAAATGGGAGAAGATTGATTATATTTCCCCACAAATGTTCCTCGTGCTTCTGGAGAAGTTGTTCTTCCTTGCATCTTCATGCGAACATCTCTTGACAGGCCTGTTTCTGCCAAGATATTTCTTCATGGAATTCATGACTGGCAAACAAAGAGAATTCTCCCACACCTGGTTGCTTCAATCACAGAGTCAGTTGAGATCTAAGAAAGATGCGAAAAAAATTATGGACTGTTGTGTGATATAATTTGTCACCTCTTATCTGAAAAACGTGGAACGATTGAATGGATTGAAGCTTCGAAAATTGCCAGCAAAAAGTATTTTCTTGAACTCATATTCTTAATTAATCTTTCTAAAGCAATGAGAGGTATTGAAAATCTCCTGGTGATGATTAATTTGAACAAATCTCATGAATCTATTCATCATTATAAAGATTTAATAATTCTGCCAGAGGAGAGCCTTGTATCCAAAGAATCTATCATTCGAGCTGTCTTTCAGGAAAAAATGGGCATGGGAGTGAAACAGTGGTTCATGCTCTTATGTTATCATGTGAATAAGGGACACTTGGCATATGAAATTCTTTCAATCCTTTGGAAAGACGTGCTGTTATAAGGCTACATTGGAAGTAAGAATTTTGTCTTAATGGTCTTAACATTAGTGGCCATATCTCATGGCTTGCTAATCTTGACAGCAAAACTCTGGCAACTTTCAGATGTAGCAGACATATGTTTTCCTCTTTGCCAAGTGGGCTTAGCTGGATTACAGTTTGCTTTGAGCTTTATTTTGACTACCGACTATGAAATGTATAGATCAGTTATAGCTTTCCCTTTCCAGAACCTGTATAGAGTGATTGTTTCAGCAATCTATTCAGTGGAGATTGGTTTTGTATATTTCTTATGCTCACTGCAGCCTATCTCTCATCTAGTATGTCGTACTATAGCAGGTTTTATTTAATCACATGGGCCTCAGCTATACAGCAATTTGAACTCATGGTTCTTCCTACTTCCCAAGGACACGAGGGCTGGAGATTCAGAACAACTTACTGAAACCATAAACATGTTTTGGAGGTGTCGAGCTTGCACATATGACAAGCCCATATGTATGTGCTATGTGTGAGACCCCCAAATTTGAGTTCATTGGGTCATCTGAGGTTCAAGCGCATTCTCATGTGGCAGGGTTAGTGTGGAACTGTGCCAGGTGTACATATGAAAATGGTGTTTTCTTTCACAGCTGTGAAATTCGTGGAACAAATCGTCCTGTCATTGATTAGGGAAAGGCTTTTACAATAATATTCCTGTCATCTAACCATGTATGAAGATTCTCATTCTGGCATGCTGTTAAATTATTCAAGTGAGATTGCTGGGTTGAGTTCTCTTACAAAGTTGAAAGAACAAGAGAGAGTTGAGAACACCTCTAAAAAGTTCGTGTTTCCACAGAAGGATGATTTTATTAATAAAATCGGGAGAAGTTCCAGTGCCAAGTTGAAGATAAAAACCCGAGCAGGCATCGTGGCATAAATCCTCGTGTTTTTGAGTGATTTTTTGCACGAATCCAAGAATAAGAGCATAAAAATGTTGGGAAGAAACTACATTATCAATGTCGTTGTTCATTCCTGGAGAGATATAATGAGAAAATTACAGATTTGTTGGATCCTACACAGAGAAATCTTCATATTAGAGAAGACACAAAAAATGGGGTATATGTGGAAAATATTACAGAGGAATATGTTGCCAGCATGGATGATGTAACTCAGCTCTTTATCCGAGGCCTATTTGAAAATGGTGTCCGTCGTGTGCAGCGTGTTCCAGTAACGGAAAAATCAAGTCGCGTCTGTTGCCATTCTTCCTCAAGCTGATGAGGTTGATGTGCAATTGCGCAATGAGGATTTGAGAATTGATACTTATCGATCAGGTGGAGCAAGAGGTAAACATGTAAATACAATGAGCAGTGCTGATTCACGTCACTCACTTTCCAATAGGCATTGTCATAACCATTCAAGATGAGTGATCACAACACAAGAACAAAGCTAAAGCACTGAAAGTTCTATGTGCGAAACTTTATGAAATGGAAAGATAGAAACTCCATTCCCGCAGGTCTAAGCTCCGTTCTGAACAAATTGGCAGTGGAGACAGATCAGAGCGGATTCGGACATATAATTACTCCCAAGGCCGGGTAACTGATCATCAAATTGAGATAACTTATCATTCAATAGAAGATATCGTGTAGGGTGAAAGCTTGGATATTTTCTTCGATGCTCTTATTTCTGAAGCAAGAAATGGATGCAATTGCTTCGTTCAGTGATATCTCCTAAATCCTGATATCACAATTGCTTCCTGGAATGGTCAGAAATGGTTCTGGTGGCTCACAATTATATAAAGGAGCAAACACAGATAATGTCGAAGCTAAATCAACGACGTGGATTATTTGGCTCAGATCCAACAGTTTGCGGGGGGATAAATTAAACGGATTTTATGGGAGATGGCACCCCCACAGATGGTTTGATTTAAACCGTTGTTTACAAGATCAATGGCTATGATGTATTACAGCACGTCCGATTCATTTCGTACAAACCGCTGTCATTACCCCCGTAGGTGGTTATTGGTTTTCATAAACCATGGGTGGTTTTGTCGATTTATACATATGGCTGTAATGGTGGGCCCCAAAGATACCATTCGTTATTTTCACTTTGCACTAGCATAGGATCTTATCTTTGGTTATATATTATATATTCTATATAATATTAAAACAAATATTTTGTAAATTAAAATAATTCCAACATTTCCAAGAATCAGTTTCAAAACTGATCATAACATTTAGGAAGTTAGTTCATAAGGCTGATATAAAAGCAGAGATAGGAGGAGGAGAGGAGGTTCGGAGTTTTGGGAACCTGAAAGCAAAATTTTGTACTCCAGAATGGCAAATCAATGAAAAGAATGCAGGTTTCTAGCATTTGTTTATGCTGAAAAGTTTTTCTAGTTTACATATTTTTCTCATGTCTGTGAATGAAATAGAGTGATTTGAGCTGCGGGTCTCTTTATACTTGTGTATCTAAGAGTTAAACACACCTTAATGTGTGCTCCTCTATTTTTACCTTATCTATACATAATTCTTCTGAGTTTTGAAGTGGTAGATTCTGTTTTAAACATCATATCAGTTTGAAATTCCTTTCTCATTTTCTCCCATTCAATCATTTCAGCATGAGTGAAATATAGCACTGCATAACATGCATGGGTTTGTTGTTTAAGGGGTCATGCAATCAATTTTTTAAGGGTTTTAAATACAGAGACAAAACATATTCATTTGTGACAGAATTAGATAATGTCTCAAGCACTGATTCCTTTACACAGCAAGGAATTGTTTTCTTGAGGAACAACAGTACCTAAGAAAGATGGAAGATGGCATATTGGTATTGATTATCGAGAATTAAATAAAGCCACCCTTAAAGATTACTTCCCTCTCCCTTTCATTGACCAGGTGCTTGATACCCTTGTAGGAAAGCAATATTTCTCCTTTTTGGATGGCTTCAGTGGTTATAACCAGATACAGATTGCACCCAAAGATTAGGATAAAAATATTTTTACATGTCCATGGGGGACATTTGCTTATAAATTTCTTCCCTTTGGTTTATGTAATGCCCTGGCTACCTTTAAAGGGCAGTCCTAGACATTTTTGTTGATCTGGAATTTGTAGAAATTTATATGGATGACTTTTCTGTGTTTGGTGATTCTTTTCAGAAAGCTCTCAAAAATATGGGGAAATTACTTCTTCATTGTCAAGAATCCCATCTCGCTTTGAGTGACAAGAAACTTAGATTAATGTGTAAAGCGGGAGTGGTACTTGGCCATTTGATTTCTGACAAAGGTATCCAGGTTGATCCAATAAAGATTGAAATCATTCTGCATCTTCCTGCACCCAAAACCAAAAGGGGAGTAATAGGTTTTTTAGCACATGTTGGTTACTATAGAAGATTCATTGAAAAATTTTCGAAGATAACCGCTCCTCTTTTCCAAATTCTAGCTAAGGTTAGTGAATTTTCTTGGTCCACAACTTGCCAACAGTCTTTTGAAACATTGAAGGAAAATTTGGTGCAGGCACCAGTTTTGAGAGGTCCTAACTGGTCCCTGCCTTTTCACATTTCCTCTGATGCTTCATATTTGGTTATTGGCATAGCTTTAGGACAAGAGGAAAATAAGAAATCCTATGTTATTTATTATATTAGTAAGAATTTGTCTTCTGCTGAATTGAATTATACAGTTACAGAGAAAGATTTTTTAGCGATGATTTTTGCAATTAATAAGTTCATGCACTATATTACAGGATATGAAGTATTTGTACATATTGATTATTCCATGATTAAATATTTTATGAAAAAACCATTTACAAGCGACAGAGTGACTAGGTGGTTGCTATTGTTGCAGGAGTTTAATGTTACTATTGTTGATAGGCCATGGAAATCTAATGTTGTAGCAGATTTTCTTTTTATATTAGACAATATTGGTGAAGCAACTCATGTTAATGATGATTTTCCAGATGAACATCTTTTCCTATGTCTACAGATTCTACGTGGTTTGCTGACATTGATAATTAATTGGTTACTAGGAAAACACCACCCCACTTGTCCACTCGTGAAAAGCGGAATATTATTTAGAAAAGTGCTTCATATTCTAGGATTCAAGGAGATCTCTTTTACACTGGTCCAGATCTTATTATCCATAGATGTGTAAGAGAGGAGGAAGTGTTAGACATATTGAAATATGCTCATGATGAACCTTGTGGAGGCCACTTCGCTGATAAGCGGACTGCATATAAAGTATTACGTGCTGGTTACTTTTGGCCTTCCTTGTTTAAGGATGCCAAACATTATGTCAAGTGATGTGATAGCTATCAACGAATGCGCCAGCCTAATCAAACCAATGAAATGCCTTTATGCCCCCAAGTTATGATTGAACCATTTGAAAAATGGGTTATTGATTTTATAGCACCAATAAATCCAACATCCTTAAGTAAAAAAGCATATTTTGGTTTGTACATATTTCGTTACAAAATGGGTAGAAGCTAAAGCTGTTTCTTTTGCTACAGAAAAAGTTGTTGTTGATTTTATTTTTACTGAAATCTTTACTAGATTTTGTGTGCCTAGTGAGATTTTTTCTAACAATGGTCCGCAGTTTATTTCTAATTTGCTATAGGGTGTGATGGAGCAATACAAGATCCGACACAAGAAATACACGCCGTATCACCCGCAAGAAAAAGGCCAGGTGGAATCTACAAACAAAGTGATCGATTCCATTCTTACAAAGACAGTCAATATGCATCAGAAAGACTGGGCTGAAATATTACCAGAAGCTTTGTGGGCATACCGAACCACTTGGAGAAATAGCACAAGACATACACCATATGAGCTGGTATATGGAAAACAGGTTCTGTTACCAATTGAATTCCAGATCAAAACCTTTAGAACTATAGTTCAGTTAGGACTAGATCTCTTTGAGGCACAAGAACAGTGTCTTCTCCAATTAAATGAGTTACATGAATTTCGTATAGATGTTGTTCAGCAAAACATCCTAATTCAGCAGCAACGAAAAAGGTGGCATGACAAGTCTATTCAGAAAAAGCAGTTCCAACCAGGTGATTGGGTACTCCTTTATGATTCTAGATTTAAAATTTTTGAAGGGAAGTTCCATACATGTTGGATGGGACCTTATGAAGTGATCTGATTATTCGAGAATGGAGCAGTAGAAGTCAAAAATATTGATGGACAAAATTCAGTATTCTTGGTAAATGGACATAGATTAAAGAAGTATTTTCTGCCACTTGCCAAGAAATATTTTACACAGCAAGTCCAACAGCAATTTGGGACAGTAGTGGTAAATGGTAATACCAACCTTTTGAAGACATGAATTTTTCTTTCTCTTTAAAAAAAAAAAATTTAAAATACAATTTTTTTTTTATTTTTTATTTTATAAAAAAGTAAAGAAAAATATATTTTCCTATAATTGTGAAAATCAATTCGCTGACATGATTGCAGAAGGGTCAACCTAAAAACCAGCTTGCTGGAAAGAAGATCAAAAATTTATAATAAAAAGAGAATGTTTCTTGATCTTTAGATATGCTAGAGACCACCGAGTAAAAGCAGGTTCAGCAGGACCAACCTTTATACATTGGGGTAATTAGCATGGATATTTTTATTCAAGTAACACTTAATTCTTGCTGCAGTTATTTTTCTTGCACCAGTGCAGGCAGACCTTCTAGAAAACTTTCTTCCTTTCTTCATATCCCATTTCATAATATTCCCTCAGTTTTCTTCTTTAAATCCCAGAACGATTAACCTTCCCACATTCTTCTGAATTTACCCTACCTGCTTCGTAAAAACCCCACTTTACCCTTGAATTTTTTTCCCTATCCCACTTCTGTATATCCCCTGTTTGGTACTATTCCTGGAATCCCTGTAACAAAATTCCTTCCCATTCTGAAATTTTCCCCTTTCCCACTTCTACGTTCCCTCATGAATTCATTGCAGGATCTCATACATAAAGAGAAAAAAGATGCCCTTAAGCATCAAGAAAGGGCAAAACAAATTTCCAATATTAGTTGAGGAAGCCATGTTAGAAGTCCAGTGTATATTTTAATTAAATTCTCTGTTCTTTTTTCAGACAATATTCTTGCACTAGTGAAAGCATATCGTCTTATATAATAATGCAAGAAAAATGGTAGCAGCAGAACATCATAGTAAGCGGTGTTAACAGATCAGTGCAAGCATGCACCTTGATAGAAGAAGAGTACAATATGTTCTTTTCATGAGCATATGCCATAGGAAGTGGTCATCATAAAAGTTTACAAGAAACCTTTTTCACTTATTTTATGAGTACTTGTGCTATCATATTAACTAGGAGAAAATTGTTTAAAGTACAAAGTGTTTTTTAGTTAAGAATCATGATCATTTTTTAATAAATGCTAAAGTTATTTTTGAATTATGAAGGAGTGTGGAAATGTTTAACCGTTGCTTCGATATAATTTCCCTTTCCGCCATAATCCTAAACGTCCTTCACTTATAATGATTACCTCACTTAGCCATTAGAAATGCTACCGTAAGTACCAATCCCACACGATTCTAAACATGTCGCGCATCCATGACTATTTTGGTGGGATGGATCGGTGATAAGATAGAAGGGATGGTGGATGGTTGGATCCCTATCTATAAAGAGCCCAATTTTCCGGTATTGCATGAATTTTTTAAACTGTTCATAAAATTTAGGCAGCAATGTCGCCTATTCGATGTGAACCCTCATCTCTCAGTGAGGTAGATCAGATCGTTGAGTTTCACAATAGTCTTTCACTATTGAGAGACTCAGGTTTTCTTCAGTTTTTGGAGAAATTTGATGGGCACAACAGTTAAGTGGCCTGACAGTTTTCAAAGAGTTTTAAAAACAACTGTGTAAAGATTGGGCCCCTGAAATTTAAAGTCACGGAAAAATCGATAGCAGCAACGACGGGCTTGCAAAACATTGGTGTCCAGTACTTTAAAAATAAAAAGCTCGAGAGGAAGTGTTGGCAATTTTTTGTGGTTGATAAGGACATGAAGGTATATTGGAATAAAGGAGTTCCATGCAGTGCCCTGCCGGGAAAATGGCGAAACCTCCTTTTTATCCTCCAGAAATTTGTGACTTGTGAGGGAAGGTACTCCCTCACCTTTGTGTATCATTTTAGGAAGTTGCAACACTTCGAACCCGGCCAACACGTCCGGTGGAGGATGGATTTCAGTTATTTTTGCTTAAGAATTTAGAAAATATGGCCAAGAGTTTGCAAGGCGCACGGGCAGACCAGGCCGATAAGAAATTATATCACCACGGCCTGATCAAAATCTTGGTCCAGAAACAATTTGAAATTAAGGGCATGACCTGGAAAGAGTTTTTGAAGCAGGTAGATAAAGAGCCATCTGCAAGAAATAATACAACTGCTGAAAATAAAACAGAGACCCCCGCCAGCACAAGCAAAGGTCCAAGTGTAAGAGAAGTCCTTCTTGCACCAGTGCAAAAAGGAAATGACCCAGGAAATCAACATAATAAAAGGGCCCATCTCCAAAGAAAAATAAGACAACAAGTACAGTTGTTGAATAAACTCCTTTGACGCCACCAGTGCATGAACATACCCCCAAAGAAGAAGATTTTCTATCAGTCCTTGCAGACGCAGCAAAATCTGTGGAAGTTGAAGATGACACTCTGTTGGCCGATTTTATTAAGACCCGGAAAAATAATGAAGAACCTGGTGTAGAACCACAGTCCCCATAGAACGTTGAATCCCCACCTGCACCAGTGCAAGAAGAAGAAGAACTGGAAGAGCAAGAAGAAGAAGAAGAGCCAGAAGAAGTAGAAGAAGAAGAAGAGCGGGAAGAAGTTCAAGAAGAAGAAGAACCAGAAGAAGTACAAGAAGAAGAAGAACTGGAAGAGCAAGAAGAAGAAGAAGAACCGACAGAACAAGAATAAGAAGAAGAACTAGAAG
This sequence comes from Pinus albicaulis, assembly GCA_034641835.2. Taxonomy (NCBI): domain Eukaryota; kingdom Viridiplantae; phylum Streptophyta; class Pinopsida; order Pinales; family Pinaceae; genus Pinus; species Pinus albicaulis. The sequence continues at coordinate 1,548,816,501 of CM076579.1, read as the reverse complement.
AGCACGAAGAAGAAGAAGAATCGGAAGAGGAAGAAGTATTTACTGAAGTCATGAGGGATACTGAGGCCCCTGAAGAAAATACAGCCCCTGTCAGGACATAAAATGAATAAGACTCGGTAGCTCCTACTGCTCGGATAGTCGAGCTAGAGCTTCAAGTGCAGAACTTAGAGCAGCTCATAGCTAAAGCGCAGGAGGAAAAAGAACAGAATAAAGAATAATTCATGGCGGAAATCTAGAAGAAGAAAGGAGAAGTTAGGGTATGGAGGTACCGTGCTTCACAATGTTTCAGACGACTTAAAAATGTGACGAAGAAATTGAAGAACAACAAAAAGAAGAAGTCTAAAACATTGCAGACTGATGATAGTATGCCAGAGCAGGAGTGAGCTGGAATGCTCAAATTTTTGAAGGTTTTTTGCAGAGGTAAAGAGTTATGTGAGGACACACAACAACTTAGGGATGGGAGGATGTTAGCCCCCTAATTTTTTCTCTTTTTACCATTTTCCCCTTCCTAAATCATAACCATTTACCTCCGTTTCACCTCCTTTATGCACCCTCATCTTGCACCAGTCCAAGCACGGTGACATATTTCGTATAAACCTTTATTCTTCATGTTTTAATTCAATTTAGCATTAATTAAATATTTATTACATGATTTCCTACTTTTAAATCACTTTTGTAACTTATCGATACCTCCAATGGTTATTTGATAGTTAGAGTGCTTACCGTGACCTCTGATCTTAGTGTAGGATCAGATCTTGCACCGTTTCTAGCACAAAAAATATTCATGGCAGATCCGAACCTCCTTGGTCACCGCCTCGTCTTGAGCCACTTCAACCATGACAACGAATGATTCAAAGGCATCCGAGACCAATCCGTGAAGGGCGAAAGCTGGTTAGATACGACCACTTTTGCAAAACCGTCTTATCTTGAGGGTCGAAACCAAAATTTTTCATTTTGTTAAGAATCAGTTGAATGATCTATTTTGGCCTTCGGCCAATAGATATATATAATGTAAAGTGTAAATAGGACTTGAGAGGGAGAGGATAACTTGGGAGCAGATTTTTAGAGTGAAGTTGATAGGCGGTAACCGGTTGATTTGTTATCGCCCGAATCTGGGATGGACATTGTATTAACACATGTATTCACCTCAATGAATTAATAAAAATGTTTTTCCACCTCATGTTTCAGAAATTGTGTTTCTGTTTTTAAGCTAATGAATTCACTATTTTACTGACCAGAATTTTAACTTAAAAATGGAAACGCGCTGGTTGGCTAGGGCCCAGCCAACCCAGCACGTTTACCCCAATTTTTGTTTCTTGTAATTTGTGTTCATATTATTAAAGTGTGATTTAATTTTCAGCACATGTATTCCTGTCTGAGTGAAAACGGATCCGTCGTGTGAAGTAGATACATTTTCTTTCCCTACAATTTACTTTCCTGCACTTGATTTCAGATTGGCTTTCATTCGCTTGGTACAGGTAGGAGAAACAAACCTGCACCAGTTCACGTTGGTGTGATATTTCCTTTTCTTGCAATTCTGTTTAATTGGTTTTCCGCCTGGTCCAAGCAGGAGAAATGAACCTGCACCAGTGCACGTTGGTGTGATGTGGCAAGCTTTCTTAGTCTACTTTCTGCAATCTAATTTCTTTCTTTAAAATTTTATGACAGGATAAATGATTGTTTCTTCATTTCTGAGTTTTGTTAAGATCAGAAACATTAAATTTTATGTGTGCAATTTGATTTGATAGAAAACTAGTACTTGCAATAATTGAACAATTGTTTTAAGGATTAAAAGCTAAGTGCAGGAAGCTCTGATCCAATGCAAGAACCAGTTTCTTGTCACAAGATCTGAGTGCTTTGAACCTTGAAAAGTTAGAGCCCTTGCATGAAGTAAAAAGCCTTCAGTAAAGACACTATTTATACCTTCTACATAAATCTCTGATCTTGCACTAGTGCAGGACAGATTGATGCGAGAAGGAAATATTTAAGGAAGCAGGTTTAAGGGCCCATCTAATGAGACTGCTAAAGTGTCTCTGCTAAGGGAAAACACACACTCAGTAGATTAAACAACCATTAGTTGGAGTGATTTCCTTTTATCTTTAATTTTCTCTTGCAAATGCATACTTCCTCGTTCCTGTCTTAGATTATTTTTGATGGTTCAAGTTTCCTTCTTCTCTTTTGATTTGATTCTGCAATATTTCCTTTAAAGAAAGTAGGGATTTACATTAGAAAAATTCATACCATCTTTGGCATTTCATGTGCTTCATCTCTGATTTTACGAATCCCCCGGGTTGACAAAATAATTGTTGAGGAGTTTTCTTAAGTGTAATTCCTACACCCAACAACTAGTGCTTTGGAATAGGTTGAAGTTAAATTTCCAAAGCAACTAAACAAGAAAGTAGCATCTTGCAGTAGAAAAAATTCCAATTGTTGAATTTGTACTCTAGGAAGCTCTTCTTAAAAGAGTCAAGCACAATATCATGTCGGAACCAATGAGGTAATCGTACCTATCTCATTAGGAAAGATAGTAGATGTGCATGTAATACAAAGGGTAAACCTTGGATAGACCATTGTCGAGGAGCCTGGGGTCACTTGTTGGCAAACCTTGGATTTATCATATCAAGGTGCCTTCAAGGGGATTGAGCTTGTTACTCTTCCCTTGCATGTATATCAGATCGTAGACTATTCCCCCAGGTGCAATTATCTCAGTTGGTAACCTTAGTGAACATAATCTTTAGGATTTTTCCCAAGGTGCCAGTGGAGGGAAGGTCCCACTGTACTTGGAGCAGACATTGAATAGACTCACTTGGACTTTCTGGAGGGTACTCTTCACTTTGAGATGTCATAATGGAGATAATTGCACCAAATTGTTTCATTAAGCAGGTTGTCAGGGCAATTGCTCCAACTTCCAGATTTTCACATTGATCTTTATGATGTTGGATTCATCACCAACTAGTGATTTCAATGTGAAAAAAAATATTTGTATGTGGTTTGAATTCTAGAATTGATAGCACATGTTCATTTTTTTGTTTTTACTTTTTAGAGACCTTAGGTGCAGATTGTGAATTTGAATTGTTAATATTTTTGAATTTGTAATATTTCCAAATTTTCACATGATATTTGGAATATCAGAGTTCTTAATAAACTTAATTAATTAAGTAAATAAAAGGGTGGAGGGACCCACAAACCTCAAAGATGAATAAAATCCACTTTTAATGTGTGCATGTGGATATTCTAGATCTAGATCTAAAATAATGGAGTATTGGAGAAGTTCCATTAATGGAGATCATGTCTCATTTATGAGATAGATTATGGAGGATGAAACAGTCAAATAAGATCATGGATCTTAAATGAAAAGTCATTAGGATATTTGATAAGGTCAATTTAGATCATAGTGCATTCAAAGAAGATCATAAAGCACTTATGATAAGATAGTGGAGGAAGTGATGCAATTAATGCACACATGATGGAGAGGGTGATCACCCCATGTGAACATGATGGAGGACATGGAGAAACAACATAGTCAACCATGGAGACTTATGTCCACATGTACAACGCATTTTTGGAGTGGGCCTAGGCTATGGATGGCTCATATCTATATAATGAAGATGAAGTCACAATAGAAGGCAAGATTTGGATTATTCGTTTCCTGATCTGTTTAGATCTAGATTTGTATTAGGACATTTCTATGCATTCTTGATCTCTTTAGCTAACATTACAGTGTTGTTTAGCATAGGGTGTTCCCGAGCGGGAATCCCTCCTCTTTCATTGAGTAGCTCTTGAAATATGGTTGTACTACATTCCTCATTAGACATTGTTGCCATCTTCAGGAGGTTGTTTCTAGCATTCAATTAGAAAACTGGTGGAGGATTCATCCTATCCCTTTGTTCTTCACATTCAGTCTTCCAAGAGCAGCAGATCTATATCCGAAATTCATGCCATTGGGTTTTACTTCCATCCAGAAAAAGTCCCTTTAAGGATTGTGAAGTCTAGTCCTATAGATCTATTGAAGGAAGGAAGTTTCCAGTATTTTAGCTGGAAATCCTGTGAGGGATCATCTCCTCACATTGGATCTATTTTTTCCATCATTTAGGAGCTGATTTGACATACCTAGCAGTAGGATAATGAGCCTCCCTCTCTGATAGCATATTTTTCTGAAGTTTTTGTTCATCCAGTAGCTATATTCAGTGGAGGAGATTGGAGGAGCTAGATCTTGAGCTTTTAGCCCAAGGATCTAGAGAAGGGATCAGCCCTTCTTGCATAGATCTAATTGTGCATCATTGCAGCCATCATATCATCAAATCTAACTTCAGATCTACATACCCAGCAGTATATATGTGAAGCCCTAAGAGGGTGGTCTTCTTAGATTGACAGATATGAGAAACCCTTTCTAGGTTATCTTGGGTATCCATCATAGAGCCCAAATCTTTTTTTTCAGCATCATCGAAGCTCCCATTTTGCCTAAATCTGACTTTCTATCTTTCAGGAAGTTGCAGTTCCAATAGTTGTAGCAGGAGCATTTTACCTTCCAGCAGTTCAACAGTTACGCAATCCCTCTTATGGGATCATTGCAGGGTCATTCTAGGCCATCCCTTTGGCTTGAGTGTCTCATACTTTGAGCACCATTGTACTTGATTTTTCACCTCCTATATAATAAAATGGCTCAGCTATTTCTGTGCATTCTGATGTGTATTTATATTTATTGTTTACTTTGTTGCAGTTCTTATATTGTGTTTCAGTATTATTGCATTCTCCTTTTTTGGATATTATATAATTGTTAATAAAATTCACTGAAGTTGAATCTAATGGAAACTGTTCCAGAATTTACCAACCAAGGAACAAATCTTAATGAGAATCCAAGTACTTTTCCTTGCTTTGGAAATTTTGATCCTCCTTATATGGCTACATTTTCATTACCTGGATTTACCATAGGTTTACCGGAATGGTTAATTTAAACTTCGTTGGCCTCGAATACTAAAATTTTTCCACCTCAACCAGATGCTTCACCTCAATATATTTCACCATCTCAACATCACCAACCTCATGTTGACCCTCTACCTTCTTCGCCCAACATGTCTTCCTTCCTTTCTTCTTCTTTGCTTGGTAAAAGCTTTGATGCTAGTAACCAGGTGACTAAGAAGAAAAAGAAAGGGAAGAATAAGAAGAAGGAAAATAAGAAATAAGTCAACCAACCAACCATGGCTATAAGTGTTAGTAATGTCAAGGAAACCTCCAACATGCATCGTAAACCCAAATACCCTTACAAGCTTTGTAAGGGTGACCACTTCCTTATCAATTTTCCTAGTATTCCTAAGGTCTTGGAAGTATGGTCAGAAAAATCCCATCAACCATTAGGGGAATTTTGTGGTCTGAAATGGGCCTCCTAAGGAAATTCTAAAATAATAGTAGAAATAATAAATAAATATTTGATTTCATCATCAAATTTTAGAGGGAAAAAGGAAAAAAACTACTTTTTCAACTCGTATTTTCAACTTATATCCCAAATTTGTTACTCAAATTTCGAGCAGGAGTACTCGTTGGATGCATAATTTAATTCCTCATCCAAGGAGTACCCATGTTGCATACTTTCGATGGATCCTGCTATACAAAAAATGAGAAATAAATGAAAAACGTGATTGCAATCACGTTTTTCATGTATTTCTCATTTTTCGTGTAGCAGGATCCATAGAAAGTATGCAACATGGGTACTCCTTGGATGAGGATTTAAATTTTTCATCCAACGACTACTCCCACTCGAAATTTGAGTAAAAACTTTGGGAGATAGGTTGAAAATACAACTTGAAAAAATAGTTTTATTATTTTATTATTTTTTAATCTTTTCACCCTTTTACTTAAAAAATGGTGAATCATCCCCCATGGTTGACATCATCATCTTGAATCATTTTGGTTCTTATAAAGTTTATTTTTGTTGTACATTTTTCTTAGGAGGCCCAATTTAGACGTCAAAATTCCCCTAATGTTACTACTGATCCATCAGCCAGTGATTGTCAAGTTCCTGGGAAAAAAGGTAAAATTAGGTTTCCTTTTAGGTTATGCAAAGGGATTCATCAAACTCACATTTTCCCTCACATGGATGAAGCCTGAAAGTTGTTGGAAAATATTACTGCTCCATAGCAACAACTTCCAACTAGTTACCATAAACTTTCTCCCAACCTACCGTCAGTTGACAAAGTGATGGATCTAATTCCAAGTACAGTCAATCCCACTCTTCCATTGAAGAGTGAAACTCATATCACTCAAGTTGATGATCAATTAGTTGATCAAGTAGTCGACTCAATTTTACATTCAGTCGATCCCACTCTCCCTGAAGAGAGTGAAACTCATACCGCTCAGCTTCTTCTTGTTACATCAAATTCTTCTATGGAAGGGGGCATTTCACATGTTTCTATAGAACCCCCTCCAAGTACTAAGTTTTTTTCCTTTGATTGGAATATACTGACAGAACCTTGTCTTCCTTCCTCCATCCCTTTCCAAATCATTATGAAGGCTTGTGGTAAGCATGTGCATCGCACGAATGTAGATGAAGGTTCTTATGTTAGTATTTTATCCTGAACTGCTTGGCAAGCTTTGGGTTCTCCTCAGCTTGTGTCTGTTACATAGAATCTGTCAAATTTTAATAGAACCATTAGTGAAACTTTAGGGATCCTTCCTAAGTTTCCTATTACCTTAGAAGGTAAAACTGTCTGTATTGATCTTATGGTATTCCAAGGCCCCTTGGATTTAAATTTTCTCATTGGGCGAGACTATATCTATGCAATGAAAGTTTTCGTATTGACACTCTTTTGTGTGATGTCTTTCCCTCACAATGGAAACACTGCGACTATTGACTAGCTTTCATTCATTAGTCTTGATTCGACACCCCTGAATCATCCAACACCCCTGAATTTTCCTTATACGGAAGTGGTATCTACCCCGCCACCGGTTAATTATGTGGAAACCAGTCCCATGTCTTCAGTTACCGATGCAAGCGAGCCTCTCACTATTTTCTCGAATTCCTTTGACTTAGATCCGATAATTGACATGGAAAACCCTATGGGATTTTTTGAATGTGATGTTCTTATCCCTATTGAGTCCCTTGACATGTGTTCCTTTCAGAGAACTGTTCTTCCATCTGGTGAAGACCTCTTGGAAGCCATGATCAAGGAGTGTCCCTTGGCATGTGCTTCTTCCAGTTGGAAGCCATGACAAGGTTCTATGAGGATGGTTCTTTTACTGTGTTAGCCTTGTTAAAAAATGATAGAGACCCTTATGAGGATATTTATTTTACTGTGTCAACCTCGTTAAAAAATGAAACAGTCCCTTATGACGATAGTTCTTTTATTGTGTCAAACTCGTTAAAAAATGAAACAGGTTCCCATGAGGATAGTTCCTTTTACTATATCAACCTCGTTAAAAAATGAATCATTTCATCACGAGGAGAGTTCCTTTTATTGTTTCAACCTTGTTAAAAAATGAAACACGTCTATGAGGATAGTTCTTTTACTGTGTCAACCTCGTTAAAAAATGAAATAGGCCCTTATGAGGATAGTCCTTTTCCTGTTTCAACCTCGTTAAAAAATGAATCAGGCAATGAGGATAGTTCTTTTCTTATGCCAACCTTGTTGAAAAATAAAACATGTCATCTTGAGGAGAGTTCCTTTTCCTGTGCCAACCTCGTTAAAAAGTGAAACAGGTCACCTTGAGGATAGTTCCTTTTATTGTGTCAACCTCGTTAAAAAATCAATCAGGCAATGAGCATAGTTCTTTTCCTATGTCAAGCTCATTAAAAAATGAAAAAAAATCCTCTCCTAGTTGAGTCGAGTCTTTGATTAGATCTCATGAGTGTCAAGTCGAGTCTTTCATCTGATCTCGCAAATGAACCTTCATTCCATCCACCTATTAGTAACAAGTAGTCTACTTAGGTTTATTAAATGAAGACTGGGGGGCATGTTCCCTAGAAAGTTATGCTTGGGGGGCATTAAAACTTATCTCAAGCATGATTTTTCCTTTATTTCAAGCTTGTGTAAAAATGAAACAAACCTATCTCAAGCATGATTTTTCCTTTGTTTCAAGCTTGTGTAACAATGAAACAAACCCCTTTCAAGCACAATTTCCCTCATTTCAAGCTTGTGTAAAAATGAAACCACTCTCAAGCATAAATTTTTCTATGTTTCAAGCTTGTATAAAAATGAAACCTATCTTAAGTCCATTTCGATTATTATTTTTTAGGCTCGTTAAACTCATGAAAATCCCGAGATTATTTTTCTATAATTAATTCTTGTAAAACACATGAAAATGCCGAGTTCTTTCCGTCTTTTCCTGCTCATAAATTAAATTGAAAATCGGCCAAATGAGTATACTTTTATCACTTTGTCAAGCTCTTTAAAATTACGAAAAAGTGAAACAATGGAGTTCTCTTTTAAGCCCTTTTTAGATTCTGTAAATATGAAAAGATTGTTGAGTACTTGACTATTCGAACTCGTTAAAGGAAATGAATAGTTGTCCCTTTAGTATAAGTTTACTCCTTATCCAGACTGAAATGAACTCTCTACAAAAAGGTATACGTTGACTAATCATGGTCAATAGAGTTCTCTCCTGTATTATTTTATCATTTTTCAGGCTTGAGAGACTAAATTTGTGAAAAATAACAACCACGATGTTTACTTATGTTTTTCTTCTGACTCCCTAAAACTGAAAAATGTTGAGTTTCTCCTATACTAGACTGGTTAAAATTTAACAATAAAAGACATGTCGATTACAAACAGGACCGAACCACTCCTTCTTAGGGTTCGATTTTAATACTAAGATGGACTCAACCGAAGGATGAGATTATACAACAATCAAATGTTATCTTCCTCAAGGTTGTCAAAAATAAAGAGGTACTTGCCAGTAATGGTCAGGAAAAAAGAGAGAAAAATAATCCAGTTGTCACCCTTTTTTAGAAAGCAGCTTGCCACTCTTGAACATAACACTCTGTCAAACTTGTACCTGGGTTGGGAAAATCCTTTATCTAACATTTAATCAAACCACATTGAAAATTTTTGGCCGGTTTCTGGGTATTAGCTTTAGTTCAACTGCTGCCAAAGCATTTGCAGTGTCATTATGTGTTCAAGAGATAGTTCAAACAAACTATTCATTGCAAACATTTATCTCCATTCGCGTTGACCATCCCTGATTCATTCCTTACAAATATTTCTTCAAAGCTTGATCTAATGGTTTTGTGTCGTAGGCTTTCCTGTGACGGATCACTTTTTATCGACGACAGCTCATCATCTAGAAATTTGATCTAGAATCCTATCAGTACCTTGGGATCTGCATGCCCTAATGGTAGGTTTCTCACCTTCGACGATAGGTTGCATCATTGACCTTCGATCGAATGATTCTATGAAGTGTTCGAATACAAATCATTCATTCACACTTCATGGATCATACTGGAGTACTTTGAGAGCCATTTTCATTATTGGTGGTTTCTATCACACTTGTTAAAAGTTCACATCATTGACTATTAATCAAGTGGTTTCTACCATGTTCGACTTCGACACAATCAATCACATGGATAGAATTTTACTATTTCGGGAAGCAGAAATAAAGACCCTGGATCTAGTTTCCACCATCCAGGCTGTGAGGATATTTATATTCATGATACAGTAGACTACTCATGACAGATGGTTGCACCCATACTGTGTCTAATTTTGATCTAATATTGAAACCATATATGTACCAGAACATTTAGTTAGCTTTGATCTGAGTATGGGAATGCCTACCTTAGTGATGATATCTATATATATATATATATATATATATATATATATATATATATATATATATAAATTCTTGCATTGAATGTTTTTACAGGTTTTCAATTGGTGTCTCCAATCCAATCCTCGAAATGATAAATCACTTCACTCTTCAGTGTAACCTCAAACTTCGCACTTTAGGGGGTAATCTGTTACACATTATTTTTTCATCATGACATTTGATTGTCCATATAGGTTTATCACTACCTATATTTTTATCCCTTAGAAGTAAAAAACCCTAATGTTCCTAAACCAAGTCTTGGAATTTGAGAAAAGCTCACTAAAACCCTTAAAAGTCTAATTTCGCACTTTTCCTAGCCTTTCCCTGCGCGTCTGCAGATACTTGTTCTATAGCCTGCGGCAACTCCCGCACGTTATACTTATAAAACCTGTGGACCCTCGTAAAAATTCAAATAAAGGAAAAATTAAGTTCTATAATCCCAACTGGTTGAATATTCTCCCAACTGGAAGCTTCTAGAGGCGCGATCAGTTCAAGATTTATCCCTCGACTCATGGAGCTCTATCCCTCCACTCATGGAGCTTATCCCTTGGTCTATGGAGCTCAAATACCTTCATGAGAGGAATCCATCCCCCTCTTCATGGAACTGAAAATACCTCCACTTACCTATAAATTGAGCTCATGTTTCAGTCTCAAGGGTAGATTGTACGTTGTATATGGTAATTGCTGAAGAAATTCTCAAGAGACCATACTCTTTACACTAGCTTTTGTTGGCATGAGAATTATCACACGCTTATGTCCATAACTCCATGTTGGTTCAAATAGAGGAAGGCTTGTCAAACTGAAGGAGGAACGATTGTTCAGGACCCCGAGAGAAACTTGTACAACATCAAGGCATCAGGTTGTAAAGTTACTCTTTTCATTAAAGATAATACATATGGATCTCCTTTTCTGATTGAGTTGTTCTTGTGATTATTTGAATAATTCAATAATTATACTCCTTGATCTCTAAGTTAGATTAGTTGTTCTTAATTATTATATGTTGTAGGTGCTTTTAATTCTTTTGTCTGTCTTTCATTGTAGGTTCTACTTACTGAAGAATCCTCTTTGGAGCGACTAGATAAAAGACTTCACCGAATACTGGATTTCAAGGTAGGGGATTTCTTGTTTCTTTGTTTATAATAATTCTAAATTGCAAATAATCTAGAGAAAATGATTTACAAATGGATGTTTTTTTCTAGCTATTCGTAGAATACTAGGGAGATCGCTCTTGTCCACAAGAGGTATTAATCCGCATAACAATATGCATCACATCCAAATACCCTTAAGGTAACATGAATTAAGGTAATCTTATCCTCCAACAATGATTAAGGTAATCTGTTAAACAGGTAACATGAATTCTTTACTACCCCTACCCAAAATTCTTGTCCTAACACGACACCACTAAGCATGCTTCTTGCATTTTCCATCAATGTCTTGTTCATTCTTTCTACAAATCCATTTTTCTGAGGTCTGTATGGATAGTCTTCTATCGTGATATGACACACTTCTTAAATAACTCTTCAAATTCCTTCTTGCAGAACTCTCCACCATTATCTGCCCTCAACACCTTTATATTATCCTTTCTTTTGTTTTCCACCAGAGCCTTAACTTATTTAAACCTAAAAAACACTTCAAATTTATTCCCGACGAAATATATCCATGTATTCCTTGAGAATTCATCTATAAATGATACATAGTATAGAGACTCACCTAATGATAGAATCAAAACAGGTCCAAACACATCACTGTGTACATGCTCTAATATCCCATTTTCCCTCTTAGCGCCAGAGGGGAAACTCACCTAATTCTACTTCCTATATACCCAATGTTCATAGAAGTTAAAATCAAAAGATAAATTAGACATACCTTATACCATACCATTAACATGCAGTATTCAAAGACCCTTCTCTTCAATATTTCCAAGCCTTGGATGCCATAGCATGGTATTTTCTGTAGAGACCATAAGGTTTTCAGCTCCACTTTCAGGAACCACAAAACTTTTGCACCCATCAATAATAGTTCCACCCAGAAGTTTGTACAAAGTTCCAATCCAAACTCCCAGCATCAATACCACTGCTCCCCCAACCATCTTGCAGGTGTCCTTCCCTAACACTATTTTTACACCAGCATCATCCATCTTGCTTATAGAAATCATATTTTTGGCCAATGCAGGAATATGCAGAACACCAAGAAGTGTTCTAATCCTTCCACCTTGCAACTTCAACTTGATTTTCTGTGTCCAGCGATTTTGGCTTTCCTGTCATCCCATAAGAAGTCATCGCTGCCATCATATTTATCATAGTCACAGAACCACTCCTTATGGGGAGTGAAGTGAAATAACGCACCTGAGTCAATCAACCATGCCTCATGATCTACATGTGTAGTTGAAGAAGAAGCAAATTATAGATCCCCACCTTCATCTAAAATGGTTTTTGCCTCTCCAGAAGGAGCATCATCAAATCCCTTTCCTTTCTCAGGTGCTTTAGATCTACAGTCCTTTTTGCAGTGTCCTTCCTTTTCGCATTTCCAACATACCTTTACAAGTTTTCCTGGAGATTTATACACGAAAAATTTTAGGCTCTAATATTCATAGGTGGGTTCATTTCCATGTTTTCTTCAAGAAAAAAATCGTTAATTTACATTTTTTCTAAAAAAAATTTGCCCAAATTTTACAGGATAAATTTATTTTACCTTTAAAATCACCAAAATTTTATAAACAATATGTAAAATTATTAGAAACATGGATATTTTTATGGAAAATATCAATAAACATTTTACAATTTTCATATTAGGAATTAGTGAGATTCGCCAAGGTTTCTAATCCTTAGGATAAATTCCATCCTTAAAATTTTCACTGGATTTAGATCTCCCACTCGAGGACTTGTTTTATTTCTATTTTGGGATTGTCCTTGCACATACAAGGCATCTCCATTATGGATCTGCATATTTTTATGTCTCATCTCCTCTAACTACAAGGATGATATTATTTCATCAAACTTCAAAGTAGTTGTATTGCTACCTTGATCAAGGGGGATATTGGTGGCCACACACCTATTCCACCTGGACCCCCACTATTGTTTCTTTCAATTTTTCAATTTCCTTAATTGTAGCATAGTTTACTATTTTTGGTAGTTTTTTGGGTCTTGAACGTCTAGATTCATTTTGAGGACCTCAATTATGTTTTTGTGGAAAATGGGAAAAAATGAGTCTTTGACTCATGCTTGCAATCAAACTTTTTATTCCTTGGACAAATATTTCTAACGAGGTATTGTGTGCATCAAAAAAAGATCGTATGCCAAAGTTACGACCCTAGGATGTTGATGTACTACTTTACCCCAATGGGGCCCACTGTTTTGGCAATTCATCTCCCATGATTATGTTTTTGGATGTTTATGGTTTTCTATTGTTTCTCAATAATTAATAGGCCTTTGAGCCTCATTGTAACACAGTTCAAATGAATGTAGCTGCCACGTCTCTTCGTAGATATAAGCTACCATCACCATAGCTATTTTATTTCCATTCTGTCTATAAGCATATTTTAGTTATTTTATATTAATGAAAATATTTTTTTTTCCTGCTACATCTCTGCATTTATTTTTATTTTTGTATTTTATTGTGTTTCTGCATAATTCCAAATCAGTGGTAACAGAGTGGTCTATTGTTTCTCTAATTTTCTTTTCATGTCCCCAACAAGGACATGGTATAAGGAGATAGGGATCGAACTAGTTGAACCTTTGCAAGACCAGCCTCATAAACCCTAGCGACCTCCCATGGCAGAAAAAAAGAATGACAAGGGAGCAAGAGATCCTTTCAAAATATTTCTCGAAGAATCCCTCGAGAATAGAGGAACACGATGATGGACAAATTTTCACAGATCCTTTGATGAATTCCCACATGTGATGCATCTTCGTCTTGAAGTTACTCTGGAGGTGCCACTCCCTTCAAGGTACAAGTCAGCTTTTAGATTCTCGTATTTGAGGGCAGATAGATGAATACGTCATAGATAGATGGTTAAATCTCTTGGAAGGATGTTTTTTAGCTCATAAATTTCCAATATGGAAAAGATTTATTTTGCGCTCCTTAAAGCCACCTCCCATGTCAAGCACTGGTGGGAAACTCACTGCGAACAAAGGGATGAGAGAGAACCCTCACTATTTTTAGCCAAACCCACCTTTAAATCTTTCCAAGATTCCATCAAGGAAAAATATTACCCCGTGGGGAGCTATGAGGACAAGTACATACAATGCACTATGTTGTGGCAACAAAAGGATCAAGATATGCAGGAGTTGACAAATTTGTTCCATACCCTGCGCAAAAAGTTGGGTATCAGAGATTCAGAGAAACACTTGGTGCTTAAGTACCGCATTTTTTTGAACACATACATTTAAGAGGAAATGGAATTTCTCGACATATCCTCGCTTGGTGCAACATATCGATATGCTGCCAAGATCGAGCAGAAATTGAAAGAGAAGAAGGGAGACTTTGGATCTGCGAACCCAAACCAGAGCAAAGGACGGAGCCTGACTGAGATCCCCCAGGGAAACTCCTCAAATCCACAAGCCAAGGGTTATAGGAAGGAAAATAAAAACACTGGGAAGTGGTGTGAGTTCCATAAAACTCCACTCACAACATGAATGAATTTCATGTAAAGTAGGCATTGGTGGTCGAGATGAAATAATCAAAGACAGAGGCATGCTCTGATTCTGAGTTAGAAATTGACAAGCCAACTGACCAGGGTAAGCAGGTCATTCATGCAGAACCCAATATGATGGTAGCCACCATCAAGCTCCAAAATGTAGAACCCGAAGATCCAGAGGAGGGAGACTCCCTCTTTCACTCATAGATGTGGGTGAAGGGTTCGCCGCAACAATTTATTATCAAAAGAGGGAGCCAAAAGTAGCTTATTTTAGTAGAGGTCATGAATTAGTTTTTCCTACCAACCACACCACACTCACAGTCGTACACCATCGGGTGGTTTAACCAAAGACGAGATATTTGCGTCAGCCAATAGTGTCACTTTCCCTACAACATCAAGCCCTTCACGGATGACGTATTGTGTGATGTTTCTCCTCTTGAAGTCTATGATGTGTTATTATGCCAACCATACTTGTGGAAGAAACATTTTTTGTATGATTCGAGGCTTCACACTGTTATTATTTCTTTGGGAAGTAAGTTATACAGGATACCAGTGGTAGCCCTGCCTACCACCATCTCTTTAATATCTGCTAATCAATGTAGTAAGATCATATCCCATACCGGGAAATTTATTTTCTTTCTTATTCACTCTCAAATTAAGGGAAATATTGTGGCCACATCCATGGCCCTTGTTGAACCCCAAAATTTCTTCTTTTTTACAACCATTTTTCAAACCATTTTCCTCATTTTTAACCTTCAGAACTGTAATTTGGGCATCAATTCACCAGGCTTACGGAATATTAGGTAATTTATCATCTTATATTTCATAAATGAAAATTTTCTTTATTTTTTATCTTAATATTTACATTGGATACAAAATTATAGTGATTCCATAGCTAACATATGATTTTGTAGCTAAGTCCAAGGTTTTATAGGTTCCAAAGATCCATCTGAGAAAATAGGCATATGGGTAGGTGGAAATTAGTTGGTACAACGATTTATTCCTATCTTCATATTTTGGATCAATGAAGAAGACACCATAGCAACTTTGTCAAAAGGAAAAGTGAAACACCATAGGAGGCAAACCAGGCAAGCGAGATGCAGATTTTTAGCCTCCTGATTTTCTTTGTTGAGAAAAAATCATGAGAGGACCACAATATCCTATATTTCGAAGATAATTTTAGTGAATGTCAAATATCATAAGGCTTAATTCTATTAAACATTTAATGCGTAATATTTTTATAAAAATGCCTCTCAGCATAGAAAACAAAAACTTGGATTTTACATTTTAAGCACATTGTTTTTATATAAGTTATGCTTCGGTCCTTATTTATCTATTGTACGATTGCAATTTGTGGTTGATAATCTTGTGAAGCATCGTGTTGATCCTTTCTTCTCATAGGAGGGCCCTCTTGAGATAGTAATTTTTTCCCTTTTAACTGTATTAGTATTTCGTTTTATATTTTTTGTAGGATTTTGTTAGTTTAATTCTTTATTTTAATTGCGAGCTTGAAGATTGTTTTCATACCAGAGTTTTTATAATTCTTTTTATGGTTGAGTATGGTGTATAAAATGTCTAACACAACTCTGATACCATGTAGAAATTACACCAATGGATTCAATCCAATCATGCAATGTACTTAACCAAGATACTGAATCCTTCTACAATATTTGTGGAATATAAATCATGATCAATCGATCACATGAAAGTAAGAGAAAGAAGTAAATCAATCGAACAAAACAAGATTTTCCTAGCGAAAGAAACTGCTCAAAACCCCTCCATATTTATTTTATAATCAACCAAGGAATCATGAAACAATACAATGCATGTGTGCTCACCACAACCTCATAAACTCAACCAATTGTATCACACGGATCTAGGAAAAATTGGAATAATACATAGCCAATTTCTTGCCTACCCTCACCCTTCCTTGCTCACACAATCCCTAGGAAAAGTAATTCCTATTAAATAGAAATTCCAACCTTCCTTGACTGCGCAATCCATCATGGGCTTCTTGTGGCTTTATAATTTCACCTGGGCAATTGGATAAAAATACAATTGATAGTTTACTTGCCTTTAACCTTTGTCTCAACTGGGTCATCATCAGAATTGACATGCATGAAGATATTAGTAGTGAATCATTAGTTACTTGGTAGAATACTACTTGTGAATTAAATCTATTTTAATTCACTTTATCTTCCACTAGCTCATCAATCAGTTAGAACTAGTTAAACTGATTTTAACTCAATTAATTTGAGTTAACTGATTACACTCAAACCACACTAGTGCTACAACTGAAACTGGACCCTTTAAATAATAGAATCACTCTACATACCTATCCTTTGACCCTCAACTCTAAATTATTGAGCTAAATAATTCTATCACACTTAGTTAACTATTACAAGTTGTTATGAGAAGATTACAAATTATTTTCCAATTTATTTAGAAATTGGTTTCCCACATTCTCACTAATGTGTCACTGAATTCCTCACTCATGTGTGACCTGGAATCCCACACTAGTATGTGGTGCATTTTCTTGTTGAATTTCAACACTCCATCTCAACAAGAAAGGGATTATCTGCTACCCCGATCCTGCCTCTGTGGTATTTTAATTTTCTCTTTGCAAGCGCCTTTGTTAAGATATCTGCATCCTGATATTCCGTGGGAATGTACTGCAACAACATAATTCACCTCTGAATACAATATTTGAGATGGTGGTACCAGATGTAAATATTCTTGGACCTGTCATGGAATACGAGATTAACCGATGGTTTTAATTTACTCTGGTTATCACAATGTATCCTCGTCGGATCCATCTAATGATGAAAAAATGAACAAGTGTCTTCCTCATCCAGATGGCCTCACATGTAGCCTGAATAGCTACCATGTACTCTGCCTCGGCTGAACTGAGTGAAATTGATCTCTGCTTCATTTTGTACAAGAAATGGGTGTTGATCCTATGGTGAAAATTTCCCCTAATGTGCTCTTCCTTTCTGATGGACTACCTGCCCAATCTGCATCAGTGAAGCCTTGAAGCTTCACTCAGGCTTCACTCCCTCTATCCGTCTGTACCATAATCCATACTCTATAGTGCCCCTAATATATCTCAACACATGCTTCTCCTCCTTCCAAAATATCTTGGTAGGCTTAACCATACCTTGACTAAGATGGTTAACTGCATATCATATGTCTGGTCATGTGTTCACAAAATACATAAGTGAACCTACAAGCTATCTGTAAAAAGTAGCATCCACTACCTCACCTGAAGTAGAATCCTCCTTCCTCTAGTTTCCTGCAAGAGGAGTCTCCATGGATTTTTTGCCCTCCTGTGTAACTTCCTCAGAATCTCCTTGGCATAATTTCCCTGAGATACAAATAGCTCCCCATATCTTTTCCATATTTCCAAGCCATTGAGATAATGCAAGAGCACCATTTCCTTCATCTCAAACTCTCTTTCAAGATCCTGTTTGCAAGAAGATATGAGCTTCTCATCACCTGTCAGTATAATATCATCAACATAAAGTACAATAATAAAAATCTTACCATAAACCACAATATGATATAGGTTCGCATCCACTTCACTCCTTATGAAGCTCAACCCAGTGAAATAGTTGTCGATCCTGGTGTACCAAGCATGAGGTGCTTGCTTCAGCCCATACATTGCCCTCTTGAGTCTACACACATGTGACACCTTGTCAAACATCTCAAAAAATTTTGGTTGCTAAATTTACACTTCTTATTCAATAAATCCATTGATAAAAGTTGTCTTTACATCCATCTGATGTATCTTCGACCCCATATACACTGAGAGTGAAAGGATAGATTTAATCGATGAGTACCTTGCAACCGGTACAAAATTCTCCTCATAGTCAATCCCCTATACCTGTGAGAATCCTCGGGCCACAAATCTAGCCTTGTATTTCTCCACACTCCCATTTGTTGCTTGTTTCACCTTGTAGATCCACCTAGATCCAACCAATGACTTCCCCACTAGTATTAGGACCACTTCCCATGCACTATTTCTAATAATGGAGTCATACTCCTCAACCATGGCATCAACCCATGTTATTTTTTGCACTTCTACCTCAAAAGAGGATGGTTTTTTCACAATACACTCGCTCATAAGAGCCATGTATCCAGTATACCTGTGTGGGGACCTTCTCTGCTTGCATTGTGATGTAGGTGCACCTACATGCTCTGTCGCATCTAGCATCAATATTTCAACCTCTCTGGTGCTCTTCCTACCATTTCTGGTGGATCGCTCTACATGAGTGGTTTCTTCCACTCCATGATCCTCTGCTTATGGTTGCTCCACATCCTAAGGTTCATCCTTTGGAACTAAGAGTTCCTCATCTGCATGCAAGTCAAGCTCCCTCTCAAGGGACAATCGTATGGATTTATCCTCATGAAATTTAATATCTCTCCTGAAAATTATCATCCTATCAGCCGAAAAATACACCCGATAGTTGTGGGGAGTATCAGTGTACCCCAAAAATATCCCAACCTCTGATGTTAGTTCTAGCTTCTTCCTGGCATATTTGGTCATATGGAAATAGATAGATGAGCCAAAAAAATTAAAATATGAAACATCTAGTTTCTTACCTGAAAAATCCTCCTCTGGTGTACCCATGCCAAGTATCCAATGAGGACTATGATTCTACATAAATATCGCTGTGTTGCGTGCCTTTTCCCATAGATGCAACTGTAGGCCCTGATCATGTAACATAGCTCGTGTTGCTCCCATAATTTTCATGTTCTTTCTTTCTACAACCCCATTCTGTCATGGGTTATGATGTGAAATCAATTCTCTCTAAACTCCTTCTTTGGCACAGAAGTTCTTGAATTCATTAGAGATAGACTCACCACCATTGTTGCTCCTTAAATCCTTCACCTTATTCCCTATATATTTCTCTACCAGTTCTTTGAACTCACAAAACTTGGAGAACATCTAATCTTTCTTCTGTAGAAAGAAGATCCAAAAATTTCTATAAAAATCATCAACAAAATCACATAATACCTGTGCTTTGCTCTGGAAAGTGTAGAGAATGGTCCACACACGTCTCAGTGAACTCTCTCAAGGATTTTCGCTGCTTGGTTATCCTTCTCATGAAAAGTGGCTTTAGTATAATCCCCATGGTACATACCTTTCATGTTTCTATCTGCGCAAGAGTACCCTTTGGAAGACCTATAGAAATATGTTGCATGATCCTCAAAGAAATGTGGTGTAGATGGCCCAATATCCTGTGCCATAAATCACCTGTATCCCGGCTCACCACTTCCCTTACTTTAATTCTCAATGTTGTGTGGCCATCTAGATCAAGTTTGTAGAGGTTCTTCACACGAAGGCCAATATTATTTACTTTTCGTGTGGCTTTATGGCGAAGGAACTCCTTTCCTTCACTGAAAACCACATCATATCCAAGATCCTCCAACGTAGCAACTGAAACTAAATTCTCTTTC
Organism: Pinus albicaulis; assembly: GCA_034641835.2. Lineage (NCBI taxonomy): Eukaryota > Viridiplantae > Streptophyta > Pinopsida > Pinales > Pinaceae > Pinus > Pinus albicaulis. The sequence goes on along the minus strand of CM076579.1, from coordinate 1,548,796,607 downwards.
AAGGCTGGTACATGCATGACATATTTTAATATAAAAGGTTTACTTGACTGTCTTAGGAAAGTAACTATACCAATCCCGATAGCATTATACCTCCTGTCATTTCCCAATGTGCATCTAAAGATCCTTCTCCTCAAAGCTACTAAAGAGTTCTTTTTTTACCGTCATGTGGAAAGATGCTCCACTATCCAAGTACCACATAGATCCCATCACATTCGACGCCATACATGCGATGAGAGATAATTCCAACTCAAACTGTGAGGCCAAAGCTTCACCTGCTGCAACTCCCAGAGCCTTCTTGTTTTTCTTCTTCTTTTGTGGACAATTTGTGGCATAGTGTCCATAATCATGATATTGTAAACATTTAACCTTTGACATGTCACGCTTCTTGCCTTCTTTGTAGGTATCAGATTTGGGATAGGAATTCTTCCCCTTCCCCTTCTTTTCCTTACCAGCCAAGGCACAATTTTCCTCATCATTTGTTTTGGATGAGGATCCATCCCTGGTATTCTTTCGAAACTCTTCTTGTACCAAATCTAACCATAGTCGCTCCCAATGTGGTAACTTCTCCCTCCCATTCACAGAGTCTTGGTAAATATGTCAGCTCTTGGGAATACCTAGAAGTGCTAGGCTCACCAAGTCATCATCAACTACATTAATCCCAACACTTCCAAGCTCATCTCGACATTGAGTGAACTTGGTCAAGTATTTATGGACTTTGTCACCTTTATCCATTTTTATTTTCCTGAGCTTGTCCTTGAGTGCCAATTTTTTGTGGTCACTACTCCTTTGAAACTGATTTTTCAAGGCCTTCCACATAGCATATGGAGTTTCCTTTCCATGGAGACTCGAGACAATATGATCTCAAAATCACTCTAATAATATCCTCCTTTCCTTTGCTACCTTCGCCTGCCATGCATCAAGAAGTTGGCCATATGTTGCAGCAGGCTTGGGAATATCATTATCTATGAATTCCTTCAACCCATTTTCCTCCAACATTGCCTCCATCATGTCCTTCAATGCAAATATAATTTGAACTTCCCTAGAGTCCATATTCGAGTCTCAATCCATCGAAATACATCTTGATCCGTTTCTAGTTCCAAAGAAAATATCTGCAAATTTGAATATTGTTCAACATAAACTCAATTTATTCTCCACTATTGTCATTCCCGACACTCTGAAACCATGTAGAAAATATATAACACAACTTTGATACCATGTATAAATTACACCAATGGATTCAATCCAATCATGAAATGTACTAAAACAAGATACTGAATCCTTCTACAAAATTTGTGGAATATAATTCACGATCACTCAGTCACATGAAAGTAAGAGAAAGAAGTAAATCAATCGCACAACATAATATTTTTCTGGGGAAAGAAACTCCTCAAAATCCCTCCATATTTATTATATAATCAACCAAGTAATCATGAAACAATACAATGCATGTGTGCTCACCACAACCTCATACACTGTATCGATTGTCTCACAATGATCTAGGAAAAATTGGACCAGTATGTAGCCCATTTCCTTCCTACCCTTAGCCTAACATGCTCATGCAATCCATAGGGAACATAATTCTTATTAAATAGGAATTCCAACATTTTTTTACTGCACAATCCATCATGGGCTTCATGTGGCTTTATAACTGCACCTAGGCAGCTCACTAAAAATACAACTGATAGTTTACTTTCCTTTAACCTTTGTCTCAACTGGGTTATCATGAGAATTGACATGCATGAAGATATTAATAGTGAATCATTGGTTACTTGGTAGATCACTATTTGTGAGTTAAATATATTTTAATTCACTTGATCTTCCAGTAGCTCATCAATCAATTAGAACTATTTAAATTGGTTTTAACTTAATTAATTTAATTTAACTGATTACACTCACACCACACTAGTGCTACAACTGCAACTGGACCCTGTAAATAATAAAATCACTCTACATGCCTATCCTTTGACCCTCAACTCGAAATTCTTGAGCTAACTAAGTCTATCACACTTATTTAACTATTACAAGTTGTTATGAGATAATATTACAATTTATTTTCCAATTTATTTAAAAATTGTTGCCCACATTCTCACTAATGTGTCACTAAATTCCTCACTCATGTGTGACCTAGAATCCTACACTAGTGTGTGGTGCATTTTCTTGTTGAATTTCAAGATATGGTGGTATTTCTTATGCACATGGGTAGATAATAGCTTTACATTTAAGTTGTATAGATAGGATTGTAATTTCCAGAGATAATATTCTTTTTGTCAAGGATAGATTCATTTGCTGTTTGATTTCAATTCAAGCACTGTGTGATTTCATTTTCAAGCAAAGAGTGGTCTGATTTTATTTTCAAGCATAGAATGGTGTGATTCCATTTTAAAGCAAAGAGTGGTGTGATTTCATTTTCAAGCAAGAGTGGTGTGATTTCAATTAAAGCAAAAGAGTGTGTTTGATTTAATTTTGAGTGAGCATGAAAAAGTGTGTTTTTTTCATTTCAAGAAGAGTGTGATATTTTAAGCTAGAGATACAGAATTAATTTCATTTACTAACTATTATAGAAACATGTGCATTTCGATATCTCAAATTAACTTAGGAATTGCTTGAGTGACAAAGACTCCTAGCACATACAGTGCACATACATTTCATCAATATACTAGCCCAGGTTTATTATTTATGTAAGTAATTTAACATCAATTTAAATATCAAACAACCCTCGAAAAGGTTTCCTCCACACATAAAAATCATGTGGACAAGATCGTTGAATAATACAGGGACATCTTCTCCTCACCCACACTGGTACCCTTGCACTTTTAGGTCAAGCATCCAATCAATCTAACTCCGAGAGAAACTCTACCCAATAGAGCTCTCCATAGCTCGACTGGTCGCAACCCCTTTTAGGTGGGGTTGGGATTCCAACCACTCTGTCCCATTGATGTGGCCATACCATTTGCAGCTACTTAGGCAGATTTGGCCCATGTCCAGTCTGAAATTTATAGGGCTAACAAATTCATTGATTGAATGCATCAGATCCACCAATAGGTCCATGGAATATTGGAAAAATCCAATGCTAAGTAAAACAAGTGACATTATCAGCATCAGGTGCCACACAAGTTCCAAGTGGGTGACAAAGTTTGGTTAAATGTGTAGAAGGAGCACCTCGCTGGGCCCCACTATAAGATTTTTCCACTCTGATATGGGTCATACACCATCAACAAGGCTAGAGGGTAGAATGCTTTCAAGCTTAGCATTCTTCCATTCCTTGGCTTGCTCCTACTGTTCAATGTCGACCTCCTTCAACCATACTTTCCACCACTACTGAAAACATCTAACATTGCAGAAAAACTCACACCAATAGAGTTAAACCCAAAATGCATGGAAAATGCCACCACTTATTATATCATCGACATAGATCAATAATACTCACCAATAAAATATCCAATTATATCAAATTGTCAAAGCTGGCTAACTCCTGCACCAAGACACGTGGCTCACTAGGGACCAATTTTAGCAGAATTTTCCCCAACTCATGGAGGAACTCAACTCAATGGGGATCATTTCTTCCTAATCGGGAAGAAATAATCTAGGTGGATATTTGTGTCGACCCACCTATTCTACTTGGACCCCCACTATTTCTTCTTTTATTTTCTTAGTTTCCTTAATTGTAGTGCAGTTTACTATTTCTGGCAGTTTTTCAGGTTTTGGACTTCTAAAGCTAGTTTGACGCCCTAAGATTTTTTTTTGGAAAATGGGAAAACATGATTCTTAGACTCATGTTTGTAGTTGATATTTTTAGTCCTCATATAGATCTTTCTAACGAGGCAACGTGCGTGTCAAACAAAGATCATATGCCAAAGCTACGCCCCCGCGAAATTGATGTACCAATTTATTCCGATAGGGTCCACACTTTTGGCGATTCATCTCCTAGGGTTAGGTTTTTGGATGTTTAGGGTTTTCCATTTTTTCTCAATAATAAATAGGCCTTTGAGCCTCATTGTAACATAGTTCAGAGGCATGTAGCTGCACATCTCTTCTCAGAGGTAAGCTACCATCGCTCGAGCTAGTTTATTTCCATTATGTCTATAAGCAGGTTTCAATCATTTAATATTAACGAAATGAAGTTTTATTCATGTTTCATATCTATGTTTATGCTTATTTCTAAATTTTATCGCGTTCCTAATAGAAATACTAATAATATGACTCATTAAAGATTGAAATTGTTTCATATATATTACAAATACAAGGAAGTGAAACTTGTTAGGGTCCCGTGATTTGGCCGATTGGCTAGCCAAATGACGATGTAACATCAAACCAAGCTTTGGAGCCCAAGGACCTAGCCTTCCTGGACTCAGAGAGGGCTCTCTCTATATGTGTAGAAGATGTCGGTGTGTTTACTTGCGATGTTCTGATATTAGGCTTGTTATGAAGTGTGTTTTTTGGTTTTTTAGTTTTTAAGTTTGTGAGGGATGAAACTGATCAAATACATAAACTGGATGACAAGATGTAGATAAATTGGGCTATGGGGTCAAACAGATCAAGGAAGCTATGAAGTGATGATGTAAAGCTGCTGTAGGGCCGATTTGATTCACAATAGAAGGGATCTCTGGGAAAAATGGATTAAATGGACAATAAGTTGGTGAAAGACAAGGGATTTCAAATGCAAACTAGATAATAGCAGACATAAACATGTAATAGCAAGACATTGATCATGCTAGGAATAACTATAAGCTAATCAATACATAGAAATCGAACATTCCAGCCATACATAGAGGTATAAGACCCTCTAACTTCGGGAAAAGGCTATCAGACTTTGGGGAAAACACATGAGACAAACTAACAACTCATAAACTATGCCGGAACGCCTAAACATAATCTCTAAGTCATTGGGCACTTGGAAAAATAAGTTTTCATAGTTTTAGGCAAAGGGCTAGATCGGGACTAGGCCTCCTTGGTTCAACAAAATGATCAACAAATCAGTCAAAGAGAAAGTTTTATGGACAGAACTATGGGCAGCTGATAGGTAGGTAAGGAAAACCATACATCCTACTCAACATACATGGAACTGATGAATAAAACTTAGCAACAATACCTTAGGTTACTAAAGAGCAGCTAAGAATTCTTTAGCATAACTAAGGGAAAAGAAAACATCAAGCTATGAAGATTCAGGGATTTTGAGGTGCCTCCATGGGCATGTCTCAAAATCAATCTTTACTGATATATAGCAGCAAGAAAAATGAATTATGAGTGAAAACTAGAAGACAAAACACATTAAGAAGCACTATACCATTCTACCATGTCAAGGAATCCATCAACAAGCCTTCATAATTCCTCAAAAGCATCCAAGAGGCAGTCCAAAAATCATAACTCAAGTGTATTCTTCAAAGCTCATATGACCAATGCATTAATTCTTCTCTCAAGTTCAGCCTCTGAATTACAATGAGAACCATGGAATAAATAGGCTTGAGGGAGGAAAACCTCATGGAGCAACTAGCTATCCCATTGGCCAAGTCAAAATATCTAAACTTGTCCTTGAGGCTTTGCAAAGCCCAAGGCACAAAATATCCCATCAAATATCTAAAAAACTGCTAAAAACGGAAATTATATTAACTTTACATGATTTTCCCATGATAAAAATAGCTTAACGCACATTTGGGAAAAGCAGATTTTTGGAGTTCAAAAATTACAAAAATACTTCTTATTTATGCCTGAAAAAGGTCCCCTGACTTGCTGGATGAAAATGGCAGCCTTCCCGATGTCGAAATGAGGCTCATGATGGCTCGTTGGAAATCTCTCTGTGTCTGCTTTCCGGCGCAAGTGGAATCATCTCAATATGATCTCTGAAAGTCCCTCAAAACTGTACCTGTGCGCAAAAACCTAGAAAATAACAGGCTGCTGATATGGCGGGCAAAATGTGCAAAATGAGGCTGTTTTTCGCCAATTTGAGGGGGCGAATGATCTTCAAATGCCCTGAAAATCGCTGGAGAGCTGCTCATGGAATTATGGCATCCATCGGTATTATATTCCTCCCTTGACGACTCATCAAACTGAAATGGCGCATTTATGAGTTTTTGGCGAAAAACCCAAAAATGCCAAAAAACAAAAAGTTTCCGAAACAGGCCCAAAATTGGCATGCATGACCCTCAAGGGTCCATAGAAACATGCTCCGAAGCTGAAGCCAAAATATCAAGGGTTGATATGCTTTTTGCTTCTTTCCGTGCTAGGCGCCTCTCCTTCAACTTCTTCAATTTCTCTTGTGCTACCTTCAATTTTCGCCTGGCAAACTGATTTAGCTTCTGAAAGTGAAGAGTCCTTTTTCTCTGTAGCTCAAGATCCCTGTTTTCCTTCTCAAGTTTTGTTTCCAAATGCTAGTTAGCTCTCTCAAGCCATGCTTCCTTGTTTTCCTCAATTTCCTGCTCAAAGAGGGCAGTGAGAGGAAAGGCTTCGAATTGAGCTTGTTCTTCTGCTCTCTGTTTCTCCAAGGCTCTTCTAAGCCCGATGGTTCTAGGCCTCTTCCGCCTAGGCTGGTCTTCCTCCTCTTCATCATCAAACTCGCCAATGAGCTTTTCAATTCTTACTTGCGCCTTTTCTGCCTCCTTTTTATACTTGATCGCCCTTGCCTCATGAATGGCTGCATGATACTTCATTTGTTTGTTTTCAACCTCCAAGAAATGGTTGAAATTCCTCGCCCTTTGAAGGTCTTCTTGTAACACTTCAATTTGCCCTTCTTTGTGAATGAGGAGGTTTTCAAGGATGCGGGCCTCGTTATCACTGTCATCGCTTGGGATAGGGATGACAGCTGATTTACCTCCATGCTTGGTACTTTCTCCAATTTTACTTTTTCCTTTGAATGCCAATCTAGCACTTTTTCTCCTTGGCAAGCTAGAAACTGTCTTTTTGGGCGATTTCCTCTTTTTAGGAACAGTTTTGGTCACTGTCAAGGAAGCAGCTTCAGCTTGCTGTCCTTCCTCAACATCCTGTCCAGCTTGTGGCTCAAAAGGCGCTTCATTTGTTTGCCCAACTTGCTGTTCCTCCTCCTGTACCTGCTGCTCCTCATCAACCTTCAACTGCTGTTGTCCCTCAAAATCTGGCTGCTGCTGCTCACTGCCTTCTTTTTCTCCCTGTGGTTCACTGCCCTCTCCTTCTCTCTGTTCACTTGGCTACCCAGTGGTCATCTTGAGTTTTTTAGGGGTAGCCCTACTAGACAAAGGCACTGGGCGATGGATAGGCTGAGTAGGAGACACATGAACAGGAGGGACAGTGGCGAAATCTGCATGGCTAATGAAGGAATCCCATGAAACCCCTTTCTTCTCCAGCTGGTGTAAGAAGATAATCTTGATCAAGGAATGATGAAAGAGAGAAGGGATTTGCTGAGGTGGAGCTTTCTTTTGGACAGTAGCTGCCATTTTCTCTATGCTTTTGGACAAAAAGTATGGAAGGTTTAATTGCCTGCTTCTGGTAAAATGCATCAACAAGCGAATATGATAAGAAAAAATTTGGCTAAACCTCCCTTCACAAGTGAAATATCTCATTATGGCTTTCATCAGCGGAGCATAACTGTCAAGAAGATAGGAGAAGGGGAAAATAGCAGTGATGGTTTCCCTATGTTCAGGCTTGATGAAAGGTTTATAATCCTCCAGATCAAGATGCGCTTGTTTAAACCACTTTTCACCATGATACAGGATCTTGGTAGCCTTGGATACATACCTTGGGGAGATTTTGAAGTCAAGACCTGCTAACTGGAAGTGTTTGTCCTTGAATCTCAAAGCGCACAAATGTGTAAGTGGCGAGAAACTCTTGAATTCTTCTATCCTCTGACAGAAATCAAGACAGCCTACTTCATGGAAATTGAAAAGCACTGATGGGTGAGCATTGATTTCTTCTATGGAGATAGGCTCATATCTCTTATGTGGACCGCTCTTATGATCTCGCTTTGGAGGCATTCTGACTTTGACCAAACTTTGGAAGAGGCAAACTGCCTTTACTATATGAACAATGCTCTGCTAGATTGAAACTGGCCACTAGACTGTTTGGACAAATATGGACACTGTGGTTTTGAATAAAATGTAACAATGTTTCCTTTAAACAAACCACCTCTGTACTTCTTAAAAAACAACCCTCCAACTCTGGATATACTTCAGCTAGGCAAACTTTTTAACAATGGTACCATGTGTAAAAGATGGGGTAACTGCTTTGTAGATTCCCTGTGCACAGTTTTGAACAATCACCCCTCTTGTGAATTTGTTAGAGGCCAACCTACACTGGTATTTGTGTTTTCAAAACAAAACTCAAATATAAAAACCCTGCTCTTCAGGTCATTTACCTTGAAAAATACCTCTGTCAACAGATTTCTGTAGAGACCATACAGTGGAAAGAAAGGAGACCTTTTGGTTAGGTGAAATATTAGCCCTCTGTGTTTAGGAAAACACCTTTCACTTGTGAATTTTGAGAAATCAATCACCACCTTTGTGCCTCTGGCTTCAATGTTTAAAGTTTCAACCATCAACAACTCTGCCCTTTAGAAAGTGGCTCTGTTCACCTTCAGAAAACCGTGTTAACAAATCTTCAACATGATACAATATGGTTTCGGTAAAGGCAGACCCAAGTTAGATGTATAACCAATGCATAGTGGTTTAAGAAACACACTCTCTGCTTGTGAGTTTAAAAAGTCCACCAACACCTCTATACCCCTGCCTCCAATGTTTAAATTCTTATTAACAAACTCTGCCTTTTAAATGTGCTGTCACCTTGGGAAACTCTCTGTCCACAATCTTCAGAATGATACAATGTAGTGCAATGAAAAAGCAGACTTAGTTTAGGTGTAAAATCAATGCATAGCGCTTTAGGAAGACCAGCTCTTTACTTGTGAGTCTCAAAGGTCAACACTACACCTGTACCTCTGAAATATTAAACTAGAAATTACGAGAACTTCTGCCATTTGAAAGACCTCAAGTGGCCTTATTTTAATGAGATGTAAAACATTCTCTGCCTTACACTCTGCCTCAAAGTCTGAAATTTCAATAAATCTATACTTCATTGTACTATTTATTCATAGTCCTGTTTGTCAAAATCAGCCTTTCCAAACATACAATACTTCTGGTGAAAAGAGAGGATTACAGCTTCAACAATACCATGATGCTCTTTGAGGACACTTTTCTTGTGAAGTTAAAAGATCAAACATCACATGTGTACCTCTGCCTTCAATGTTTACATTTAACCACCAACAACTCTGCCTTTTAGAAAGTGACTCTGCACCTTTGGAAACTCTTTGCTAACAATTCTTCACAGTAGTGACAAAATACAGTGAAACAGGGGGGGCAGTTTGCTACAAAGGTGTGCTTGTGAGATAATGACAACAGTCACTCTGTTCTTGAAACCTCTGATGTCAATCAATACATGATTTGAAAATGACACAAACTGATTCCTAACCATAAAACCCCGTATTATCACAATGCAATTACCTCATCTCACTGTGTAGGAAAAACTGCTTCTGTTTTTAACAATAATGGCAAGGTCCGGGGTTTTCAAACATTCTTGTCATTTATCAACACCTTGCAATCGATGGGGAGTTCATAAAAATACCTCAAATTTTGATGGATGCCCGCTTGAAAGGATGAAAGAAGCGCTGGACACTCTGGACAGTTGCGCGGCAACCTTTGGAGAAAACCCGTCGCGCAGGAAAATCTTGTCGGGTCGGCCTGTCGTGTGGTCGGGCGGCCTTGTACAGGCGCGTCGCGCCAACGTACAGGAACGTCGCGCCGACAAAGGGCTCTGTGCAAAATTCCGCCCAGGCACGTCGCGCCAAAAACCCAGGCACGTCGCGCGGCTTCAAACGATGCTCGACTTTGCAATTTTGACCCGAAAGTTGCTGTGTTGGTGCTAGGGAGGCACGGGATCAGGTTTTCAGTTTTGAAAATGAAAATACTCCCTCAACCTTATTCTTTTATATTAATTCGAAACAAGTCTTAACGGTCTTGAACTTTGTAAAATGAATGTTGGTTTTGACTTTGTTTTGTTTTTTTTTTTTTTAAACAACCAGTGGGCATGTCATTTTAATATACAAAACCGAACATTGGCTCTCATCCCGAGTTTTTAAACCTTGGCAAACATTCAACAAACTTCATCACCTCTGCCATTGTTTTTAACAATGTTGGGGCTATCTATGATGTAAGGAAAACCACCTTACCACTGTAAAGATGATGCTAAAAAAAAAACTGTTATGTTCCTGAAAGACAGGGCTTGCCTTGTTAATGTATTTTGACTGGTGCCTTGGTCTTTTGTAAGAGAGACATTCCAAAACCTCAACTCTGTCCCAGGAGATTGCATGTGCCCTTCCAACTTGTTTAATCATCTCTGCTCTTAGGTGACTTATAAGCTTTTTCCCTGTAATTTGTGGGTTTGCTCTTTTGATGGCTTGCTTTCACATATACTTCACTTTGTTTACTCAAAAGGATCTTCTTTATGCTTCAGGCAGGCGATAGTGAAATGCCTTTAACCATTTCTTTTTGAGAAGCGCTCCTTTTGGTATCAATAACATACATTGTTCATAACATTTCCTTCTTTCCGGTGAATGCGATCGACAGATAGTTTTTTGAAGAGGGAAAACAGTACCTTTTCCTCATAAACAGTAACACTTACCTGTGCAATGACTTTTATTCAATTTCTTTGTATCCTTCCATTATATTTTACATCAATCAGCTTCAGCAACTTGCAATGGCTTTGGCCATCTACTCATGCATGGAGGAGGCTCTTCATCAGGTAAGGTGTCCGAAGGCTTTTTAACAACTCTGTCTGACACAGCCTTTTTTTTTGAATGTGATGGTAAGTGAACTACTTGAATAACATCAATATAAGCATCTCTTTTTGCAAACATCACTGTATTTCAGAAGAAACCCCAATCACAATGACACTGTTCTAAGGGTGACTGAGATATTTATCATTTGGCTTGTTTATCTCATGACCTGTTACTTGACAAAAACTCTTTGTGACTATGAAGGTCAGTGCTTTTTTGAAAAACCAAGGGCTTTCTTTCTGCCTGTGTAATGGCATTGGTTAACAGCATCTATTCCATTTGATCTTGGACAAAACAGGCTACTTAAGAGTGGGATGTTTACTGATGACATGCTTTCTAAAGCTTCAACAATTCACATGATTTGTAAGTTTGAAGTGAGCTCCTTTATCAGACCAAACTACCCTTTCCTTTGAGCTTAGCATATTTCCACTATATTCCTGTTATGATCATTAGTCATATTCATGAAACCTGGAGTCCCTGTTTCATTTGTTTCAGTTCAAGTCAAACCTGGATCTTTGCCATCATCTAAGTCAATATTTGCCCGCGCCCTCTGCTTATGGATGAAGGAGGCGCCCTAACCCTCTGCTTGTAAATGAAGGAGGTTCTGGGCCTTGAAAATTTACCAGTTTGCTGAGACTGTGGTGACCTTTTCTTACTGTGATTTTCATGCTGAAAAGAGCTGTAAAGTCCAGATGAGTAGCTTTCTGTTTTGCAGACATATCTAAAGGCTCAAGTTACACTTAGAAGCAGTTGTTCCTCTAACTGTAAACTCAAACATTTACTCCATGAGATGAAATATATTTCCTGTCTTTGTAGAAACATAGAACACTGTGAAAAACCTAATAGTCAGCTTGAGATTGGATTTTATGCAGTGCTGAGATCTAGGGGGTGTGAGTGGCGCGACTTAGGGCTGCTTGTTAATTTCATTTGCAAAGTAAGGGATCAGTCATGGCAGGTCTTTTGCAGATGGAGGCTTTTTGGCTTTTTGATGATTGCCAAAGGTGAAATGTCCTAAAACGCCACTTCCTAACATAGGGGAGACTATTGAAACAGATGTGGATTTGATTTTTAAAGCTGATGGGCAGACCAATAAGGCTGAGGTTAGATAGGATTGTGACAAGGAGGTTTTGGTTTTGCCAGGGGTGGACTGAATAGGTAGAAAGGCGAAAAAAGTTTTGGGAGGGTTTTCTGGATGACATATTGACTTAAGGAAATCAGTTTCTAGAAAACTCAGCTGAAGATATAGTCATCACTAACATGTAAAAAATACTGATGGCTAACAGTGGCTCCATTTGGGGAGGGCAGCTCCTCGTCAGGAGGTGTCCAGAATTCAGATCTTTGGCTTATGAAGACCAGTGTCTTATCCATTGGTGCAAAATTTACCCTTCTCTTGATGTTATTTCTGAAAAGTGACAGCATGGTTAACATCAATGATACTTCTACCTACCCCACTATCTTTCCTAACATTTTTTCCTTCTCTTTGGCGCATTTGAACTAGCAGCCTTTTGACAATGTATATTTTTCCTTTTTTGCAAAATGAAACTATCTATTTCTACTCTTATATCTACCGGGAGTTCAGATTAAGCTGATGAACTCCTTCATTTCTCTACCTAGAACTAGATCGACTGTCAAGATTAAGCAGTTTGACAGGATTTCATTCTCTAATATACAACATGAAATTCAAAAATGATCAAATCAGGATTAGGCAGTCTGATTTGTCATGCATTTGCGGCATAAAAGACAAGCTGCACACAAATGTTATTCTACAATAAAGGAAACTAGACAAGCGGGGTTAAGATGTACAATGTGTTTTTCATCCCTCACTTCTCTCTTTGGTTCTGTTTTAGGCATGTGGAACCAGAATCTCTCCCTAATCTAAGCTCTGTGATAAGTCAATCTTACACAATGTTGACTATCTTGGCACTCACTAACTTATCGGCAAATAAATTTAAACATGCTCAGCTATGATTAGGCTAGATAGCTGAACAAGACATTGAAGTACTAGTAGCGGCATTTAGACTTGCTCGCTTTCCGAAAGACTATTTTTGGAACATGGGGCCTTTGTTCTATCTTCACTTGCCCTCTTTTCTGCTTTTTACTGTTTTTGACTTTCCTATCTTTTACTGTTTTTGATTTTTCTATTTTTTTCAATATTTCAAACAATGGTATGTACAATGACTGAAAGTGTTTCAAACTCAAAAATCTTGGAAATGACGGAATTTCAGCATCTTATCCTCGTAAGGATCTCCTCTCACCCTTGGCCCACTTAACTCTTGAAAAGAAAAATTTGGGAAATTTTCTCTCTCTAACATGACATAGGGATTCATGCAAGAATCTCTAAACAGCCCGGTATCCTCTCTCTGTACCTCTCTGAAAATCTGATTTCCACTCCTTTCCTTACTGTATGCTTTCTTCAGGTAATGTATGTACTCTTGATAATTCTTGAAATAGATAGTGACATCATCAAGGTATGCAAAAACACAGAAATTTAAAACTGGGAACATGGCCTTCATGAACAGATTTCTGATATTGGGTGGTTTAGCAATTTTGAACTTGAAATCATATTTACCTCCCGCAAACTGGAAGAAATCTTTAAGTTGTCTACTTTGCAAAGGAATCTGATGATTATGATCTGAAAGATGATCTTGCAAGAATACATGATTAGAAACATTTTCAATTGGTGAATCATGATCTTGAGTAGAAAAAACCTGATTTTTGTTATATGGAGATGCGTTATTATTTCTAAAATCAAAGCAAATTCTATGGCCACTAGTTTTCTCCTTGATCATTTCAGTTTGTCTCAGTTTGCTGTGTTTGCTTTTGTTAAAGTTGTTCTTTGAGGAAAAGGTAGTGATACAATGTTTTCCCTTGTTTTTTCTGTAGAAATTAGTATTTTGCATGAAATTTCTGTTTTTAGCATTTCTAAGTTCTTCATGAAAAGACAAAATATGAGCCAATTTCAGTAGTTTAGGTATGCTGGGATTATAACTGTCATCCTTGCCCATAAAAAGTTTATTTGGCATTTTCTCAAGATGTTGAGCTACTGAGGTTATGGTCAAAGTTTTATTTGCAGTAGGAGGGTCACATGATGGTAAATCTTTGAGGTATGGTAGAAACATTAAACTCCCTTTCTCCCGGGTTCCAAATAGGTTTATGATGTGAAGGTCTTCTAAAGCTTTTACCCGGAAGAAATTTCCACAAGTTACTGCTGGTGTTTGATCAAAGCTAGAGCAATTTGCTTGATAGTACATGAGAGTTTGTGCTTCTTGCTCTAATCCTACTTGGGAGAGGGGAAACTTACTTTCCTCACGACACAGTTGTTCATGATCATGGTAGTTTTGAGTGTCCAGCTCATCATAAGGTACCAAGGACAACTGATGTGTGGGATCTAAGTCTATATCAGCTTCTTCTGACTCTTCCTCTATGTTTACATCAATATTCATAATGAAAGAGTTTAAGTCGGAGCGCAAGGAACACATTGGAATGTTATCTGGCCTATCTTGGCTGCTAATCATGTATTTCATGTGTGATTCGCGGTAGAGTATCCTGTTCTGACCAAACACAGGAATGGTGGCATATGACATGTCCAGTTGAATATTCCCTTGGAGTTTGGCTCCCCAAGATCTAGATAGAAGCATCCCATACTTGAGAGGAATGTCTGCCACTACTATATCCATGATTAGATGTTTCGCGGGTATTTGGGCCAGACTAAAGCAAAGGTCTTTGATCAAACCTAGGCATTGGACTCTGCTTGAATCAAATGAATATAAGTCTTTGTATGGTCTTGTGATTTCCAAGCCTAATCTTTCCATTACTACCTTCGGCATAATATTATGCGAGGCGCCGGAGTCCAGCATGGCATTGTGGAGGATTTGGTCGTGGATGTTTAGGCTAATGTAAAATGGAAGAGTAGCTCCCTCTTGGAATTTTCCCTCTATCTTTGGACCAAACAATACTTCAGGAATGTCATCAGTGAGATTAACAGTGTTTGCATCATTCGCTAGATTTAAGACCTTTAGTACTTGGGATTTATAAGAGTTTTGGGCAATGAGTTCAGTAAGAGGCATGGTGATTTTGATCTTAGCGATTTCGCCTTCAAAGCTAAAAGGTACTTGAAGTTTAGATATGTTTGTTTCAGCTTTTTCAGCTAAGACCTTGTCTATGTTTTGAGTTTGTTGACCTTGTTTAGGCGTTTTGTTTGCCATAGTTTTTTTGGTGACCTTGGTAGAAGTATCAGGAGTATATGAGAGAGGACTAGTTTGGGTAACTTTAGCTTGGCTTTGATCAGTCTTTTCAACCTTGATTTTGTCACTGCTTGATGCTTTTTTGAGGATGGTATCTGGAGCTTTAGCAGTATCAGAGTTACCTTTCTTGACATTATCTTGGTTTCTTTTGCTTCTAAGGTCATATTGCCTGTGGGCTTCTTCAATAGCATTTTGAAACTCTATGGCAGGGTCATCAAGATCTTCATAATTGGTCTCATCTTGATTATGCGAAAATAAGGCTTGTTCTTCTTCGGTGAGGTACACCTCACCTTCATTGTCAGACCCTATGAGGTTTAAATGATGTTCATCAAGAGGTTCTGAGTCCCTATCATCTTCTTCCACATAGTTTTCATTGAATGGTGGCCTGATCTGTTGGTCATTATCCCTTGGTCTGTTTTGGGGCTGCTCCCTCCTAAAGTTTTGGTTTCGGTTTCTGATTGGAGGGTTTGGCTGGTTGTCTCTAACAGGAGGTTTTTCATTGATCTTTTCCCACATTTTAGCCATGGATTTGACTAAGTCATCTATTCTGGGATCTAGGGAAGGTGGCGGAGTGGAGACCTCATCTCTATATGTGACCTTTCTTTCTGATCTAGTCCTAGCTCTTTTTTCAGCTAAGTTGGCATCTTCTTTTATAGCTATTTGTTGCATTTCCTCCAAGGTAGGGGGATCCTTGTCTCTCAGATGATATGTCATGTCCGGATCAAAACCCTCAGGAAATTTTTCCAAAGCTAAACCAAGTGGAGGTTTGAAATGAGGTGGAAGGGAGTTATATAGACTGTTGAACCTAGTACAGTAAGCTTGGACACTTTCCCCATTTTCCCGTTTTAGGCTGTTATATTCCGACAGGATTTGAATGGGGTTTCTTCGGATTTCCCACCGGTTTCTGAAAACTTGATGTAGTTCTGGGATATCATGGATACTGTTTGGAGCTAAGCTTTTGAACCATTCTTTGGGTTCACCACCAAGACTTTGGGCAAATATTCTCATTCTGACAGTCTCGTCTTGTACCTCTAGGTATTCATAAGCATCAGTCATTCTACTTATATGCTGTTGAGGTGTGGTGGTGTCTTCTCCGGTAAAGTGTGGGATCTTGTCTTGATATTTGTTTGGGAGAGGAGCTAAAGGTGGTGGCAACACCAAAGGTGCGTACCAGGCTGCCATGACTGGAGCTAATGGATGATGTAAAAGATGAGGACTAGTAGGCTGAAATGAAGTGGTTTGAACAGTGGTGGTCTGACCAAGTGTAGCGGATGAACTTGGACCAGTGATCTGGTTTTGAGCAGATCTGGGATGATAGGAGCCAAACTGATAGAGAAGCTGGAAATCAGGAGGAGTGGCGGGTGAAGCTTCTCTAATAGGACTCTGTGATGGGTTTAGGGGTTCAAGATCGTCGAAGTTTATCTTACTATATGATTTACTTCGGGGAAGAGCTTGTGATGACTCTAGTTCCGAAGGTGAATATAGAAGGATATTGCGAGTTTTAGGTACAGATCTTGTTCTACGGATGGATCTATCGGTAGCTAGATGATCAGTTTCGGAAGCTTGCCACAGAATCTTCTCTGGGTCATCTACTATGATAGGGGGATTTGGGTCTGGATGGGATCTGGTATTGATTCTTCGTGAAGCCAGATTTTAGATCCAGATTTTAGAGAGAATGATATTGGTGAATGTTTTGGATGAGTGGGTTTTCTAAGGTTTGACTAAGGTGAAGGATGGTCAAAAAGTAAAGGGATGGATTAGTGGAGTCGCCAGGTGGAAAATCAGTTGTTTTGTGAAGATAGCTATGGTCTACCACCAAGACTAATCTGAGAATGTTTTTTTTGGATTTTCTGAGTTTTATGTGCAGCCTATGGTTTGTTAAAGTATCCTAGACTTGTTTCAACACTTTGCTAGGGTGATGAGAACAAAAAGAGTTTACTCTAAAAAATGAGTCTATGGACTGCTTGCTTGTTTATGGTACCTAAAGGACCAAAAAGTATATAAGAGTTTGCTGGACTATTATGTACTCAGTGTCTTACCATCTCCCGCTATGTTAGTGAGTGATGGGAAAGGTCTATCGGAAAGTAGCCTAGAGTTTGGTGGAATAGTAAGGCTTACTAGAAGTTAGTGGAGTCGCCAGGTGGAAAATCAGTTGTTTGAGATATATTTGTATGGTTCTGAGTTTTATGTGCAGCCTATGGTTTGTTAAAGTATCCTAGACTTGTTTCAACACTTTGCTAGGGTGATGAGAACAAAAAGAGTTTACTCTAAAAAATGAGTCTATGGACTGCTTGCTTGTTTATGGTACCTAAAGGACCAAAGAGTCTATAAGCGTTCGCTAGACTGTCATGTACTCAGTAAGTCCCACCGTGATTGCCATTATGTTAGGGTCCCGTGATTTGGCCGATTGGCTAGCCAAATGACGATGTAACATCAAACCAAGCTTTGGAGCCCAAGGACCTAGCCTTCCTGGACTCAGAGAGGGCTCTCTCTATATGTGTAAAAGATGTCGGTGTGTTTACTTGCGGTGTTCTGATATTAGGCTAGTTATGAAGTGTGTTTTTGGTTTTTTAGTTTTTAAGTTGGTGAGGGATAAAACTGATCAAATACATAAACTGGATAACAAGATGTAGA
This sequence comes from Pinus albicaulis, assembly GCA_034641835.2. Classification (NCBI taxonomy): domain Eukaryota; kingdom Viridiplantae; phylum Streptophyta; class Pinopsida; order Pinales; family Pinaceae; genus Pinus; species Pinus albicaulis. The sequence goes on along the minus strand of CM076579.1, from coordinate 1,548,778,940 downwards.
TAAATTGGGCTATGGGGTCAAACAGGTCAAGGAAGCTATGAGGTGATGATGTAAAGCTGCTGTAGGGCCGATTTGATTCACAGTAGAAGGGATCTCTGGGCAAAATGGATTAAATGGACAATAAGTTGGTGAAAGACAAGGGATTTCAAATGCAAACTAGATAATAGCAGACATAAACATGTAATAGCAAGCCATTGATCATGCTAGGAATAACTATAAGCTAATCAATACATAGAAATCAAACATTCCAACCATACATAGAGGTATAAGACCCTCTAACTTCGGGAAAAGGCTATCAGACTTTGGGGAAAACACATGAGACAAACTAACAACTCATAAACTATGCCGAAACGCCTAAACATAATCTCTAAGTCATTGGGCACTTGGACAAATAAGTTTTCATAGTTTTAGGCAAAGGGCTAGATCGGGACTAGGCCTCCTTGGTTCAACAAAATGATCAACAAATCAGTCAAAGAGAAATTTTTATGGACATAACTATGGGCAGCTGATAGGTAGGTAGGGAAAACCATACATCCTACTCAACATACATGGAACTGATGAATAAAACTTAGCAACAAAACCTTAGGTTACTAAAGAGCAGCTAAGAATTCTTTAGCATAACTAAGGGAGAAGAAAACATCAAGCTATGAAGATTCAGGGATTTTGAGGTGCCTCCATGGGCATGTCTCAAAATCAATCTTTACTGATCTATAGCAGCAAGTAAAATGAATTATGAGTGAAAACTAGAAGACAAAACACATTAAGAAGCACTATACCATTCTACCATGTCAAGGAATCCATCAACAAGCCTTCAACATTCCTCAAAAGCATCCAAGAGGCAATCCAAACATCATAACTCAAGTGTATTCTTCAAAGCTCATATGACCAATGCATTAATTCTTCTCTCAAGTTCAGCCTCCGATTTACAATGAGAACCATGGAATAAATAGGCTTGAGGAAGGAAAACCTCATGGAGCAACTAGCTATCCCATTGGCCAAGTCAAAATATCTAAACTTGTCCTTGAGGCTTTGCAAAGCCCAAGGCACAAACTATCCCATAAAATATCTAAAAAACTGCTAAAAACGGAAATTATATTGACTTTACATGATTTTCCCATGATAAAAATAGCTTAACGCACATTTGGGAAAAGCAGATTTTTTGAGTTCAAAAATTACAAAAATACTTCATATTTATGCCTGAAAAAGGTCCCCTGACTTGCTGGATGCAAATGGCAGCCTTCCCGATGTCGAAATGAGGCTCATGATAGCTCGTTGGAAAGCTCTCTGTGTCTGCTTTCCGGCGCAAGTGGAATCATCTCAATCTGATCTCTGAAAGTCCCTCAAAACTGTACCTGTGCGCAAAAACCCAGAAAATAGCAGGCTGCTGATATGGCGGGCAGAATGTGCAAAATGAGGCTGTTTTTCGCCAATTTGAGGGGGCGAATGATCTTAAAATGCCCTGAAAATCGCTGGAGAGCTGCTCATGGAATTATGGCATCCATCGGTATCATCCTCCTCCCTTGACGACTCATCAAACTGAAATGGCGCATTTATGAGTTTTTGGCGAAAAACCCAAAAATGCCAAAAAACAAAAAGTTTCCGAAACAGGCCCAAAATTGGCATGCATGACCCTCAAGGGTCCATAGAAACATGCTCCGAAGCCGAAGCCAAAATATCAAGGGCTGATATGCTTTTTGCTTCTTTCCGTGCTAGGCGCCTCTCCTTCAACTTCTTCAATTTCTCTTGTGCTACCTTCAATTTTCGCCTGGCAAATTGATTTAGCTTCTGAAAGTGAAGAGTCTTTTTTCTCTGTAGCTCAAGATCTCTGTTTGCCTTCTCAAGCTTTGTTTCCAAATGCTGGTTAGCCCTCTCAAGCCATGCTTCCTTGTTTTCCTCAATTTCCTGCTCAAAGAGGGCAGTGAGAGGAAAGGCTTCGAATTGAGCTTGTTCTTCTGCTCTCTGTTTCTCCAAGGCTCTTCTAAGCCCGATGGTTCTAGGCCTCTTCCGCCTAGGCTGGTCTTCCTCCTCTTCATCATCAAACTCGCCAATGAGCTTTTCAATTCTTACTTGCGCCTTTTCTGCCTCCTTTTTATACTTGATCGCCCTTGCCTCATGAATGGCTGCATGATACTTCATTTGTTTGTTTTCAACCTCCAAGAAATGGTTGAAATTCCTCGCCCTTTGAAGGTCTTCTTGTAACACTTCAATTTTCCCTTCTTTGTGAATGAGGAGGTTTTCAAGGATGCGGGCCTCGTTATCACTGTCATTGCTTGGGATAGGGATGACAGCTGATTTACCTCCATGCTTGGTACTTTCTCCAATTTTACTTTTGCCTTTGAATGCCAATCTAGCACTTTTTCTCCTTGGCAAGCTAGAAACTGTCTTTTTGGGCGATTTCCTCTTTTTAGGAACAGTTTTGGTCACTGTCAAGGAAGCAGCTTCAGCTTGCTGTCCTTCCTCAACATCCTGTCCAGCTTGTGGCTCAAAAGGCGCTTCATTTGTTTGCCCAACTTGTTGTTCCTCCTCCTGTACCTGCTGCTGCTCATCAACCTTCAACTGCTGCTGTCCCTCAAAATCTGGCTGCTGCTGCTCACTGCCTTCTTTTTCTCCCTGTGGTTCACTGCCCTCTCCTTCTCTCTGTTCACTTGGCTGCCCAGTGGTCATCTTGAGTTTTTTAGGGGTAGGCCTACTAGACAAAGGCACTGGGCGATGGATAGGCTGAGTAGGAGACACATGAACAGGAGGGACAGTGGCGAAATCTGCATGGCTGATGAAGGAATCCCATGAAACCCCTTTCTTCTCCAGCTGGTGTAAGAAGATAATATTGATCAAGGAATGATGAAAGAGAGAAGGGATTTGCTGAGGTGGAGCCTTCTTTTGGACAGTAGCTGCCATTTTCTCTATGCTTTTGGACAAAAAGTATGGAAGGTTTAATTGCATGCTTCTGGTAAAATGCATCAACAAGCGAATATGATAGGCAAAAATTTGGCTAAACCTCCCTTCACAAGTGAAATATCTCATTATGGCTTTCATCAGCGGAGCATAACTGTCAAGAAGATAGGAGAAGGAGAAAATAGCAGTGATGGTTTCCCTATGTTTAGGCTTGATGAAAGGTTTATAATCCTCCAGATCAAGATGCGCTTGTTTAAACCACTTTTCACCATGATACGGGATCTTGGTAGCCTTGGATACATACCTTGGGGAGATTTTGAAGTCAAGACTCGCTAACTGGAAGTGTTTTTCCTTGAATCTCAAAGCGCACAAATGTGTAAGTGGCGAGAAACTCTTGACTTCTTCTATCCTCTGGCAGAAATCAAGACAGCCTACTTCATGGAAATTGAAAAGCACTGATGGGTGAGCATTGATTTCTTCTATGGAGATAGGCTCATATCTCTTATGTGGACCGCTCTTGTGATCTCGCTTTGGAGGCATTCTGACCTTGACCAAACTTTGGAAGAGGCAAACTGCCTTTACTGTATGAACAATGCTCTGCTAGATTGAAACTGGCCACTAGACTGTTTGGGAAAATATGGATACTGTGGTTTTGAATAAAATGTACAATGTTTCCTTTGAACAAACCACCTCTGTACTTCTAAAAAAAAAAAAAAACAGCCCTCCAACTCTGGATATACTTCAGCTAGGCAAACTTTTTAACAATGGTACCATGTGTAAAAGATGAGATAACTGCTTTGTAGATTCCCTGTGCACAGTTTTGAACAATCACCCCTCTTGTGATTTGGTTAGGCCAACCTATACTGGTATTTGTGTTTTCAAAACAAAACTCAAATATTAAAACCCTGCTCTTCAGGTCATTCACCTTAAAAATACCTCTGTCAACAGATTTCTATAAAAGATAACATACAGTGGAAAAGAAAAGAGACTCTTTGGTTAGGTGAAATATCAGCTCACTGTGTTTAAGAAAACACCTTTCACTTGTGAATTTTGAGAAATCATTCACCACCTTTGTACCTCTGGCTTCAATGTTAAACTCGACCATCAACAATGCTGCCTTCTAGAAAATGGCCCTATTCACCTTCAGAAAATCCCTGTTAACAAATCTTCAACATGATACAAAATGGTTTTTGTAAAGGCAGACCCAAGTTAGATGTAAAATCAATGTACAGTGGTTTAAGAAACACACTCTCTGCTTGTGATTTTAAAAAGGTCCACCAACACCTCTATACCCCTGCCTCCAATGTTTAAAGTTTCAACCATCAACAACTCTGCCCTTTAGAACGTGGCTCTGCACCTTTGGAAAAACTCTGTTCAACAATCTTTAGAATGATACAATGTAGTGCAATGAAAAAGCAGACTTAGTTTAGGTGTAAAATCAATGCATAGCACTTTGGGAAGACCAGCTCTTTACTTGTGAATCTCAAAGGTCAACACTACACCTGTACCTCTGTCTTAATATTAAATGCAATTACCAAGAACTCTGCCCTTTAGAAAATGGCCCTTTTCATTTGTGAAGTTTTAAGAAAACAAACACTGCTTTTGTACCTCTGCCTCCAAAGTTAGAAACCCATCAATGAAATCTGCCCTTCAGTGTACTATTTACCCTTAGAGTCTCTTTGTCAATCAGCCTTTCAAAATGATACAATATGGTGAAAATAGGGCAGACCTAGATTAACAATACACAGTGCTTTATGAGGGACACTTTTCTTGTGAAGTTAGGAAATCAAACATCACCTGTATACCTCTGCCTCCAATGTTTACATTTAACCACCAACAACTCTGCCTTTTTAGAAAATGACTCTGTACCTTTGGAAACTCTTTGCTAACAATTTTTCACAGTAGTGACAAAATACCGTGAAACAGGGGGGCAGTTTGCTACAAAGGTGTGCTTGTGAGATAATGACAACAGTCACTCTGTTCTTGAAACCTCTGATGTCAATCAATACATGATTTGAAAACGACACAAACTGGTTCCTAACCATAAAACCCCGTATTATCACAATGCAATTACCTCATCTCACTGTGTAGGAAAAACTGCTTTTGTTTTTAACAATAATGGCAAGGTCCGGGGTTTTCAAACATTCTTGTCATTTATCAACACCTTGCAATCAATGGGGAATTCATAAAAATACCTTAAACTTTGATGGACGCCCGCTTGAAAGGATGAAAGAAGCGTTGGACACTCTGGACAGCTGCGCGGCAACCTTTGGAGAAAACCCGTCGCGCAGGAAAAGCTTGTTGGGTTGGCCTGTCGTGTGGTCGGGCGGCCTTGTACAGGCACGTCGCGCCAACGTACAGGCACGTCGCGCCAACAAAGGGCCCCGTGTAATTTTCTGCCCAGGCACGTCGCGCCAAAGCCCAGGCACGTCGCGCGGCTTCAAACGATGCTCGACTTTGCAATTTTGACATGAAAGTTGATGCTTTGGTGCTAGGGAGGTACGGGATCCGGTTTTCAGTTTTGAAAATGAAAATACTCCCTCAACCTTATTCTTTTATATCAATTTGAAACAAGTCTTAACGGTTTTGAACTTTGTAAAATGAATGTTGGTTTTGACTTTGCTTTTTTTTTTTAAAAACAGTGGGCATGTCATTTTAATATACAAACCGAACATTGGCTCTCATCCCGAGTTTTTAAACCTTGGCAAACATTCAACAAACTTCATCACCTCTGTCATTGTTTTTAACAATGTTGGGGCTATTTCTGATGTAAGAAAAACCACCTTCCCACTGTAAAGATGATGCTAAAAAAACAACTGTTATGTTCCTGAAAGACAGGGCTTGCCTTGTTAATGTATTTTGACTGGTGCCTTGGTCTTTTGTAAGAGAGACATTTCAAAACCTCAACTCTGCCCCAGGAGATTACATGTGCCCTTCCAACTTGTTTAATCATCTTTGCTCTTAGGTGACTTATAAGCTTTTTCCCTGGACTGTAGGTGCGCTCTTTTGATGGCTTGCTTTCACACTATACTTCACTGTTTACTCAAAAGGATCTTCTTTATGCTTCTGGGCAGGCGATAGTGAAATGCCTTTAACCATTTCTTTAAAGCAACTGCTCCTTTTGGTATCAATAGCATACATTGTTCATAACATTTCCTTCTTTCCACTATAGATACAGTCTGACAGATAGCTTTTTGAAGAGGGAAATCAATACATTTGCATCATAAACAGTAACACTTACCTGTGCAAATGACTTTTATTCAATTTCTTTGTATCCTTCCATTTTATTTCAAATCAAACAGCTTCAGCAATTTGCAATAGCTTTGGCCATCTACTCATGCATGGAGGAGGCTCTTCATCAGGTAAGGTGTCCGAAGGCTTTTTGACCACTATGTTTGACACAGCCTTTCTCTGAATGTGGTGGTAAGTAAACCACTTGAAAAACACCAATCTTAGCATCTTTACTTGCAAGCCTCACTGTGTTTTAGAAGAAACCCTAGCCACAGTGACACTGTTTATTTGTGCTGCTCTAGAGGTGACTGAGATATTTATCATTTGGCTTGTTCATCTCATGACCTGTTACTTGACAAAAACTCTTTGTGACTATCAAGGTCAGTGCTTTTTGAAAAACCAAGGGCTTTCTTTCTGCCTGTGTAATGGCATTGGTTAACAGCATCTATTCCATTTGATCTTAGACAAAACAGGCTACTTAAGAGTGGAATGTTTACTGATGACATGCTTTCTAAAGCTTCAACAATTCACATGATTTGTAAGTTTGAAGTGAGCTCCTTTATCAGACCAAACTACCCTTTCCTTTGAGCTTAGCATATTTCCACTATATTCCTGTTATGATCATTAGTCATATTCATGAAACCTGGAGTCCCTGTTTCATTTGTTTCAGTTCAAGTCAAACCTGGATCTTTGCCATCATCTAAGTCAATATTGGCCCGCGCCCTCTGCTTATGGATGAAGGAGGCGCCCTAACCCTCTGCTTGCAAATGAAGGAGGTTCTGGACCTTGAAAATTTACCAGTTTGCTGAGACAGTGGTGACCTTTTCTAACTGTGATTTTCATGCTGAAAAAGAGCTGTAGAGTCCAGATGAGCAGCTTTCTGTTTTGCAGACATATCTAAAGGCTCAAGTTACACTTAGAAGCAGTTTTTCCTCTAATTGTAAACTCAAACATTTACTCCATGAGATGAAATATATTTCCTGTCTTTGTAGAACCATAGAACACTGTGAAAAACCTAATAGTCAGCTTGAGATTGGATTTTATGCAGTGCTGAGATCTAGGGGGTGTGAGTGGCGTGACTTAGGGCTGCTTGTTAATTTCATTTGCATGTAAGGGATCAGTCATGGCAGGTCTGTTGCAGATGGAGGCTTTTTGGCTTTTTGGTGATTGCCAAGGGTGAAATGTCTTAAAGCGCCACTTCCTAACATAGGGGAGACTTTTGAAACAGATGTGGATTTGCCTTTTAAAGTTGATGAGCAGGTCAATAAGGCTGAAGCTAGATAGGATTGTGATGTGAGGTTTTTGATGTTGCCAGGGGTGGACTGAATAGGTAGAAAGGCGAAAAAAGTTTTGGGAGGGTTTTCTGGATGACATATTGACATAAGGAAATCAGTTTCTAGAAAACTCAGCTGAAGATATAGTCATCACTAACATGTAAAAAATACTGATGGCTAACAAAACTAACTCTCTAAACCATGTTTTTAATTGAAACTCATGAGGTAAATCTTCATATTGAAATCTAAAAAAAATAATTTAAATCTAATTAGAGAATAATCTAAAGAGTCACATTCAAATCGATGAATTTCATTAAGTTGATCATATACTTTTTCATAATTATAATTCTGAAAATCATGAAGGAAATTTTTTACAAACTCTTCCCAAGTGTGAATGGAGGAAAATGGTAATGATTAACACCAATATTTTTCCAATCATGTCAAAGTGAGAGTAAAAATCCTACACATAACACCATCTTTGATATCAAGTTTATTACAATTTAAAATGAATTGAAGAACATGATAAAAATCATAGACATTCTACTTACCATTGAATTCCATCCTTGATAAGAGATTTAATACCAAAATTGGAGTGGAGAAAGGTGGAAGTCGAGTGAAGAAACTCAAAGACGTCATTTAGAAGGATCCATTGTAAAAAGATAAATTTTTCAAAACAGAAAAACATAAAGAAACAATTTATTGTTGGTCCTCCTTCTAGCACCCAAAAATGTTGATGGCAAAAAATAACCTCATCAACATTAGGGAAGGCCACCTAGTTGGAGTCCCAAACTAGACTCTTATCCATTTGTATAATGGCTCCAACTAGTTCTATTGGGTCCAATTACCCCCCCTCTCTTCTGCTTACTTATGACGTTAGCAATTTCTCATCAACACAAAGAAATAAATCAGATTTAACCTCATGCAAAGCTCTTGGAAGAATCCAAACCCTTAATCTAATTTGAGGGCTTAGCCAAGCCACACCTAAATTTTACCTCTGTGTGAGCGGTCTTCTAAAGTACAATAATAAAATATAAATGAAAATATACTCCAAGATGAAAGAAAAAGAAAAGAAAACCTAAGTCAAACTCGATTGGTATGATAAAGATCTAATCCGACTGAGAGAAAAGTAATTAAATGAATGAGGATTTAACATGCATTATATGATTAATACAAAAATATTGAAAGATTTCTAACAATCAATATTTTGAGTTCCACGCATGCTCTGTTTAGACATTTATAACAATGAATAATTAACTATCAAAAGTAGGAAAAGCTTCACTTAATTTCAATAGAAATTAAATCCATCTAAGACGAAAATTTTATGAGTAAATAGTTACTCAAAAAAAAATTAATCCAAGAGAAAAAAGGAAAGAAATAATTGTTCTATGATTTCATTAAACAAGATAGCTCACCCAATGAACAATTATTAGCATATCCAACAACAAATCAAAATATGAAATAATTGGTACAAATATGTCATTGAATAAATGAAAATTGCATTAACAAATAAGAGTAATTGTAAATAAAAATTGATAAAACATAATTCCCTTCATTTTTCTTAACAAATCTCCAACAATCCTTTCATAATCATAAGGTGTGCTAGCAATAAGAAGAACCACAAAAGTGCAAATTCTTCCTCTAGGCATAAACAATGTTTTGAAAGACAAATCCCCAAACAACCTCATATCTTAGTTTCCCTCTAATATATAATTAAAATTCCTTTTACAAAATTTCAAATAGCTTTTAAGTTTCAAATAATATGAATAGCTTCCTCATTCCCCAATCTCCTATTAATAATTACAAAAAATCTCAAGGACAGAGAGTCGTTGGACGTGGTTTTAGATCCATCAAATTTGGAGTTTTCACTTCTTTGTTGGTGCAATATCAATGCTCAAATTTTCTCTAGATTCATATTCTCCAACATATCACCTACAAAAACCAATCAAAATTGAAATAAAATGAATCAATTTTGCACAAAAATCAAAGTTCCAAAAATGGGAACACAAACTCTCCAACTAAATTCTAATTAAATGAATAGAATAAATGAAAATTGTGCCTAACCATTGATCTCTGTGATTTTTTCTTTGGGCCAATGAGGTATTATTCGAGTGAATTTTCTACAACATAAGCTTTGGGCAAATGAAAATTCAAAAACAAAGCCCAGAAAATTAGTTTTGGTTGCAAATTTGGAGATTAATTTTTGGTTATTTATTAGGCTTCATTAGTAATCAAATATAGTCATGTAACCACTCCTAAAATATTCTCCATAATTTTAGCTTTTCAACGAACCATCATGGGCCTCATTTGGCCAATTAGAACTCAATATATGGCTTTCCAAAATCAAGATGCCAAAACTGCCTTTGTATTAAAAAATACATATCTCGGCAAAAATTTAGATATTTTATTATAAATTCAAATTTAATAACAAAGTTATTTCAATTAAATAATTATTGAATAAAATATTTAGTATATACAAATTAAAACTGAAATTATGAATTAATTTTATTAATTAAATTAAAAATTAATTAAATTATATTAAAATTTAAAATTATATTATATTAAAATTAGAAATTAAATTATATAATTAAAATAACTAACAAATAAATAACATTATTTATTAAAATATATTAAAATAAAAATAAAGTGATCGTGGCCTCATTTAATGAGTCAGTGGGTGTTTAGTGGAGAAGGGAGTTATAAGGGGAAAGGGAGTTGAGAGGAGGGATAAGGAGGAAAAGATTGGGTGGGGGAACGAGGAATGAAGGAGGAGCTCGAAATCTAGGGTGAGGAGGATGAGGAGGGTGAGGAGGATTTTTAGAAAAGGAGATGTCATAGTGTGAAAATTGGGTTCTATAATGAAGAGAGGAGGGAGACGATGGGAAGCCCATACAGAGGTGGGATCTCCCTTCAATATTTTATTCTTTTAAATAAACTACAACCACTAAAATGGGGTGCATGGTTTTTGGTTCGGGGAACTTTCCCCATAAAAGTATTTTCTGGGTAATTTCATTTTGAAGTCTTTAGGGAAGTACTTCTGGGGGAAGGTTTTTCGAGTTCATTCTCGTTCACTCATTTTTTATTGTTTTATTACTTAATATACATACTATAAAATACATAATGGTTAAAATATATATAATTTGAATTATGGTAGTTTTGTAAGATGATTAGTTAATAAAATAATAATTAATTAAAAAATAATTATTTATAAATTAAATTAAACTAATTACAATTAATAAATTAGTTAATTACTAATAATTACAAATTATAAAATTAAATATATTTTAAAAAGTAGAGTACATTTTGTACATTTTTAAGTTTATGGAGTGAAAGTCACTGAAAATTTGAATAAACATTATTTACAAACTTCAAGTCAAAATTCAAGAAAATCAGAGTCATTAGGAAATTGGAGTAAAAACACACTTAATGAAGAAATCGAAATACAAATCCAAGAAAACAAAAATCTCGCAAAATAAACCAAGTGAAATCATTTAAGAGGAGATATGACCAAAATTCATATAAAGGGTCCCCATTATTATTATTATTATTAATTTTTTTTTTTTTTTTTTTTTTAGATCTAGGACAATCGGTAACTGGTGAGAGTTGCCTGAGCAAGGCCCGGGTTCAAATCCAACTGGCTGCCACTATAAACCTAGGCTAGGTGCAACAGCCTGCAAGCCACACACAATAGCAATTAACTTATGCCTCAACAAGAGCCGAGACGTCCACTATGGGGTCGCCTAAGGTAAAAATAATAAGGGTCCCCATTATTATTATGAATATAATAAGGTAAAAATGGAGGGTTGTTGTTTTACCACAATATATAGGTGCAATCACTAGTTTTTCTTTAATTTTCTCATATGCATTCTGACATAAATCTGTCCAACAAAACTCTACAAATTTTGTTAGTAAAGAAAAGAAAGGAGAAGTAATCCTGTTAAATTTTATGAATCTTCGATAATATCCAACAATACATATAAAACTTGTAATGTATTCTTGTTTTTTAGGAATAGGAACCCTTTTTGTGCTTGAAACTATGTTAGGATCTTAGTTACATTCCATTTTGAGAGAGAAAGTTCCCTAAAAAATCCCTTCATTCATAAAAAAATAGGAATTTGTCATGGCTTAGGGAGAGGTTCATCTCTTTGTACCTTTGCAAAAAACTTTATAGGTTGGGGAGAGCCTCTTGGAAATCATCCCCATAGGATGTAAAATTTTCCATATAAATTTCCACTGAATCATGCACAAGGTTGGAGAAAATATTCCACATAGCCCTCTGGAAGGTAGAAAGGGAATTGCACATACCAAATGGAAGAACATTGTAAGAAAGTGTTCCCCATGGACATGTGAGGTTGGTATTATCATAATCCTCAAGTTGATCTAGATTTCATTGTAGCTACTAAATCCATCTAAAAATCAAAACATTTTCCCCCAGGGACATCCAAAACTTGGTCAATAAATGTAAAGGGAAAATGGTCCTATCTAATTGCCTTGTTGAGTTCTTTGTAATTGACACATATTATCCATTCTCCATTATTTTTAGGGGAAATGACTAATGTTGACATCCATTCACTATCTGAGGTTAGATGAATCTCGCATCCAACATTTTTTGCAATTCATCCTTAACAATGCCTTTTAATGCAAGGTTGTTTCACCTTTATGTTTATTGAACAATTTTTTGTCTTTTATATATATATATATATATATATATATATATATATATATATATATATATATATATTGTTAGGCCCAGAAATTGTCATGTTTAATTCACATTCTCACTCTATGTTTACTCATGGTTTTCATTGTTATTACTATAATTTTGCGCAATTGTTGGGCTAGTATCTTAAACTTCGAGCACGATTAGGTAATTTTTCATCATTTAATATATTTCCTGTATTTTGATAAGATTTGAATCAAAATGATTATTGATGATGGTGCTTGTATTGTTTCAAGAAGGCGTATTAAATGACGATAAAAAATACACATGCATCAACCAGCTCCAAAAATAGAAGAAAAGAGAGTTCAACACCTTAGAAATAAGCCACAATGTAATCCTAGCCGACCTAACAATAATAATTTAAAGGGACAATAATAACAATATGGGGGTTACAGGGGTACAACAATAACAATAAGGGGGTTACACTAGCAACAATAAGGGACTATACTAGTAATAGGGACCTAAGATGCTCCTCTCCTTAAAAAAAGTGTTGTCCTCAATGCGTGAGTAGCTCCGAGCACTTCTGTTTAAAATTCTCATCCTCCCATGTAGAATATTCAGTGGGTAAGTTCTTCCATTAGATGAGATACTCTGAAATTGATCGATTTCATAGGAGTCGAGTTCTTCTTTCTGTGATTACTTCAGGTTCCAATATGGGTTTTACTTCCTCATCAAGTTCTGGAAATATTGTTTGAACTGGAAGTTTTTCCCCTATAACATTTTTTAAGCATGAAACATGGAAAATTGGATGCACTCACGAAGAAGTAGGAAGTTCCAATTTGTATGCCATCGTACCAATATTTTGCAACACCTTGTAAGGACCATAGTACTTTGGCAATAATTTATTATTCTTCTTAGCTTGCTTGAGGGACATTTGTTTGTATAGTTGTAGCCGTAAAAATACCCAGTCTTCTACATCAAAACATCTCTCATTGCGATGTTGATATGCTTGTAGTGTCATTCGATTTTGTGCTAAATTGAGGTTATCCTTTAATAGTTGGAGAACTTCTTGTTGATGCTCGATGTGATCTTCTACTTCTTGAACCTTAGAATTTTCCCTTAAATAATATGTGATGGATGGTGGATGATATCCATAAAGTGCCATAAATAGGGTCATTTTTGCTGCAGTATGGAAGGAAGTGTTATACCACCATTCAACGAGACGTAACCACTTGACTCATTTTTCTTGCTTATAAGATACAAAACAACGAAGATATCCTTCCAAAAATTTATTCACTATCTCAGTTTGACCATCATATTGAGGTTGATAAGATGAGCTATGAGCTATTTGAGTACCCAAACAAGAAAATAATTCCGTCCAAAATTTTCCTATAAAAATGGGAACTCTGTCACATACAATAATCTTTGGGTTTCCATGTCGCTTTTGAATTGTTTCCATAAATTTAGTAGCAATTGTACTTGCTTTAAATGGATGAGATAATGCACAAAAGTGTGCATACTTGGTAAGTCTATAAACTACCACCATGATGACACTCTTTCCTTCGGACTTAGGTAAACCTATGATAAAATCTATTGAAATCTCCTCCCAACGTTGACTTGGAATGGATAAAGGTTGTAGAAGACATGAGGTCTTAATTGTCTCAACTTTATTTTGTTGGAAAACAAAACATTCTGCCACAAGATTTTGAATATCATATTTAAGGCCATCCCAAAAAATTATTTCTTCACCTTGTGGTAAGTTTTTAAAAGTCCCGAGTGTCCTCCTAAAGGAGAGGTGTGAAATTCCAAAAGAATATTTTGTTTTAGTTGGGAATTCTTGCAAATATATAAGCGATCTTTATACAATAAGGAATCATTTTCCAACTAAATGTATCAGATGTACTAGGATCTTGCTACAACTTTTGAATGAGTGTCCACACTTCTTTGCCCTTATTCCATTCATCCCTTGCTTTAGTTATCCAATATGGTTGGATAATAGAAATGGCACAAAGAAATGCTTCCACCTCTTCATCCTTTCTTGAGAGTGCATCTGCAACAACATTTAGCTTCATTTTTTTGTATATGATTTCAAAGTCATAACCCAACATCTTTGTGACCCATTTTTGCTGCTCTTCTGGAGATATTCTTTGTTCCAAAATGTGTTTAGGACTATCAAGATCATTTTTTACCTTGAAGTATCTTCCCATTAGGTAAGGTCACCATTTCCTTAGTGCATGTAGTATTTCCAACATTTCCTTCTCATAAATATCCTTTTGTAAATACTTTCCTTTGATTTTACGACTTTCAAAAGCAATGGGTCTTCCTTCTTACATTAAAACAACACAAATTCCATTTCCCGAGGCATCACATTCCACAATAAAGGTTTTTGTGAAGTTTGACGTAGCTAAGGCTGGTGCTAGGCACATTGCCTCTTTAAGATGTTCAAAGGCCTTAGTTGCTTCAGGAGTCCATGAAAATGCATCTTTCTTCAATAATGTTTTTAGAGGTGCTGCTCTTCTCCCATAATTCTTAACAAACTTGTGATAATACCCTGTTAACCCGAGAAATCCGTGCAACTGCTTTATGTTTGTGGGGAATTTCCATTCTTTAATGGCTTAATTTTGTTAGGGTCTACCTTAACACCCTTGTGAGATACAATATGACCCATATATTCCACCTCTTGTACTCCAAACAAACATTTGGATGTTTTTGCATATAATTGTTTCTCCTCCAATAGTTTGAGCACCTTGTCAACATGTTGAACATGATCCTTCCAAGACCTGCTGTAGATTAGTATATCATCAAAAAATACTAGCACAAATTTTCTAAGGAAGGGTCTGAAAATGAAATTCATCAACCCTTGAAATGTAGAAGGTGCATTGATAAGGCCAAAAGCCATGACGAAAAATTCATAATGACCCTCATGAGATCGAAATGTTGTTTTTGGAATATCTCAGTCTTCATTATAATTTGATGATATCCTGAACGAAGATCCAACTTGGTAAAATAAATTGATCCATTTAATTCATCCAATAATTCATCAATCACAGGAATGGGAAATTTATGTTTAATAGTGAGCTTATTGAGATCCCTATAATCCAGACACATGCACCATGATCCATCCTTCTTGTTCACCAATACTACTAGAGCAGAAAAATAACTTTGACTAGGTTGAATTATACCAACCTCTAACATTTCTGCAATAATACGTTCAATTTCACTCTTTTGGACATAAGGATATCTGTAAGGCCTGATGTTTGGAGGAACACTTCCTGGAACCAAATGAATAGTATGATCATGATAATGAATAGGTGGGAGTCCTTTGGGAGTTTCAAACACCTTGGAAAGATTGTCCAAGACTTTTTGGACATCTGGAGAAATAGATGATTTTAATGTTGTAACTTCTAGTGAGAATAATTGTGTAATTATGCCTCGTTGTTATTTCTTCAGAAGATTTTTCATGAAATTAGAGCTTGTTTCTTTCCTGGCTTCCCTGCGATACCCCGTAATTTGATTTCCTTTCCTTCCGAAAAAAATTTCAAGAAAATTTCTTGAAAATTAAAAGCTACCTTCCCCAAATTTTTTAACCATTGTACTCCTAGTACAACATCAATGTTGAGATTGTAACAAGATGATGAGCTTAGTGGAAATAAGTCGCCTTCAATAAGTGGGCCCGCAGGCCATTTCTATCACAAAGTCTATTTTTAGACATGTGGATCATATTTTATATGTTGGAGGATGCTATTTGTGGATGGTTGGTCAAGTTGGAAAAAATAGACAGACTTCTATTTTTAGACATATTGGGCGGAATATATTTTTAGATTGCCAGCCTAAAAATAGATATGTCAAATATTATTAGCTCTTAATAATATTTGGACTATAAACATTATCTTATTCTCTTGGAGCACTTCAGTTAAGTGCACAGATGTGGCACAGGAGTTGACAGAAGGAATTACGCTATTCCTAAGGGTTAAGTGGATCAATTGCATGGATAATTTAGTTAGAACTCATGTGAGAGAGTTTGGTGGAGTTGATTGAGGAAGTTAATGGAGTTGTGTTCAGTTTAACTAATTTAAACATAGTTGAGCTAGTTGTATCTAGTCTAACTGATTGATACACTAGTGAGTGGTGTGAATTAATTAATAATTGATTCACTAATTATAAACTCATTAATCAACTAAAGAATACATCAGTTAAATTTAGTGCATGGACAGTTTCAGTGGAGACCAGTGAAGAGATAGGTGAAAGAGCAGTGTGACTATCAGCTGTGACTATACTGTTGCATGATTTGCAAGAACCAGTGATTGGAGATGCCAATTAGGATTGCGCAGTACAAGCCAAGTGGTTCGAAGTTATTTATGATCCATTCTTCAGCATTGATTGCACAGTAGAGGCAAGCTATCAGGTGGCAAAGATTGGAGCATGTGTTTTGCTAGATCTAGCTTGATTAGTGTGTAGCAATTGGAGATTGTACTGAGAGCTTGTGAGGAGCTTTGTCTGATGATTTTTACATCATCTCTATGACATATAATATACAGATAGTTGGGGGTTTTCAGCTTTAATATTTCCCATAAAATACTGTGTTCATATGTGTGATTTTTTATGGTTTTAATGTGCGCATGCGATTGTTTTTATTTCCACAATTAATGATCAATGGTAGAAGAGATTTTGTATTGTGCATGAAGTTAAAATAGTGTGTGATCAGGAAAATATCAGTGGATAACATATTATTTATTCAAATTTCTACATGGTATCAGAGCAATATTGATCATTAGAGCAATTCAAAACATTGAAGCGGTTGCGTTCTGTGCTGGTGGAATTCAAATTTGCGACAGTGTTTTCTTGGTGTCGAAGTTGAGATGTCTTTCAATGGATTTCGATTGGAGTATGCCCTTGAGGGAAGCTCGAATTATATTGCATGGAAGGACAGGATGGAGGTGGTGCTGGATGACAATGGGTTGAAGGAGTTCATAGATGCAGAAATTACAAAACCTACTTCTAGTGATGCTACCGTACATGACGCATGGCAAAAGAAGATAGAAAAGTGTCGAAGAATTCTGTTGGAAGGTGTGAAGGATCACATAGTGTCTAGCCTTTATGGTAAGGCTTCTCCATTCTTGATGTGGAAAGGGTTGATAGACTTATTCCAAAGCAAGAGCAACCAGAGGAAGTTCGAGCTCAAGGATAGACTCAGAAACATAAAAATGGAGAAAGGAGACAATATGCCCAAGCACCTCACGAAGTTCATCCAATGCAGGGATGAGCTGGGAAGTGTGGGGGTTACTATTGATGATGATGACTTGGTGAGCTTGGCTCTCCTTGGGCTTCCGAAGAGTTGGAATTCCTATCAGGACTATGTCAATGGTCGGGATAAATTGCCAGGATGGGAGCGACTTTGGTCGGATCTTGTGCAAGAGGAGATAAGGCGAAGTACCAGGGACAGATCTTCATCAAAGAAATCAGATGAAGAAAATTGTGCTTTGGCTGCCAAAGCAAGGAAGGGGAAGAGCAAGAGGAATGCTTCTCAATCCGGTGAGAAAGTCAAGAAGCAGAACATGTCCAAGGTGAAGTGCTTTCACTGTCACCAACACGGACATTACGCCACTAATTGTCCACAGAAGAAGAAAAATAAGCAGGATGCTGGATCTGCAGCTGGAGAGGCCTTAGCCTCGCATTTTGAGCTGGATTTTTCCTTGATCGTATGCTTGGTCTCAAGTGTGATGGGTTCAGTGTGGTTTATTGATAGTGGTGCTTCTTTTCATATGACTGAAGACAAATATTTGTTTACTGATCTGGATGAGAAAGATCTTGGAGTGCACATCGAGATGGGCGATGATGGTATATACAGTGCGATCGGTATCGGTACCATTTCCTTTGAGAGGGAGTCTGGTAAACCCTTCGTATTGAAGGAAATGATGCATGTTCTAGGATTGAAGAAGAATCTGATCTCTGTGCCGATGTTAGAAGAAAAGGGATATGATGTTGTCTTTAGCGAGGGAAAGGCTTTCCTGCACAGTAAGGCAACTGGTGAGACCCGGAGGATAGGGATTCGAGTTAAGAAACTTTATGAATTGTAGGTATATCGCTGTGTAGCAATGGCAGGCAAGGCAGAAGGAGTAGTGAGCCGGGATGATGGTGAGCTGTGGCACTAGAGATTGCGCCACCTTCACCATGGAGCTTTGAAGATACTGCAGCAGATTTATACTGGGCTTCCTAAGGGTACTCTTGCGCAGTCAGATCAGTGCAAGGAATGTACCTTGGGAAAATTTGTGAAAGCCACCTTTCACGAGAAGGATAGTCGTGCCATGACGATCCTTGAGAGAATTCACACAGACGTGTGTGGACCTTTCTCAGTAGCTTCGACAGCAAAGCACAACTACTATGTGATATTTGTTGCTGATTTTTATCGTAAGTGATGGATCTTCTTCATGCAGAAGAAGAGTGAGACATAATCAAATTTCTGTGAGTTCAAGGCACTGGTTGAGAAAGAATCTGGGAAGCAGGTGAAGGCTCTTAGGAGCGAAAATGGTGGTGAATTCATCTCTAGCGAATTCAAGGACTTTTGCAGCGCAGAAGGAATTCGAAGAGAGCTCATAGCACCTCATAACCCACAGTAGAATGGGGTTGCTGAGCGAAAGAACAGAATGATCGTGGGTGTTGCACGGGTGATGTTGCATGATCAGGGCCTTCCCATACACTTGTGGGTTGAGGCATGCAATACTGCAGTATATGTGCAGAACCGTTGTCCTCACAGGATACTTGGCATGAGTACACTCGAGGAGGCGTTTTCTGGTAAGAAGCCTGATATTTCCCATTTGAGGATTTTTGGTTCACCTGTTTACATTCATGTGACGAAGGATGCCAGGAAGAAGCTAGAGCCAACCGCAGAGGTTGGGATATTTGTGGGGTACAGTGATACGCCCCACAACTATCATGTGTATTTTCCAGACAGCCACAAGACTGTTGTGCGATGGGATATCAAATTTCATGAGGAGAAAGCCATGAAGTGTTTGCTTGAGAGGGAGCCACACTTGCATGTAGATGATGAGCTATTAGTTCCTAAGGATGAGCCTCAAGATGTGGATCAGCCACAAGAGGAGGTTCATGGAGTGGAAGAGACCACTCATGTAGCGCCAACCATCAGAGGGAGGAAGCACACTATAGAAATTGAGTGACTGGCTCAAGATGTAGAGAAGGTTGTAGGAGCACCTACATCACAGCACAGACAGAGATAGTCACCTGACTGGTATACTGGATACATGGCTCTTATGAGCAAGTGTATCATGACGGAGCCATCCTCTTTTGAGGAATCTGTGGAGGATCCCGCATGGGTAGGTGCCATGGTGGAAGAATATGATTTGATTGTCAGAAACAGTGCATGGGATATTGTCCCAAGGCCGGAAGGGAAATCAGTGGTGGGTTCAAGATGGATCTACAAAGTGAAGCAAGCAGCTGACAGGAGTGTGGAGAAGTTCAAGGTAAGATTTTTTGCCCGAGGCTTCTCACAGATTCAGGGGATCGATTATGAGGAAACCTTTGCACCTATCGCAAGGTATTCTTCCATACGGACAATTCTTGCTCTCTGAGTGCAGATGGGGTGGCACATTCATCAGATGGATGTGAAGACTGTGTTCCTCAACGGAGTGATTGAGGAGCAGGTGTAGATAGAGCAGCCCAAAGGTTTCAAGATCTTCAGCAGCGAGTCGCATGTGTGCTGGCTCAAAAGAGCGTTGTATGGGTTGAAACAAGCACCTCGTGCTTGGTACACATGGATAGACAGTTATTTCACCGGACTTGGATTCTCCAAGAGTGAGGCGGATCCGAACCTATACCAGATTGTGGTGGAGGGTAAAATTTCTTAATCATTGTACTTTATGTAGATGATTTGATTTTGACGGAGTGATGAGAAATGTTGATACACTCATGCAAGTGGCGATCTTGCAAAGGAGTTTGAGATGAAGGACTTGGGCCTCCTTCATTATTTCCCGGGAGTGGAAATTTGGCATTGTAGTGGTGGAATGTTTGTTTCTCAGGGTAATTATGCTCGGGAGATACTAGAGAAGTTCAACATGCATGGCTGCAAGCTTGTTGATACTCCTCTTCCTGGTGGTTGGAGGAAGGAGGATGCTACTTCGACGGAGGTAGTGGATGCCACTGTTTATAGACAATTGGCGGGGTCGCTTATGTATCTGGTCAATACACGACTTGACATATGCTATGCTGTTAACCGGCTTTCACAAGCTATGGTTAAGCCTACCAAGCTCTTTTGGAAGGTGGGGAAGCATGTATTGAGATATCTCAGCCGCACATCGGGATATGGATTATGGTACTGACAGTCGAATGAGGTGAAGCTATGTGGCTTCAAGGATGCAGATTTGGTAGGGAGCCCAATGGACAGAAAGAGCACATTTGGAGGGATTTTCAGTATCGGGTCGACAACAGTTTCTTGGTACAGCAGGAAGCATAGATCCATGGCACTTAGTTCAGCAGAGGCTGAGTATATGGCAGCGATTTTGGTTGCATGCGAGGCTATATGGATGAGGAAGATCCTGGACGGGTTGTTCGGTTCACACTTGGAGCCTACTGTGATTTATTGTGATAATCAAAGTTTCATTAAACTCTCAGTTAATATAGTATTTCATGATAGATATAAACACATTGACATGCGGTATCATCATATCAGAGATTGTGTGTAGCGAAAGATCATGTTACTTTCATACATTCCCACGGAGGATTAGGATGCTGATATCTTGACGAAGGTGCTCACCAGGAGCAAATTTGAATACCACAGAGGCAGGATAGGGGTGGCAGATAATCCTTATCTTGTTGAGAGGGAGTTTTGAGATTGCAACAAGATGATGAGCTTAGTGGAAAGAAGTCGCCTTCACTAAGTGGGCCCGCAGGCTATTTTTGGCGCAAAGTCTATTTTTAGACTATGTCTATTTTTAGACATGTGGATCATATTCTATGAGTTGCAGGATGCTATTTGTGGATGGTTGGTCAAGTTGGAAAAATAGATGAACTTCTATTTTTAGACATATTGGGCGGAATCTATTTTTAGATTTCCAATCTAAAAATACATATGTCGAATATTATTAGCTCTTAATAATATTTAGACTATAAACATCATCTTATTCTCTTGGAGCACTTCAGTTAAGTGCACAAATGTGGCACAGGAGCTGACGGAAGGAATTACGCTATTCCTAAGGGTTAAGTGGAGCTATTGCATGGATACTTCAGTTAGAACTCATGTGAGAGAGTTTGGTGGAGTTGATTGAGGAAGTTAATGGAGTTGTGTTTAGTTTAACTAAGCTAAACATAGTTGAGCTAGTTGTATCTAGTCTAACTGATTGATAAACTAGTGAGAGTGGTGTGAATTAATTAATAATTAATTCACTAATTATAAACTCATTAATCAACTAAATAATACATCAATTAAGTTCAGTGCATGGACAGTTTCATTGGAGACCAGTGAAGAGATAGGTGAAAGAGCAGTGTGACTATGAGTTGAGACTATATTGTTGAATGATTTGCAACAACTAGTGATTGGAGATGCCAATGAGGATTGCGCAATACAAGCTAGGTGGTTCAAATTTATTTATGAGCCATTCTTCAGCATTGATTGCGCAGTAGAGGCAGGCTATCAGGTGGCAGAGATTGGAGCATGGGTTTTGCTAGATCTAGCTTGATTAGTGTGTAGCAATTAGAGATGGTATTGAGAGCTTGTGAGGAGCTTTGTATGATGATTGTTACATGATCTGTATGACATATAATATATAGATAGTTGGGTGTTTTCAGCTTTAAGCTTTCCCATAAAATATTGTGTTCATATGTGTGATTTTTTATGGTTTTAATGTGTGCATGCGATTGTTTTTATTTCCAAAATTAATGATCAATAGTAGAAGAGATTATGTATTGTGCATGAAGTTAAAATAGTGTGTGATTAGGAGAATCTCGGTAGATAACATATTAGTGATTCAAATTTCTACAATCAGCACCTCCCATTGGGATGGAAAGCATTGGACTATTAAATACATATTCCTCCATGGCTAGCCTTCTATTATTGAATTTTCCAGAGAAATTTATATTTTGTCCATTTGCAACCATCAATTGACATTCTGGTGCTAGGTATAGGAAGAAATTCAATTCCTTGGCTACCTTACAATGACTAAAATTATGGGTACTACCTGAATCAATCAACACTTTTGCCTTTTTCTTCTTGATATGTCCTTATATCTTGAGAGTTTGAGTGGTAATTCCTGCCAATGCATTACAGGATATGGTCTGACTCATTTATTCTTATTCTAGGGTTGGTTCCTGGTGTATATCCTCTTCTTTTGAAGTTTCTAGTTCATTTTCTTCCTCCTCTTCACAATCTATGTAAAATAAATTTTTCTTAGCACACTTATGACTTTTAGTGTATTTACTATCACAACTGTAGCAAAGCCCTTTTGCTCTTTTTTCTTCCACTTTTTGTGGTGTCAACCTTATAGGTTGTGGAAGGAGGAAGGAGGATGCTACTTCGGCAGAGGTAGTGGATGGAGGAAGGAGGACGCTACTTCGGCAGAGGTAGTGGATGCCACTGTTTCTCGACAGTTGGTGGGGTCGCTTATGTATCTGGTTAATAGACGACCTGACATATGATATGCTGTTAACCAGATTTCACAAGCTATGGTTAAGCCTACCAAGCTCTTTTGGAAGGCAGGCAAGCATGTATTGAGATATCTTAGAAGCACATCGGGATATGGATTATGGTACAGACAGTCGGATGAGGTGAGGCTATGTGGCTTCACGGATGCAGATTGGGTAGGGAGCCCAATGGACAGAAAGAGCACATCTGGAGGAACTTTCAGTATCGGGTCGACAGCATTTTCTTGGTATAGTAGGATGCAGAGATCCGTGGCACTCAGTTCAGCGGAGGCTGAGTATATGGCAGCGATTTTGGCTGCATGCAAGGCTATATGGATGAGGAAGATCCTGGTCGGGTTGTTCGGTTCACACTTAGATCCTACTGTGATTTATTGTGATAATCAGATTTTCATTAAAATCTCATTTAATCCAGTATTTCATGATAGATCTAAACACATTGACATTTGGTATCATCATATCAGATATTGTGTGCAGTGGAAGATCATGTTACTTTCATACATTCCCACGGAGGATCAGGATGCTGATATCTTGACGAAGGCACTCACCAGGAGCAGATTCGAATACCACAGAGGCAAGATAGGGGTGGAAGATAATCCTTATATTTTTGAGAGGGAGTGTTGAGATTGCAACAAGATGATGAGATTAGTGGAAAGAAGTCGCCTTCACTAAGTGGGCCCGTAGGCTATTTTTTGTGCAAAGTCTATTTTTAGACTATGTCTATTTTTAGACATGTGGATCATATTCTATGAGTTGCAGGATGCTATTTTTGGATGGTTGGTCAAGTTGGAAAAAATAGATGGACTTCTATTTTTAAACATATTGGGAAAAATCTATTTTTATATTTCCAGTCTAAAAATAGATATGTCGAATATTATTAGCTCTTAATAATAGTTGGGCTATAAACATTATCTTATTCTCTTGGAGTGCTTCAGTTAAGTGCACAGATGTGGCACAGGAGCTGACAGAAGGAATTACGATATTCCTAAGGGTTAAGTGGAGCTATTGCATGGATACTTCAGTTAGAACTCATGTGAGAGAGTTTGGTGGAGTTGATTGAGGAACTTAATGGAGTTGTGTTCAATTTAACTAAGCTAAACATAGTTGAGCTAGTTGTATCTAGTCTAACTGATTGATAAAATAGTGAGAGTGGTGTGAATTAATTAATAATTAATTCACTAATTATAAACTCATTAATAAACTAAAGAATACATCAATTAAGTTCAGTGCGTGGACAGTTTCAGTGGAGACTAGTGAAGAGATAGGTGAAAGAGCAGTGTGACTATCAGTTGTGACTATATTTTTGAATGATTTGCAACAACTAGTGATTGGAGATGCCAATGAGGATTGTGCAGTACAATCCAGGTGGTTCAAATTTATTTATGAGCCATTCTTCAGCATTGATTGCGTAGTAGAGGCAGGCTATCAGGTGGCAGAGATTAGAGCATTTGTTTTGCTAGATCTAGCTTGATTAGTGTGTAGCAATTGGAGATTGTACTGAGAGCTTGTGAGGAGCTTTGTATGATGATTGTTACATGATATGTATGACATATAATATACATATATTTGGGGGTTTTCAGCTTTAAGCTTTCCCATAAAATATTGTGTTCATATGTGTGATTTTTTATGGTTTTAATGTGCGCATGCGATTGTTTTTATTTCCGAAATTAATGATCAATGGTAGAAGAGATTATGTATTGTGCATGAAGTTAAAATAGTGTGTGATTAGGAGAATCTCGGTGGATAACATATTAGTGATTCAAATTTCTACAATCAGCACCTCCCATTGGGATGGAAAGCATTGGAATATTAAATACATATTCCTCCATGGCTAGCCTGCTATTATTGAATTTTCCAGAGAAATTTATATTTCGTCCATTTTCAACCATCAATTGACATTTTGGTCCTAGGTATAGGAAGAAATTCAATTCCTTGGCTACCTTATAATGAATAAAATTATGGGTACTACCTGAATCAATCAACACTTTTTCCTTTTTCTTCTTGATATGTCCTTCTATCTTGAGAGTTTGAGTGGTAATTCCTTCCAATGAATTACAGGATATGGTCTGACTCATTTATTCTTCTTCTAGGGTTGGTTCCTGGTGTATATCCTCTTCTTTTGAATTTTCTAGTTCATTTTATTCCTCCTCTTCACAACCTATGTAAAATAATTTCTTCTTAGCACACTTATGACTTTTAGTGTATTTTCTATCACAACTGTAGAAAAGCCCTTTTGCTCTTTTTTCTTCCAATTTTTGTGGTGTCAACCTTGTAGGTTGTGGAAGTCTAGGAGTAGAAACACTTCCATATTTATAGATGTGAGTGGTAGGCTTCCTTGTCACCATAATTTTACATTCAATTTTTCTTGCCAACTCGAATGCCTTCTTCAATGAATCAGTTTCCCAAACGTGAAATTCATGTTGTATGTTATCCTTTAAAGTCCCTATGAAGACATTAATCATGTGTTCCTATGGAATATCAGTTACCTCTTGTATTCAATTTTTGGAAGTCCTCAATGTGCTCCACCACTGAACCCTTTTGTTTGAGATTTATCAATTGGCTAAAGAAGGTGTTGCTCTTTGTATTCTCATAATGTGCTATCATTTCCTCCATAAAAATTAACCAAGTGACAATTTTTTTATGGGAGCAAAGCCATCGATACCATACAAATGTATTTTGATCTAAATGTAACGTTGCAATGCATACCTTTTTTGTGTTTTGCACATTGTTGAAATCAAAATATTTCTCCATCTGTAGTATCCTGTAATATTCCAAAATTTTCCTACAACAAATTGGAATATTAATTTTTTCTGATTTCACCTAGAGATGAATAAATGGGTAAGGAGGCCCATGAGCAATAAAAACATGAATAATTTCCATCTTAGTGTGGAAGGGGATCACCTTAGGAGATGGATTTTACAATGTGAACAAGGGTAGAATAGATGTGGACAAAGTCAAGTTTGACTAAGTCAACATGCATTCTTGAGGAGGAAGAGATCATCCAAGTAAACTAGCTCAATGTGAACAAGGATCAGCCTAGACACACACATGAGAGCTGGATTGAAGACACCTTGGTGTGAAAGGAGGCAATACAGGTGAACTAGGTCCAGTTGACCAAGTCAACAACGCTGCTACAGAGGAGGGAAGCCAACAAGGACAACACAGTTTTGAAGGAGGAACCTTCACTAGGAAGTCACCTCAACAATGTGTGGGGCCCGGGGTGAGGAGGCTCACCAAGGATAAAAAGAAGGGGATAGCAGCAAGGAATTAATTTATTAATCATCTGTCTTTGGTCTCTTGACTACTTGCATGCTCCAACTATTTAACTGTGGTTGTAGCACTGTTTAGTGCATGGAATTCTCGTGCGGGAATTCCATCCACTCTTTGGATGAGCTTGCTTAAGGGATCTAAGGGAAGGTTCAGAGCTTCAATTTAATCATCCGGATTAGGTCCAATCAGCCAATAACATATATAGCACAGTTACCTTTAGAAACTACGTCATTTATGCAGGTGCAACAGCAGAAGGGTTGCACCCCTGGATTTTTTGCTAGTGTTTGAGGAGGAGGTGTTTATTTCCCTTCGGAAGCTATAATAAAGAGGGCCTTTGGCCATTTTATGTATTTTTTAGATATTTAATGTTATATTTAGTGATTTTTAATACAAATATGTAGTAGACTGCGTTATTTTCTGCAGTACTACCTTTTATACATATGTAATGCCAGAAACCCTTGTCGGGTGTCTCATTTCTTATGTAAAAGAGGTTTAACCTCCATTTCTCTACTACTTGATTAATATAATATCCAGATCAGTATTATTCCATAATTTTCTATAGAAACCCTCATGGTAATTATGCTCTTACTATCTTCAGAAATTTTTTTGTTGAGAAGTCATGGGATTGGGATGTTTTTGAGCCACCTTGAACTCGGGAGATCTATTTAGTGTAGCTAGATTTATTTGTTTCACCTCCAACTCTGAAAGTGTTGGAAATATGATGTAATGTGTTGTCCTTGATGGAAACCTACTTGATGAAGTTGTCCTTGATGGAAACCTACTTGATCATTTGCCTTTTGATAGCAACCTATTTGTTAAAGATGTAAGAATGATATATCTATAGATCAGTTCAGATGTGATAGAGAAAAGAATTCCAATAAGTGCCAGAGAAATAATAAATATAATATGTCACAATGTATATGCTACTTTTGTGAAGGAAACCCGTGTATGGATGCAATGTATATGCTACTTTTGTGAAGGAAACCTGTGTATACATTCAGGGTTAGCATATACACAGTTCTTATGAAGAGAAGTTGTGTATACACGTGAGAATGAATGCTCCAAGTCGCATGTGCCTTTTACGCTTTAAAATTATGATACCAAGGGGCATTACCATGGTATTAGCCCACAGTATTGAGCGTTTCATTGTCTATTTGATTCCATCCAAGAATACCATTGGAATTTGTGTGGTTTGGCTCATGGTATTGATAAACGCTAAAAATATGTAAGGAGAAAAAAATCATAGTGAAAGGGTGTGCATGTGTCTGGGTATTGAATGAATACTTTACTTTGAAGTATATATGCATGGAATGGGTTACAGTTTATTGATAGATCTGAATTAAGAATGAACCTATGAATAAAATGATGGATCAGGATCTCTAGACCTGAAATGAATATGTATCTTCTAGATATGTTTATGGAAAGTTTAGATCTGTGATCTAGAAAATGTTTGCTGAAGTAAGGGGTAAGATCTAAACTGATTATTTATTCTGAAGAAGTTGTGCAGTCCTGAAAAAGTTGCAGATATATACACAGGTTCGTCGCAGTGAAAGCATGTATATATGCAGGTTAGTTTCAGCAAAAGCACGTATGGAATCTAAGGTCAGTTCTGAAATAGTTGCAGATATATACGCAGGTTTGTCTTTGTGAAAGCGCGTATATACGCAGGTTCAGTGAAGTAAAAGCGCGTATGGAATCTAGGGTTTTACTGAAGTGTGTAGAAGGAAATCTCTAATCTGTTTTGATGTATTACTGTTGTCTATCAATGATGTCTTCATACAGATCTGAGTTGTTTGAATATTGATTATGCTACTAGTTTATTATGATTAAAGATCAGTGGTTGGTTGGTTGATTGGTTGATGATTCAATGAATGAATTGAATGGGTTATAAGTTTCAGTTTGATGTATGTTCTTTGAGCTTAAATGTGTGGAGTGGGTCCAGTCTGAAAATCTGATGAAAAGAGGCCTACAAGGTGTGTTGTGTGGAAGCTGTTGGATCCAGTATGAAAATTGATGAAACGTAGTCCATGGTGGTGTTGAGGGTCAAAGCCTTTAGTGAGGGGGTTGTAGCTCCCTTCCAATGGTAGCTGGCAAACGAGATCAGGGGGTAGTAGCTCCCTTCCAAGAGTGGCTGGAGAACGAGAGAAGGTTGTAGCCTTCTGCAGGTGGGTGCCTGCATGCTGGTATGAGTCTGCACCAGTACATGATTGTAAGAAGTTTTCTTTATAATAAATATTGAATACAGAGACAACAACAGCAGTGGTTTTCTCCCGAATTGGGTTTCCACCTTAAATCCTGGTGTTCATGTGTGTTGCTTATGTGTGATGATTTATTCTATTCTTACTGCACATGCTTACTACTTACTAAACATCTGATGAATGAATGATGCACTAATCTAAGTAAAGAATTATATGCATAATAAGATCCCTGGTAATACGTAATTTTTCTTAAGGATATCCACGTATATACGTGAGTTGGTTTCATTAAAGTCGCATATGGAATTTAGTAAAGAAAAAGTAAAATTTTTGAGTAAGCTCTAAATACTGATTAACCCCCCCCCCCCCCCCCCTCCCTCTCAGTATTTTTCCCAACAATTGGTATCAGAGCAGGTCCTTTTGAAGGAGCTTGATCACTTGAAGGAGATCCGTCACAATGGGAAGGAAGCAAAAGAAGAAGGCTAATCAAAGAAAGAAGATATCTCAGAAAAAATGTACAACATAAAATGAAGAAGATGAAACAAGTATTGATTGTTGTTCTTATGATTCACTTTCTTATGCATACAATGGTGAAGATAGTGAAAACCAAAGTGAAAGTAATGTTATGGATCTAGAAGTAGTAATTGCAAATCTCAAGATTAAAGTTGAATATCAACAAAGATTATTTAATGAGAGGGAATCTATCTACAAAGATATGATCTCTAGAATGAATGGACATATAAACAAGTATCAAAGGCTGCAGGATGAAGTAACCAATCACAGTGAAGGACTTGAAACATAAATCATCTCTCTCAAAGAAGATCTGGAAACTTCAAATAAGAATAATGAAGAACTTCTACAATCATTTGAAGAACAAGAAAATGGGTTGAAAGAAGAGATTCTAAAATTGAATGAACAAGTAGAAAAAGGGAGAAGGGTCGAAGAAAGTATGAAGAAGAAATGCCAAAAATTGGAGGTTGAGGTAAACATTTTAAAAGGTAAATTAGAAGAAAAGGATAAATTCTTGAGGTTTCAAGATAGTACTAAGATTCTGGATAATATTATTAGTAGTCAAAGGTCTCTCTCTATTAAATTTGGTCTTGGTTTTCATGAAACTGTGAAAGGAGAATCTAGTTCACAAGACAAAGCTAAATATTCCAAGGATATCAATGCAAAACCTGAAGTGTTTAAAGAGAAAAAAAGGCAACCAACAATCATGAATTCTCAAAGGAAATCATTTGCTCCTAAATATAGAAGTATCAATCGATTCTCTCCTTTGATAAATAATGTTGAATGCTTTATATGTCATAATTATGGACATATTGCAGCCAAGTGCAGAAAAAAATTGTTTCATTCAAGGACAGATAGACACTACATAGAAAGATATTCAGCTCCCAGGTACTCAGGTTTCTTTAAGGGATATTGTTTTTTCATGCAGAAATTTTGGTCATAAAGCAGTTGATTGCAATAGAAGAAAGATTAGAAAAACATATTATGATCCCTATGCTCCCTTTTCTGGTCACATAAGATGTTATTCTTGTAACAAGTATGGGAATGTAGAAAAATAATGCAGATTAAGTATGATGAACATATTTGAGAAATTGAAGAATTTCCAGCAAAGATGGAAGAAGAAGAAGCCCCAGTCAAAGACGTAGGGAATGTTGACCCTACTACAGTAATCCACTTCTAAAGTGTACTTCTCATAATGATTGCAGGAGTGATGTGAGATACATTATAGGAATCAGTAACGTAACATCACAGAGGGAGAAATATATGTTGATTCCCATGTTTGGTTTGGTAATTCTGGTTGTGTTTATTTCTAACAGTTCATCTCATGTGACAAGAGAAGACAGGTACAGGTGGTATAATTTTAGGGGGCAATGGAGTTGTGAATTTTTTCTGTATTTCACTTTCTATATGCGGTTTTCATGAACTAAAGCCGCGTATACACGCGAGTTCCATTGGAGATAGTTGCGTATGTTTTTCTCTGATAATAAAAATAGGGAGGAAGACTCAAAAATAGTTTCTGATATGCTGCTGACAATAATAAATTTCTTGAACTAATGTTGATGGTTATATCTGCTGATATGATTTTAAGTTTTGATTATCTGCTTGATGAATATGCTTTGATGAATTGGTTGGTGAATATGTTCAGGATGCTCAGGTTCAGGGGGAGAATTAGACTTGCTCAGAGTAATTCATTGTTGGAATTATGATGGTTCTGAAATATGATCTCTCTCTTGAGGTATTTTGGTCTTAAAAATTCATATCTGTAATTTGATGAATCAAATCAAATGTTCACCTCCCATATCCATTTCGTGTGATAATACAAGTTCCATTAGTATCTCAAATAATCACGTTATGAATTCCAAGACCAAGCACATTCCTATCAAGTATTACTTCTTACGTGAACAAGAGATTGAAAAAAAGGTGAAATTGGAGTATGTTCCCTCCAAAGAACAAGTTGCTGATATATTTACTAAACCTATTCCCAAGGAAGCATTCAAATATCTCAGACAAAAGCTGGGAGTTGTCTCTACCACTCAAAAGATTAGATCTACTTAAATTCAGAAGATTAAATTGGATATGAAGATTTCATAAAGGATAGTCGCGTATATACGCGAGTCTATATACATAAAACCGCGTATGGGTTCTTGCCGGCACATTTTTCTGGGTCAGCATTTTCAAAAAAGTTGTGGTGTTGTTGGGTATCTCTGGTGATGTTCCAGTTCCCACATTTCTATTCAATTCTATAATTTTTTTTAATGAAGATGCCTTGATGATTTTCAGTTGAAAGTGTTCAAGGTGCACAAGCTAAGGGGGAGCACTTGTCCTGTGGGAAAGGATGCATTGTTGGAATTCTAAGTGTTTTATGTGGTCTGATCTCATTGTTGGCCACCTATAAAAATTTTTATATCAAAAGCTGGCTAAAAAAATTTTTGAGCCTTCAAGGAACAAGTTTTATTGCAAATTTTTTTTATCTCTTGAAGACTCTTGAAGGCATCATGCTCTTTGTTTAATCTTCACTGCTGTTTCCCTTTACAACTCAGAAATTCTGCTGTTTTCTTGAAGAAAATACTACTGCAAAAATCCCTTTCTCCCCATTTTTCCTTTCCTTTAACTTCGAATTAACCTTCATTTTTACCCCCTTTTCCCCATGGAATTCCTCTATTTCCCATTTTTTCCCATTTCCCCTTCATAAGATCCATTTCATAAGGTTTAAAACTCACTTTTAAACCTTACCGAACCCCCAAATCCATCAGAAAACCTTGAAAATTACATGAAAAATAAGTTTTTTAACTACAGGGTTAAGCCCCTTTGGGCTAAGACCTAAAAAACTTCCCCACTTGTGCCTTGGCGCTAGAACCAAGCGCTAATCCCTTTCGACACTTATCGCATCGGAAACAAATGAAGAACGCAAGTATTTTTGGCCTTTATAAGACTTCCGATGTGAATAGCCCTCTTAATATGTAAACTCCCAATCCTTTGTTTTCTTTGAAAACCAAGAGTTAAAGGCCAAAGCGTTTATCGCATCGGAAATAATCAGAGTGCACAAGTATTTTTGTTGTATTAAGTCTTCCGATCCAATGAGCCCCTTTATTATAGGTCCCGAACCCATTGCTGCTTCATATAACCATAGAGCCCGCATCCGGTGCTTAAAACTTGTAAATAAACCCATCTCCGACGCAATTTTCCTTTGAAAATCATAAAAACCCCTTTTTCCTATGTTTTGAACTAAACGTCGTGAAATTTTTTCTAATGGAAAGACCACTGATTTGTTTCTATGATCAACGGTCCATACACTCTCGCATCAGAGATTTGCTAATGGGTAGATTGAAAAGCCCACTCCTTCCTCCCGATTCCGATTGGCCCCTATACATATAAGCCCTGGGCCTTTGTTTTCCACATATCCATAGGCCCCGTAGATGGGCGCCAAACCTCATTTATATAACCCGCCCGACACCATTAAACCTTTGTTTTTAATTAAATTCCACCTTTTTATATTATAATGTGATCCCGCTCGTTCATTGGTTAGAGCCCTTCTCAGGGAAATTTTTAAGGATGGACGTTTATCTTAAAGTTTAAAAACTTGGCGAATCTTAGTAGTCCCCAATATGTGAATTTTAAAAAAATTTATGTTATTTTTGTAAAAATATTTAGTTTTGTAATCATTTTATATTAGTATATATAAATTTTTGGCGATTTTAAGGGTAAAATATTTTTACACCATAAAATTTGGGTGAATCAATTTTTTTTTTAAATGGGAATTGGCGAATCTCTTTTTTGGAAAAAGCATGGAAAATTAGCCCACCTGCGAATATTAGCCCCTAAAATTTTCCATGGCCCTTCTCCGTCATTGATCTTGGGCCAATCCGTTGGCCAACGTTGTATCGCATCGTAGTTTTTCATAGGGCGCGTTAATATTTTATTTCACCACCTCCGATTGGCGGTCCCCCGATCCATCCTCCGTCGTCAATATGAGCTGCAGATCGACGGTCCAAATTCAATCGCATCGGAACTCCTCTATCCATTGCCTCCTCCGATCGCGAAGCTCCGATTGCATCTAGGCCATCCACGTGTCCAGATCGGACAGTCCAGATTGCATTTCCCGAATTTGGTTTAAAATCATATACCCCTTGTGTAA
Source organism: Pinus albicaulis (assembly GCA_034641835.2). Classification (NCBI taxonomy): domain Eukaryota; kingdom Viridiplantae; phylum Streptophyta; class Pinopsida; order Pinales; family Pinaceae; genus Pinus; species Pinus albicaulis. The sequence continues at coordinate 1,548,746,129 of CM076579.1, read as the reverse complement.
ATGTTTTATGACCAATCTCAGCCGTTGATCTCTACAGATCAACGGCCCATATTAACCCCTTTCTCCGCCTTTGTATTATTTCATTTAACCTAGATCAAATCTCCACCGTTGATCCTGTACATCTAACGGTTCATAATAACTCTGACAGGCCCGACCCCTGTGGGTCTTGCCTCGCTCTAGATCTGATCTCTGCCGTCGATCCCTAGATCAGACGGTCCATAATAAAACCACCCCACCTACTATGACCCTCGCATCATATCAATATCGCGCTCACTCCCCGCCATTCAATCTGAGGCCCCAGATCTAACGGCTGGCGTTCCATTTCGTGTAACTTTGAGCACGACCTTTAATCCCAAAAAATCACGTGATATAGGTGGTTTTCTGATGCCACGTGTCGGGAGGGAACGCGTATCGCGTTTGAAAAGTGAAAACCGCCTACCGCCCTATCGCTGCGTGAAACCCGTGGTTTTCTCCTCTGAAACCACTCTTCCCTTTTTCCACTGCATTTCTTCACATTTGTTCCCCGCCATTGATCTCTGCGGATGAACGGCTCAAATTCAATTTGGCCTTTGAAACTATCGCCGTCCACCTTTCCAAAGGGTCTTCTTTGACTAATCTTGATCGTTGATCTCCATGGTCCAAACCAATCCGACGGCCTGCAATCATTTGGAAACCCCAATTTCCATTTCAATGTGTTTTCCTCCACAAAGGATTTTTAACCTATTTTCTTCGCATTTTCCACCCGTATTATGGTAACGTAACTCTTTCACTTTACATTATCATTAGGACTCCCCACCATTGATATTTTCTAGATCAACGGATCTAACTTAAATATCCCCACCATTTTCTCCTTTCCGCAGCCTCGTAAGCAGTTTTTACCCAATAACGCAGGATTTATTAAATTTTATTGTTTTATGCAGGTTTTAATGGTTTTTCCATTATATTGAAGAAAAAACAAAGGCTAGGGATGACGACACCCATGCCTTTATTCATAAAAGAGAATCCATCTACAGGGTTCAACGCCACGTTTTTCCAGTGTCTCATGAATGCTGGCAGCTCTATAAGAAGCCCTTGTCCCACCTGCACATCAACAAGACACAGTAATATTAAATCAAATCAAAGAGTATCAGTGTTGAAGACCTAGCCATAGTAGAACGGAAGATTAAAAATTGATTCCACACTTTAATGGATTAGGCTAAGATCAAAAATCAAAAGCCTAATCCACTAAATTAACCATGTTTAAAGAAAATCAATAAAATCTATCAGATAGAGGATGCCTCCACTACCACATTAGAGGCTAATTGATTCCTCTCAGCTACCAGATAGCCACCTATAGCCTCAAAGCATTCAACAGAGGCCGATTTATGATCAGAAAAGAAGATATTTTCCTCGACGCAGCCAAATAGTTAATTCAGCCAAAGGAACTTAATGCAAAAAGTATCAGCAAAGTTATTACAACATGACACAGAGCCTTAAAGTCAACAAAAGCTCCCACCGAGCTTAATTCTTAATGTAAAACATTTAATACAGAGGACATATCTATAAACTTCTCCATCGAGCCCCTCAAATGCCGAGAAGTATTAAATCTGTATTAATTGAACCTTGAAGATCTTTTCTCCCATCCCCCCTCCTATTCTCTTCTATAAATACCTCTGTAGAAGATGAAACCATGTTGGTTGCAGAACTTTGAAATATATTTGTGCTCAAATTTTCTATCTGTAAATAGTATTCAAAGGCTCTTGAAGCTCTGTTTGTGATTGAATATTTAGGCTGGAAAGTGAATATGATTGCTGAACTGAAACATTGGACCTGAAGACTGTAACTAGTTTGACATCAATAACAAGCTGTTTCTTGGGATCCTAGTCTATATCACTGGTGAAGTGCTCTTTTTTGTGTAATTGTTTTCCTTTTGTGTATGCCAATTTGTCCATTAATTCTCTAATAAAGAATAGCAAGCATAGATTTAGGACCTACTGTTTACAGTACCCTTCTATGACTGATAAGCTTTATCTCAATGTTTTCCTCCAATTTGTTTATTTAAGAATGATTCAATATAGTTTAAACAGTTAGGAATGCTGGCGTTCCCTCGTCCTACTCTTTGCTTTAAAAATTATTCTTGAATGTTATTTTCATTGTTTCCTTATTAAATTTAGACTAGAAAAGTGATGGTGTGCCTTGTTTTCTAGCTTCTTTCTCCAAAGTTAGATTCTAAAAGTTCCCCTAAGTGTATGCTGAAAGAAGACTAGATTTAAAAGTATCTTATCTGATATTAAGTTGCATTTTGTTTCTCTTATGTGTTTTCATACTTTCTGAAGGTAATTATGTGGATTACTAGATTGTTGTCTATTGAGATGCTTTAATATGAACTTGTCGAAGAAATTTATGGTGAGCCATGTTCTTGGTTGGTTTTAAACAATTACTTAAGAGGCTTTTCTTGTTTGGACTGACTATAAATCCTTGTTGAAATTATTATCAGTTTCCACCCCTCCAACACTTTATTGTTTCCATTCCATTATTTTATCTCAAATGATCTTGTGATATAAATGATTTTCCCCTTGGATCACTCTTGAAGTTGTTGTTCAATTAAAGCCCTATTATGACTCCATAGCCCAATGGACTAAAAACCAACGTTATATCTATATCTTTAGCCAAAATCTTGTTCTGATTGCTTGCAACTTCACATCTTTGAAAATTTTTCCATTTAGGACTTTCCACTCAAATAACAATCATGCTCAACCATCCAAAACAAACAAAAAACCCTTGGACTTCATAACTAGCCTAATATCATTGCCCAAAAGCTTTAAAGATAAATCCATCTTTGCACTTATTGGAGAGATCCCTCTCCGGATTCAGGAGGGCTAGATCCTAGAATCCCAAAGTGGTTGAAATAGTGTTCTCTCTGCAGTTTGACTTTGCCAATCTTGCAAATTACAGGGAGCTAACATTTCTGGAGACTTCGCTGGGGAGCTTTTGAGTGTTTTTTCGGCCTAGGTACCTTTAGGACCTCAAGAAACCTTTGATTCAAGAAAATTTTGCAATGAGTAAAAATAAGCCTCTTCAACCACTACCAAATCGATGGTATTCATGGTAAAACTTGTTTGAATCAGTGACAAACTAGGAAAACCCTAAGATTCTCATAAGAGCTTATCTAACCTTGAAGGATCAGCTAGCTTAGCCATAAGAGTAGACTGTCTTTGTCTCATGACCGTAGCTAAGTTTTGAAACAGATTTAGAACACTCTTAGAACCAATAGGACTATAAAATAACTCAGAAAACCCAAAAATATTTCGGATTGGTATTTAATAAACATGGTGGTGGACCATAAAACCTTTTACCTCCAAAAGAGTTAAAAAATTCCACTTGGCGACTCCACAATACTGAACAGACCTTAAGACTCCACTGGGAAGACCCATAATCTTTGTAACATCATTCAAACTCAGTTAGAGGACGGTAGGATTAAAATTTGTGTAAAAAAGATCAGTTAACCTCTTAAATATTGTCATATATGGTTGAAACTTTTCTTGTTTACTTCAGTCTAAAAGACACGGCATAATGGCTCCTAGAAAGATTCATACTAGAGCCTATCCTGACCCAAACCCACCTGAGATAGTTGATAACCCTGAAAGTATTCTTAGGAAGTCTCCTAGGATTAAATCTTCAACTTTTTGCAGATCACCCTTGAGAGCTAATTCAGTTCCTGAAAATCTTGCAGCTCTACAACAATCACAAGTTGACTTAAGAAATCCATTTAGAACTAGGTCGCTTGATGATTTAGATTAGCTAGATTCAGAGTCTTCACTTTCATCTCCTGAAACAAGTGAACATCCTGGTAGTAGAGAAACAACACCACCTGATTTACATTTCCTTCACAATTTAGGTGTCTCTCATCCAAGATCAGCTCAGCAATCTATTCCTGGTACATCCACACTTGTTCATCCTACAGCCACTGTTTAAACCACTCCACTCCAACCCACTTTCCCCCTTGTTAATCCACCTCTTGTAAATCCACCTCCACCTCATATCATGGCAGGATGGTATGCTCCCTTAGTCCTTCTTGTACCATTAGTTAATCTTCCATAGGACTATCAGTCCAAAATACCATTGTATGATGCTAGTAATGCTACTAATGCATCACAACATGTGGATAAGATGAATGACTACTTTGAAAGAAATGAAATTGATGATGAATCTATCAAACTAAGACTATTTGCTCAGAGTTTTCGGGGAGAAGTAAGAAAATGGTTTAAAGGCTTAGCCCCCCACAGTATAAACGATCTCCAATCCTTCCATCAACAATTCTTAAACAAATGGGAAGTGAAGAAGAATCCTCTCCAAATACTTTCTGATTACAAGAACCTCCACAGAAACACTGGGGAAAGTGTACAAGCTTATTGTACTAGATTTAACAGTGTGTATAATGCACTTCCCCCAGATCTAAAACCTCGACAAGGCTCAGCGTTAAAAATTTTTCCTGAAGGGTTTGACCCTGAAATGGCCTATCAGCTGAGAGAAAGAGATCCTCTAACCCTTGAAGATATGAAAAAACGGGCTCTTGCTGTGGAAGTTAACTTAATGGAGAAAAGCAAAAGAATGAAGAATGAGAAGAGAGTGTCCTTTAGAGAGGAATCCAGACTTTCTACTTCCAGCTCTAAGATGGAAAGAATGATGGAGGATATGATGAATAAAATGAGCATCCTTGAGAGAGCACAAGCGAGTCAAAACCAAACTGCTCCTCAAAACAGAAACCAAAACCAGAATCAGAATTTTAGAAGAAATCAACCCCAAAATAGGCCAAGTGAAGATGATCAACAGATCACTCCTCCCTTTCATCAAAACTATGTGAGTGAGGTTGAAGAAACAGATGAGCAAACAGAGTAAGATGATATCAACATGCTGGGAGTAGATAATGATGACTTTGAGGTTCATTATGATATAAAACAAGGTCTTTACACACCCTATGATGAAAAAAGAGATGAGGATGAAAGTTATTATCAAGACATGGAAAATGTTATCATAGAGTCTTTTAGCTCCGTGTAATCAGCAAGATTGGAAAAGTCCGATCTCAGGGAGAAACATCGTTTCACCCAAATTTGGGATTCTAGGATCTAGCCCTCCTGAATCCAGAGAGGGATCTCTCCAATAAGTGCAAAGATGGATTTGTCTTTGAATTTTGGGGTAATGATATTAGGCTAGTTATGAAGGCCAAGGGTTTCTTTTTTTTTTTGGATGGTTGAGCATGATTACTGTTTGAGGTGAAAAGTCCTAAATGCAAAGAGTTTCAAAGGTGAAAAGTTGCAAGCAATGAGAGTAAGATTCGGCCAAAAAGATAGATAATTGCAGGTTTTAGTCCATTGGGCTATGTATTCATAATAGGGTTTAATTGGAACAGCAAGAGGCAAGAGTGCTCCATGGGGCAAGTCAACTATGTCTAAGGATATCTTTGAAGTTTGATTTATGGAATGAAATGATACAATAAGAAGGAGAAATAAACATATGCAGAACAAGGAGTAGCTCAGGATCTGGTAAGTACTTCTAAACTAGCCAGCCTTTGACATGGACTCAAGAAAAACATAAAAGTAAACTAGGATCTGGTAAGTACTTTTAAACTAGCCAGCCTTTGATACACTTTCAATAGAAAAAAATTTTAAAACAAAGGGAAACTTGAAGGTAAATTTTGGAGAAGAAACTAGCGGGCCGGGCTCACCACAAATCCTCTCCTAGCTTTTCTTTACTTGGTTACTTTCAATACAGACACAGAGATAACAAAGAATAGTCTAAGATATGGTAATTACTTTTAAACTAGCCATCTTTTAACACATTCCAAGGGAAACATTCAGACAGTTGTGGGGATAAAACCGGGACCAGGGCTCACCATATATTCCTCAGTTCATCTTCACTAAACATATACTGAAAATAAAATTTAAGAATAGCATTCAGCTAAGACAATAAGATGAGGGAACGCCAACATTCTTATGCTTGAACTGAAACAAATCATCCCTAAATAACACAATTTAGAAGAAAACATTCAGATAAATATTTTCAGTCAAAGAATGTTATTGATGTACAGTAGGTCCTAACTCTATGCATGTTGTTCTCTATAAGAGAAATTGGAACAGAGTGAAAACAGAAACAAAATGACAAGTTACAATAAGAAAAACATCACCGTCAACATAGACCAGGATCCCTTAAATCAGCTTGTATTGATGCTCCAAACCAGTTACAGCTTTAAGTCTAGTGCTTTAGTTTAGCAACTATCTACACATCTCAGCCTAACCTATCTATCACCAGCAGAGCTCCAAGAGCCAGTGAACACTATTTACAATCAGAAATTTAAGCTCAAGTGTATATCAAAGTTCTGCAACCAACCCCTCAGTCATCTTCTGCAGAAGTATATATAGAAGAATGAGGAGGTGAGATCTGATAAAAGATCTCCAATTACAATTAATACATATTTAATGGCTTCTTGGCCTTTCAGGGGCTCAATAAAGAAACTTACATGGGTGCACTATGTATTAAATGTTTTACATAAAGTTTAAGCTCGGTGGGAGCTTTGTTGACCTTTGAGGCTCTGCGTGGCGTCGAAGTAATTCTGGAGATGTTTGTCATTAATTTATTTGGCAGAGTTTCCTGTTTGGCTGTGTTTTGAGACAAATATCTTATCCTGATCAATAAATTGGGCCTCTGATTGAATACTTTGAGGTACAAGTGGCATTTTAGTAGCTGGGAGGAATCAATTTGCCTCAGATGTGGTGGTGGAAGCGCTCCTGTTGATAAAACACTTAAGATCTTATTTAGCATGTGTTTTAAATCGGGGATTAGGCTTTTGATAAACATTCTTAGCCGTGATCCCCGCAAATATGTCTTCCATCCTCTGTCCTGGTTCATTTTGATCTTCGTCACTAATACTCTTCTTACTGTGCCCGATTCATGGTTTTTGTTGACATACAGGGCTGCTCAAGGCTATGTGGCATAAATTCTTTGCAAATCATTGATAAAACGTGGATTTTAAACCCTGTGATTATTTTCTTTGGTGAATCGAAGGCAGGAGGATCGTCACCCTCTTATTTCGAATTTTCTTCAAAAATGGCGAGAAAACCATTTAAACCCTGAAAAATACAAAAAAATATTAAAAAATCCTGCATATATAGGTTTACTGCTGCGGAGGACGTGTGGGGGAAGCATGTCCGTTGGATGGCATCATCCAACGGTCAGAATTGATCGGGAGAAGTCATAGAGAAGGCAGAATATTTGTTTAAATCAGAGTCGTCGATCGCGGAGAGATCGACGGTTGGGAGTGTTGGGGTTCCCATGTTTTGGCCAGATTGGCAAGAACAAAAGATGAGACAACATCAGAACCACTTTGGGGCCCTAGGATCTATCCCTCTTGGACCCGGAGAGGGATCTCTCCAATGAACAAATAATGATTTATCTTTGAAGCTCAAAATGAGATGTTAGGCTAGTTATGAAGCAAAAAGGGGGGTTTTAAATGATTTGGTTGAAGGATTTCTGGGTTGGTCAAGAGATCATGGACTGGGAAAGCGATGAGAGAAAGGAAACAAAACAGTAGGAGGCTTCAGCAAAGAGGATAGGCCAAGACAGTGCCATCCATTAGGCTATGGAGTCATAAAAGGAAATTACTTGCATCCACTAGCCAAGGCTTTCAAAGGGCATGTCATCTAATACTAAAGGATCTTTAGATTAGAGAGTGGGGTGGAACATTAAGGAGGAAAGTGAAAGAAGGAAAGCAACCAATTTTCTGTCTATAGATCAGGTCAGAGGTCATTTAACTCTAGACCTGCTTGGACATACTCAAAGGCTGCTCTCAAAGAGACAAAGGGGCAGCTTATAGATCAGACCAGAGGTCATTTAACTCCAGGTCTGCTTTAGCAACTCCAAGGGAAAAACAGAGATAAATTTGACAAAGAAGCATCCAAGTGGCAAACCCCCAAGTTCATACATCAACCAGCAGGCAATAACATCCGTTGCACTGGTTAAACCCATGAATTTACTCTTGGATAACACATTTTAGCAGAAAACATTGATGGCAAGGAGAGCAGACATCATAGGGCACCTAACAAGGGTGAATCCTATACCATTATTCTGATGCAAGCCCAGAAGAACATGAAACAATATGAAAATGTAAATAACAGAGTTAAGAAAACATCACCAATAGTAATAGACCAGGATCCTGTGAAATGTGCTTTGATTAATTGATGCAAAACCAGTCATGTACAATATGGCTCAATGGCTAATACAGTCCCAACTTCTCCTCCCAGCCTATTACATACAAACTACTCTGCAACTTCCTCCCACGACTGTTCTAACAGCCAGGAATGAATCCCTCTAACAACAAATGCCCAGCAAGGCAACAACAACCCTTACAATTCATTCTCGGGGATCTTTTATAGGAGAAGAGGAAGAGACAGAAGTAGATGAGCAAATGAATGAGACTCATTAAGACAGAATGGCAGAAGTGTCCACGCCCACACTGCTTAATGGCTATATGCGGCGCTGTATGTACTCTGTAGGCCGGCTAGGGAAGCCTCTATCAAGTCGATTGACCTCGGATGTTTCTTTTAGATTCCTTTCTGGAGCTTGGAGCTCTGCGCTGCCTTCTGAATAAATGGACTGGTGAAATATCTGCAACTTCTCCATAACTCCATAACTGCTGACCAAACAGTCTTTAATGAAGCTCTGTCAGGGCAATTAATCGTTCCGGGGCTCGAGGGAGGCATGGAGAACGCTGTGGGAAGGTGTACATCTAGAGAGAATGTACTCTGCCAATATTAAACACAGATAAGACTTTGACAATGTGCTCGAATCTTCACACTGTGCTTGAATCCTTAGAATGCGGGATTATACGTTAATTATATCAATAATGTGCATTAATCCCCTTTGAATCTTGTTTCTCCTGCTTCTGCTGGCAATGCTGAACTGGCCATCTCTGTGTTGTCTGCGCTATGAAATAAACATATTATAGACCGGGCAGTGGTGGAGAAATGCTGTGGAGGATGAGAGATGGCGGAGCGATGGAGAAACAGTGGAAACAGCGGGGAGGAGTGGAGAAATGAATGCACAGTGTAGAAAACCAAATTTTACCGTTCGGGCGAATTACACAGGGAAACATGAAAAAACAACACACGGAGGCGTGAATGTGGGACCCGACAGAGGCGGAGGGCGATTGAACTCGAGCCGTCAGATCTGGGAGGGAACGAACGTCCAGGATTCAATCGGGCAATCGCAATCGGGGGTCAGACGAAATGGTTTGCGATTGCGATCGGAGAGGGGCTTGCGATTGAGTGCTGACCGTTGATCTCGGGTCCAGATCAATGGCTCACAATCCATCGGAGGGAGAAACAGGAGGTGCGAAGGGAATGAAGCGATTAGCGCTGAGCCGTAGGATCAGCGGGGAGATGGACGGCTGTGATTTAATCGGGAGATGGGAGGAAGGAATTGCGATCAACGATCGGGCGGGGGTGCGATTGAGCGCTGGCCGTCGGATCGCGGGAAGGATGGACGGTCAGGATTGAATCGGAGCGGCGGGAGAAGGACTTACGATCAGCGATCGGGCGGGGGTGCGATTGAGCGCTGGCCGTTGAATCGCGGGAAGGATGGACGGTCAGGATTGAATCGGAGCATCGGGAGAAGGAATTGCGATCAGTGATCGGGCAGGGGGCTTGCGATTAGCGCTCCTCCATCAGATCTTGTGATAGATCGACGGCCCACAACTCATCGCGGGACTTATGTGTTTAAAACAATCGCGTCGGGGGTTTTCGGCTGTAACAAAGGAAATGCACCCGCCGATAGTTCTGATTGCGATTAGCGCTTGGGACTTAAGCGCTTGGTCCCAGCGCGCGGGCATGTGTGGGAAGTGGTTTGAAAGGGGCTAGCGGGAAGGGGCTTAGGCCTATAATAAGGTCAGGAAGTGGGTTTTTTGCCCATTTTGATGGATTTTAGGGCTGTGGAAGGGGAACGATAGAGAAATAAAGGGGGAAGAAGGGAAAACAAAGGGTAGGGGGGGACTTTAAAGGGGATTTTGGGGGGATTTGAGGGGTAAAAGGGGAATAGAAGGGGAAGACAAGGGGGATGAAATAAAAGGGAAAAAGGGGGCCTTTGGGCATTTCTTCACATAACAGAGAGGCTTTATAAGGGAAATCAGCAGAGGGGATTTGATCAAAGGATAAAAGGCACATAGAGGCTTCAAGGAGACTGTGTTTTCAGAGGAAATGCATTCCTTGAAGACTCAACAATGATTTAGCCCCCTATTTTCTTGTCAAAAATTTCATAGGGGGGCTAACAGTGGCTCCACATGGGGATGGCTTCTTCTTGAAGGAGTCAAGAATTCAGAAGATGATCTCTTGGTGTAGGCCAGATGCCTGCTGCTTGAACCATCCATTTCTTTCTTTGATCAGCTGCCACAAACTGTGAAGACAACATATCAGCAGTACAATTCTTCCAAACAACTACCTACCCACACTATAGTCCTCACATTTTTTCTTCTTGGGTGCATTTGGACTTGCAGACCCTTTTACATCATCAATTTTTACAAACAGGAAAAATAAACCTAGTCTACTTCTACCCTTATTGCTCCATGAGACCAGATTAGACCGTTGGTCTCACATGTTTCTCTACCTACACTACTACCTGCTAGGATTAGACTGTCTAGCAGGTTTCTTCTCTACATTCTAAGACAGAAAATGAAACAACTAATCTACTTTCTCATGTACTGAGCTTTATTGAGCTTTCCTACCTACCCTACTCTAACTGGAAAACTCTGATGGTTTAGGTGATGCGGTAATGCCAATGCAGCCAGTCAAGTAATAGAAAAAAAGGATATGAGCACTGACTGCCTGTCAGAGATAACCACAGGGTTCTCTGCATGTGGTCCTTCAAGACTGAAGTCACCATCAGTGGTGACCAATTCTGATGTATTTGGCTCTTGCAAAAGATTGACGCTTGTGGAGCTGAGCCAATCAGGGCCTCCATGTAGTCTGCCACAGGGTCAACAAACTCATGATGTAAACTTTTTTCTTCAAAGCCTACCACGACTGATAGGCTGTCTGCATCCTGGGCAGCTTCAATCACTGCATCTGCAGTGAGGCCTTTGCAATCACACTCCTCCTCTTCATGGATGGGAGTATTTGACATATGGGCATCGACCAGGAATACCTCCTCTTCCTCTGGATCAAGGCCGAGACGCCTGCGGGGAAGGAGATCTCGCTCATCTTCAATGCAGCTTGAACTAGAGGGCTCATTATATTCAACAGTGCTGTCCTCTAGTACCACGGGTCGGTTCTGCTGCAACGTGCTAAACTCTGTGAAAAAATTAACATATTCTTGAGCGGGGGCTTCTTTGATTACCTTAATCCCTTCGGGAGAAGGCTCTGGATATTCGTTCCGCTCAAGACTTCCCTCATCTCTTTTCTCCTCGTCCTCTGCGCTGAAGAGCTGCTGGCCTCTGTCCGCTTGGCAAGTATAACTGATGTTCGAATATAAAGCAGATAGAAGATTCAATGAATCTTCGTCTGCTATCATGCTTTCAACACTTTCTCCATCAGTATCATAGATGGCCGGCATTAGCTCAGTATTTTCTTGAAGTTGATGGTCGTAGTCTTCCTCCCATGAGACCTCTGATGATGGCCGTGCAAGCTCGGTTTCCCTTTAGAAAAACTCATCGTCAGACATATCCACATCAGAGAAATTATAATTGTAAGTATTGTCACCCATCAAATCTTCAGGACTCTCAGCAATTCTTTCTTCAAAATACTCTGCAAGTTCATTTTCTGATTCAAGCTCTCGTTCATCATACATGCTTGGCATGTGACTTCTGTCTTGCAGAGATCTGATTTGTCTTTCTTGGGGACAAGGAGCAGGTCTTTCCCAATCATCCTCTCTGGTTTCAGCCTCATCTTCTTGCTCTTTTGCTTTCAGCAAGGAACTGGCAGCCTCTATCAGTCTTTCCAGCTTGTCCTCTAAAGAGATCTGCGCTGCTCGCTCTGTTCGGTCCTTCCTTGCTGCTCTTAATCTTTCTTCTCTACACTGAATGTTATATTCGACAGTGATTGCTATATCCTGCATTTCCTCCAGGCTCGAAGGCTCTTTTTGCCTTACATGGAATTCCACCTCTGGGTCAAAAGAACTTGGATAGTGCAACAGAGCCCATCCCAAAGGTGGTTTTATATCAGAAGTCATTGCATCATATACCTTATTGAACCTGGCTGAAAACTCTTGCACTGTCTCTCCTGGCTGCCTTCTCAAATTTTGATATTCTTTTAGGATGAGGAGAGCATTCTTCGGGGCTACCCATCTATCTAGGAAAACTTGAGAAAACTGATGAAAGCTGAAAATGCTTGCTTCTGGAAGGCCTTTGAGCCAACTCTTGACATTTCCTTGTAATGACAAAGAAAACATCCTAATGCACACATCATCTTCTTCTATTTCATACAATTCAATTAAATCCTCCAGATTTTGAACATGTTCTTCAGCAGAGGACCCTTTATTTTCCCCATCAAAATGAGGCAGCTGGTTTATTAATTCTGTAGGCAGGGGTTGGAAGAAGAGAGGTAAAACCAGAGGCTTATATCTTTATATGACCTTTGTAGGTGTGGGTGATGTAACAATAGGCTCATGGCTGCTTGAAGCTTCTTGAAGAGTGGGAGATACAACATGAGCTTCTTGTTCCACCAGGTTTTTCACAGGAGTATAGGTCTGCTCACGGTCTGAAGACTGAGGCTTGAGATCTTTCCCATACTCATCATGGGTTTCATATTTGTACACTTGATTAGGCTTACAGTAGGACAGAACATAGTGATAGACAAAAACAATGAATCCTTTAAACCAAATCCAACCAGTATGTTCTACCCTTCCATGAGGTCTAGCCATCTTTCAGGTTCTTCCTCCAGTGGAGTCTTCTAGGATTATGGAGTGTGGAGTCGCCAGGTGGATGGATTTAACAATTTGAAGCAAGATGTTGTCCACCATCAGCAATGAGAAGCCAATCTAACCAGAGATTTTGTGTCTATGAGTGCCTAGGAATGCTTAAGCTGAAATGCACTCATTCCCCAGTGGAGTCGCCATTATGTTGGGGTTCCCATGTTTTGGCGAGATTGGCAAGACAAAAAGATGAGACAACATCAGAACCACTTTGGGGCCCTAGGATCTAGCCCTTTTGGACCGGGAGAGGGATCTCTCCAATGAACAAAGAATGATTTATCTTTGAAGCTCAAAATGAGATGTTAGGCTAGTTATGAAGCACAAAGGGGGGTTTTAAATGATTTGGTTGAAGGATTTCTGGGTTGGTCAAGAGATCATGGACTGGGAAAGTGATGAGAGAAAGGAAACAAAACAGTAGGAGGCTTCAGCAAAGAGGATAGGCCAAGATAGTGCCATCCATTGGGCTATGGAGTCATAAAAGGAAATTACTTGCATCCACTAGCCAAGGCTTTCAAAGGGCATGTCATCTAATACTAAAGGATCTTTAGATTAGAGAGTGGGGTGGAACATTATGGAAGGGAAGTGAAAGAAGGAGAACAACCAGATTTCTATCTATAGATCAGGTCAGAGGTCATTTAACTCCAGACCTGCTTGGACATACTCAAAGGCAGCTCTCAAAGAAACAAAGGGGATGCTTATAGATCGGACCAGAGGTCATTTAACTCCAGGTCCGCTTTAGCAACTCCAAGGGAAAAACAGAGATAAATTTGACAAAGAAGCATCCAAGTGGCAAACCCCCAAGTTCATACATCAGCCAGCAGGCAATAACATCCGCTGCACTGGTTAAACCCATTAATTTACTCTTGGATAACACATTTTAGAAGAAAACATTGATGGCGAGGAGAACAGACAGCATAGGGCACCTAACAAGGGTGAATCCTATACCATTATTCTGATGCAAGCCCAGAAGAACATGAAACAATATGAAAATGTAAATAACAGAGTTAAGAAAAACATCACCAATAGTAATAGACCAGGATCCTGTGAAATGTGCTTTGATTAATTGATGCAAAACCAGTCATGTAAAATATGGCTCAATGGCTAATACAGTCCCAACTTCTCCTCCCAGCCTATTACATACAAACTACTCTGCAACTTCCTCCCACGACTGTTCTAACAGCCAGGAATGAATCCCTCTAACAGTAGATGCCCAGCAAGGCAACAACAACCCTTACAATTCGTTCTCGGGGATCTTTTATAGGAGAAGAGGAAGAGACAGAAGTAGATGAGCGAATGAATGAGACTCATTAAGACAGAATGGCGGAAGTGTCCACGCCCACACTGCTTAATGGCTATATGCGGCGGCTGTAGGTACTCCGTAGGCCGGCTAGGGAAGCCTCCTCCGTCAAAGTTGATTGACCTCGATGTTTCTCTTAGAGTCCTTTCTGAGCTTGGAGCTCGCGCCGCTATCAAAATAAAATGGACTCGGTGAAAGACTGGACCTTCTCCATACCTCCAATCGCCGACCAAACAAACTTTTAATGAAGCTCGTCGTGGCAATTAATCGTTCCGGCACCAGGGAGGCATGGAGAACGTTGTGGGAAGGTGTGTACATCTAGAGAGAATGTACTCGCCAATATTAAACAGCGTATACAGACTTTTTGCCATGTGCTCATCTTCACATCGTGCTTGAATCCTTAGAATGCCTGGGATGACGTTAATTATCAATAATGTGCATTAATCCTCTTTTGAATCCTCGTTTCTCGCCGCTTTCCGCCGCAATGTCGAACTGGCCATCTCTGTGTTGTCTGCGCTATGAAATAAACATATTATAGACCGGGCAGTGGTGGAGAAATGCTGTGGAGGATGAGAGATGGCGGAGTGATGGAGAAACAGTGGAAACAGCGGGGAGGAGCGGAGAAATGAACGCACAGTGTAGAAAACCAAAGTTTACCGTTCGGGCGAATTACACAGGGAAACGTGAAAAAACAACACACGGAGGCGTGAATGTGGGACCCAGCAGAGGCAGAGGGCGATTGAACTCAAGCTGTCAGATCTGGGAGGGAACGGACGGCCAGGATTCAATCGGGCAATCGCAATCGGGGGTCAGACGAAACGGTTTGCGATTGCGATCGGAGAGGGGCTTGCGATTGAGCGCTGACCGTTGATCTCGGGTCCAGATCAACGGCTCACAATCCATTGGAGGGAGAAACAGGAGGTGCGAAGGGAATGAAGCGATTAGCGCTGAGCCGTAGGATCAGCGGGGAGATGGACGGCTGTGATTTAATCGGGAGATGAGAGGAAGGACTTCCGATCAGCGAACGGGCGGGGGTGCGATTGAGCGCTGGCCGTCGGATCGCGGGAAGGATGGACAGTCAGGATTGAATCGGAGCGGCGGGAGAAGGAATTGTGATCAGCGATCGGGCGGGGGTGTGATTGAGCGCTGGCCGTCAGATCGCGGGAAGGATGGACGGTCAGGATTGAATCGGAGCGTCGGGAGAAGGACTTGCGATCAGCGATCAGGCGGGGGTCTTGCGATTAGCGCTCCGCCGTCAGATCTTGTGATAGATCGACGGCCCACAACTCATCGCGGGACTTATGTGTTTAAAACAATCGCGTCGGGGGTTTTCGACTGTAACAAAGGAAATGCACCCACCGATAGTTCCGATTGCGATTAGCGCTTGGGACTTAAGCGCTTGGTCCCAGCGCGTGGGCATGTGTGGGAAGTGGTTTGAAAGGGGATAGCGGGAAGGGGCTTAGGCCTATAATTAGGTCGGGAAGTGGGTTTTTTTCCCATTTTGATGGATTTTAGATCTGGGGAAGGGGAACGATAGAGAAATAAAGGGGGAAGAAGGGAAAACAAAGGGTAGGGGGGGACTTTAAAGGGGATTTTGGGGGGATTTGAGGGGTAAAAGGGGAATAGAAGGGGAAGACAAGGGGGATGAAATAAAAGGGAAAAAGGGGGCCTTTGGGCATTTCTTCACATAGCAGAGCGGCTTATAAGGGGAATCAGCAGAGGGGATTCGATCAAAGGATAAAAGGCACATAGAGGCTTTAAGGAGACTGTGTTTTCAGAGGAAATGCATTCCTTGAAGACTCAACAATGATTTAGCCCCCCATTTGCTTGTCAAAAATTTCATAGGGGGGCTAACAGGGAGTAGAAAAGGAGAGTCAAAGCGGAAAATGTTTGACTGGGTGATGAATCAGGGCAATGGAATATAGGCCGTCGATCTGCATATCAGATTGACGGTGGAGATCTATTGAGTGCCACGCCGTAGCCCGGTTAACTTTCTGGCATCTTCGCTGAGCGATAGGTTTTGGATAGCCCGACGCCCCAGATCGGACGATATACAACGATATCGCACCGGGTTTGTTGCCGAACTTTAATGCGTGATGGGGGGGGGGGGGGGCGTTTTTCAAATAGTACACAGGAAAAACGTCAACCAGCATATGGAATCACTTCCGATCGGGAAAAAACTACCCTTGCCCCAAAGGCGGTGCGATGAATACTGCATGGTTTTGCAATCGGTTAATGGACAGCGGGGACCACCGGGCTGATGGACTCCACACCGTCGATATGTAGATCAGATCGATGGTGGAGATTGATTTGAATTTCAGACCGACGGAAAAATTATGACATAAAATCGAAAAATTAACATAACCAAAGGTTTATATTAATTTACGATGCGGCTTGGTGCCCGACTGTGGGGCCGGGGGTTATATGAAGGGTGAAATGACTGGGGGTTTATGCAGGAAGGGACTAAAGGCAATCGGGCGACGTGATAAGCGCTTTGGAGGTCTGGCGCTAGGGTGTATGGAAGGGAGGGGTTAGAGACTTAGCCCAAGGGGGCTTAAGTCTATAATGTATAAAAAATGTGATTTTTATGGATTTCCAATGGTTTTCAAGGGAAATTGAGGGTTCCGATATAGTTTAAAAATGATTTTTAAACTATGTAAAGAGGATTTTCACGAAAGGGAGAAAAGGAATCATGAAAATAGAGGAGTTTTATGGAGAAAAGGGGGAGCAAATGAAAGTTAGTTTTGGGAGAAGGGGAAAAGGGAAATGGTGCTTGCAACAATATTCTAGCTTGGAAATCAGCAGGATTTCTGAGTTCTGAAGGGAAACAGCAGTGAAGTTTTGGACAGAGGAAAGGCATGAGGCCTTCAAGACTCTTCAAGAGCCAACACTTTTTAGTAATAAAATTTGTTCCTTGAAGGCTCAAAAAGTCTTAGCCACCTTTTGATATAACAAATTTTATAGTTGGTTAACAGTGGCTCCACTTGGGGATGGTGCCTTCTTGAAGGCATCAAGAACTTCAGACCTGCATTCTCTGGGAGGCTGACCTGTGCCACATCCATTATGTTCTCTGAGGGGCTGATCAGTTGCCTCATCCATTGGGTTTCCTTTCTTTCTATGGATGATTTTCTCTGAAAACATATTAGCAGCCATAAACAATGGATCTTCATCAATACAAACTTTCTACCTACCCAATCCTACTGATCTAACATTTTTTCTTCATTAGAGTGCACTTGGATTGGCAAACTCTTTTACAACATTTTATTCTTTTAAAAGCAAGAAATCTAATCTATTTCTACTCCTTATTTCTCCATGGACCCAGATTAAACAGTTGAGCCCATATGATTCTCTACATAATCTACTGTCTGTTGGGATTAAACTGTCCAATAGACTTTATTCTCTAAATTCTACAATCGAAATTGAAAAGCACTCAAGTCAGGATTGAATAGTCTAACTTGATGCTGGTCTAGGGCATAAGAACGAACTGCACATAGACATTATTTTCCACACAATTTAAAACAAAAATGGAAGGCTTGAGATCAGAAATTTGAAAGCACTTCCTTCATCTTTTTAACAGCTATGTTTTGACTTTTGTTTGAGTTGTTCCTCCATTGTTCTCTGGTTCAGATTTTGAGTTAATTAGAACTAGATTTACATGTTTTTTGACTCAGAAAATGAAACAGATTTGAGTCATCTCTTTTTGGAAACTTAGGTTCAGATTTTGATCATGTTTGAACCTTTAATTTCTATCCTAAACTATCTACTGATAAGCCAAGATTAAATAGTTTGGCAAATCAAATTCACTATCCTATTAGCATAAAATTTAAAACTAATTAGTCAAGATTAGGCTATTTGACTAACTAGAAGTGTGTTTTGTAGGAGTGACATTTAATCTTGCACACTTTCAGATTTGTTTCTCTTTTTGGTATGGGGCTATACCTTTCTTGTTTTGACAATCTGCCCTCTTTTATTTCTTTTCTTTGTTTTCGTATTTTTGAATCTTTGATTTTTCTTCAAAGAAGAAAACAACAACTAATCTACATGCTCAGAACTGAACTTTATTGACATTCCTATCTAACCTGCTCTAACTTGGAATATTTACATATTCATATGATACAAAAATGCCAATGCAGCCAGTCAAGCAATAGTAAAAAAGGGGAGAAGAACTGACTGCTCATCAGAGACAACCATAGGGTTCTCTGCATGTCGATTTTCAAAACTGAGGCCACCAGCAGTGGTAAAAGTTTCTGATGTATTTGGCTCTTGCAAAGGATTAATACTTGAGGAGCTAAGCCAATCAGAGCCTCCATGTATTCTGCCACAGGATCAATCAGAACATGATATAAACTTTCTTATTTAAGGCCTGCCATGGCTCGTAGTCTGTCTGTATCCCGGGCAACTTCAATCACTGCATATGTAGTGTGGCCTTTGTAATCACACTCCTCTCTTTCCTGGCTGGGAGTATTTGGCATATGAGTACCAACCAGGAATACCTCTCCTTCAACTAGATCAAGACAAAGATGTGTATGGGAAAGAATGTCTTCCTCATATTCACTGTAGCCTGAACTGGAGGGCTCATCATATATGGTGTTAGACTCCTATACCAATAGGTGTCTTTTTTCATGATTGTCTTGATTGAACTATGCAATATGTTCAAACCTTTTTCTTGTGCAAAGGTGTTCCATATTCTTGAAAAACCAAAAAATCAAAAAATTTAAAAAATGTAAAGAGGGATACCCTAAAAGAAAAAATCAAAGGGTAAGAAAAATAAATTGGTCAAAAAGTGAAAGAAATGAACCCCAAACAAAATTAGACCAAGGAAAGTGTGCAAATCCAAGTGCCACTACTATTTCATGTTCTGTAATAAAGAAATTGTGTGCAGCTTGTCAAACTTTTGCCACAATTTATGAAGAGTCAAACTGTTTAAACTTGACTCATTCATGTTTCAATTTCATGTTGTAGATTAGAGAATAAATATCTGACCAAACAGTTTAATCTTGGTAGATTAGTAGATAGGTAGAGTTAATAAAAGGAGCTCAATATTTTAATCTGAGCCCTTGGATGTAATAAGGGTAGAATTAGATAGATTTGTCATGTAAAAGAAAAGAAGATTGATAAGGGTTTGTCAGTCTAAGTGCACCCTAATAAAGAAGAGAAAATGGTAGTGTAAAGTAGATAGGGTAGGTAGATGGTGTTGCAAAGTTTCATATTATGAATGATGGTGCTAAATGTGTTTAATATTTAACTTTCATCACAAGTATTGAAGCAGAATATACATTGGAAAATTCACAAAAAGAAAAGTCAAAATCATTAACTTCCCACATCACTTTCTCCCTAAGAGTTTTACTAATTTCCCCAAAGTGCTAAGGAATTTGAAGATTAAAGGGGCTCAAGGCATTTCCTTGACTTTTGGAGGGACCGGACCCTCGACCCAATAATTGAAAAGACGTTAGTACTTGAGATTATTCATTATTACACTTATTCACTTTAAATATTTTCCTAAGTAAAATCTCATTTTACTTAGGAAAATCATGCTATATTTCATAAAATCCCCTCAAAATCACTTACTATTCTAAATCTAAGTGTTGAAGTTGATATAATGGAATTTTCTTCAGAAATATTCACTTGCTTAGTTGTGTAAAGTATTTTGAGTTTCCCTTGTCCCTTTGTCATATTAACATCTGATTTATTTATTAAATCCTTATTGAAATACCTTATCCTATTATCTATAATTCCCTTTTATAATAACCCAAAAACCCATTTATTCTAAGTTTTGGCCAAAGTTTATTTAATCCCTTTTATTAAATACAAAATCCCACAACAAAAACCCTTTGGCTAAAATATACCTATAGATACTATCCCCACCCCTATGGTTAATAAATTTCATTAATTTATTACCATATAGTATAAAATATACGAAAAACAAAGTTTAAACATATATTATATGTTTAAAACGAAAAAACATAAATAAAAACCCAAGTCCGTATGTAACCCCGACCTTTCCATATACCAAGGAATTAATTGATCATTTGGATTAATTAATAACCAACATTCCCAGCCAATCAGATGCCGCACGGAATAGTTAATTAACATTGATTACTTTGGGCCCGACGTTAATTCCCCCGCCATCTCCCCGTCTCGTCGTCCGTTGGATCATTCTATCGAAGATCAACGACGATCATTCATTCCGCTGACCATCCCCTGTCTGATAAATAACTCACGAAATCACGGTGGTTTCAAAACAGTGCCATCGCCACGTGTTAAAATCTGAATGGAATCGCTGCCTCCCCGCGGAAAACCACCAACTCCCGGAAGCGGTGCGGAAATTACCGCTTACCGCCCGACCCCGATGACGTGTCCTCCCGTACCCTGATGACGTCACTCCCATAAATAATAATAATAATAACCCATTGACTTTGTAAATAAAACAGAACTCCGCGTATTTTCTATCATTTTGTCTGGTGAAAGTGACTGCGCCCTCCACTGAAAATTTGAAAATTCCGCTGTTAAACTGCTGTCGACCAAGATTGCTGAACTCCATTGCTATACCAGTTCCCGAGAATTCATCCGCCATTAACCAGTGCCTGTAAATCTCAACATTTTCCATAAAACAGGTATTTATCCGATTTCTTGCTGGAACTCTTTGAAAAATCCGCATTCCAGTGTTAAATTCACGCCATAGTTTGAAGAAAAGGTTAATATTGGTCTGTTTTAGTTCCTGCAACTAAAATCAAACTTCCAAAACTAAAATTGCGCCCGTCCCGTGAAAAACCCCCGAAATTTCCACTTTGAATACACAAGAACAAAAATGGAAGTCCCGACAGCCTTGAGTGTAGCCCCATTAAACGCCCCTCACAGAGAATTGGAATACTTGCCACTAGTGGATAAAGATTTTCAAATTAAAGACTTAGTTTTCGATGAAAATCCCCTTCGAATTTATTGTCACTGCAGAGATGATTATTCTAAAGGTTTGGATCTCATTGGGTTATGGGAATCCAATTTTCCAAGATATCTCATCCCCTCAGTCCGTATTTTCCCAGAAATTATCCATTACTGTCATTCCAATTATGATCCCACTCAAATAGCAGTGTTATCCCCGGACCAGAGTATCATTTTCCCCATTACTCCTCAAGCTATCAATACAATGCTCCATTTTGAACCTGATCAAAATCTTACTCCCTTGTCCATGGAAGAACTACTTGAAAAGTCTACCCAATTGTCCCAAGAAAAATTGAAATGCATTTGTCAGACCTTTATGTTACTTGAACATCAACCTAAGGGCCCTCCTCCCTATGGTTTTGCATTTTTTACTGAATTAGGCAAGCTCATCCTGAATATGATATCCTTTGTACTCGGTTTTAATACTAGTGAGTATGTTGAT
Organism: Pinus albicaulis; assembly: GCA_034641835.2. Lineage (NCBI taxonomy): Eukaryota > Viridiplantae > Streptophyta > Pinopsida > Pinales > Pinaceae > Pinus > Pinus albicaulis. The sequence continues at coordinate 1,548,724,518 of CM076579.1, read as the reverse complement.
GAGTTAACCCTAGTATTATTATCCATCTTCACTCCTGGACAGCCTCCTGCTGTGAAATATGACTTTGCATCTTTCATTGCAAATAAAATCCATGACCAGTTCATGAGGTTAGATAATGAGAAAGTGTTTAAATATTCCTCAGTCATTTACCATCTCATCATCTATTATCAATCAGAGAAGTTCCCTTTTCCTGTTCAAAAGCTTGATGCCAAGGGAAACCCTAGGTCTGTTATATTTTGGTCTTCCATAACTCACAGTTCCTATAATTCTCCCTATTATTATGCTGAGTTCATTGATATTTTCATACATCCTGCAACTACCTTGTTGACAGGAGTTGCTCCTCCAAGGCTCAGCAATGAGATTAAGAAAACTTTACAGCTTTCAAGGACATACAAAGTTGGAGACTGGTATTTGTACCAAAATTATTCAGAGATCAGAATATATGGATGTGAACTTTGTCCATTCAAGCTGCCTAAATATGTGCCCATGAGACTTTTTGCCTTAGAATATTTCAGGCAAATGAATAATTCTGATGTTGCTCATTTTTGTAATGCTAAGAAAAAAGCACAACTCAGAATCAAAAGTCAGTTAGGTCCCTTTATATGCAATTCTAGGGATGCTGAACAAGAAGCAGAAAATATATTGCAAAACCATTTCAAGTTACAAAAGAGTTTCCGTTGGATTCCCTATGATCCATTCAGTTTTATATGTGACAAAAGAATGAAGAAAAAATCAGCACCCTACTTTCACCACAGAATTCCGGAAATAGAACAGTATGCTAATCAAGATGAGTGGATGGAAGGGACATTAGTTGAGCAGGATAGTGAAGAAGTCAATATGAACAAAATTATGAAAGATCTTGAGAAAAAGTTTGACCTAGAATCTTTTGGGCAAGTGCAGGTACCTCATATTGGCACTTCTTCAGCAAGAAATATTCAACAAGGATTACAGGAAAAAATATCATCAATTGCAGTTGAGTCTAAAGGCAAAGGGAAAGAACCTGAAGTACAAGTCATTGAAACTTTCATTATGACAGAAAAGCCTCAAACTTCCAAGGCACCAGATCAAACACAGGTTTCCCCTGTTCAAGTTAATCATCCCAAAGTTTCAGAATTGCAGACTCCATCTAATATGGAAATAGGCAAGAAAAGACAGGTTGCAGATCCCACTCCTCCCAAAGAATCTTCACAACAACACCAGGCTAAAAAGAAGAAACTGAATCCACTTCCAGAAGTGGAATCTATAGATGAAATGTTTGATGATGAAAGAGAGGATAGTCAACTAACTGGTTCAGTTAGTGAAACACACACAGGTCATAAAGGAAAGGAATTACAAAAACAGTTGAGTACTGAAGTGTCTTCCTTTAAACAGCCAGAGACATATGCAAGTGATATAAAGAAGACCTTCATTAATATAAAAGAAAGGAATGACCCCATTGAGGATGCAGATATATGATCAGTATATTAGAATGGCTCCACACAATCAAGAAAGATTAATGTCAGCTTTTGACATTCAGCAAGGGAAAATGATGATGAGCCATTTCAAATCCAAAGTGCCAAAACCCAAGACAACGTCTGATTACATTAGGACCAATTTTGAGGTCCTAGCAAAAGACATTCATCCATTAGACCAAATAGAATTACATAAACAAACTGGGGAAATGATATATTCTACCCTTACTGATAAAGAAATGGCAGCCCATAGATTGCAAGATTCTTTAAATAATACAAATACCCAGTTGCAAATTGAGAAAGCTTCTTCTCAGGCAAAGGATAATAGAATAAAATCTCTGGAGGAAATAATCATCAGTTTGGGTCATAATCCCAAAGATATAAAAAGCATTGAAGCACTGATTAAAAATAAGGATGATGATATTTCTGCACTGAGAAAGCAATTGAAATTGCCAGCTTCAAGGCATCCCCAAACTCAAGAAGTTTTGAAAGAAAATTCACAAGAAGAAATGATGGAGTTGCTCCTGAAAATGACTGAGCAACTAAGTGAGACCGAGAAATAACTGGAGCAGGCATTGAAATAAAAGCAAACTATTATGCAGACATCCACAATAGAGGCTACAACAGGTACAAGTACAACAACATCAGATCAACAAACAGATCCCTCACAGGTAAATACTTCCAGTTTAAGTTCTGATGAATTAGCAAAACAAATGGAAAGCTTAAAACTCAGAGTCACAGAACTTCAATCTGCAAAATTACAGCTGGTAAATTTGGAACAAAAATATGATATGTCAAAAAAGACTGTTGCTGATAATACAAGGGAAATCAAAAGGTTGGAAAAATTGGTTAAGGCTTTGGAAAAAGATCTCTCATTAGAAAAGCCTTTGAGAGAAATTAATGAAATTCTTTGGAATAATATTATTGATTCAATAAAGAGTATTTGGTCCTTTGTTCAAATAATCTTTGAACAAAATGACTTGGTCAAAGTAGCTATGGAAGAAATTGTCAAAACAAGAGAAGAATTAAAGGACAGACCTAAGAAAGCAAATCAACTTATACAGTTTTTGAACACCCAGACCAAGCAATAGCTTGCAGAGCTTGGAATTGAGGACAGGACAGGTACTATTTTAGAAATAAAAAGAGTTTTTACCAAAAGAACTCTTATGCAAAATTTGGAAAAAAGATGCTCAGATATTCAGGAAGAAATTAATGCCTTCAAATAAAAGTTTCAGGTTTTATTGAACAACGGGTTACCCAGTCCTATGCTCTCAGAAGAAAAAATAATGGACTTGGGAACCTATGTTAACAAATTGGATATACATGCTCATAACACAACTGCTCACTCTATCAGTTCATCATAAGTAACATTGCCAACAGGGAAGAATCTCTACGACAGGTTAAAGAATTTGTTTCATCTTGAATATGAAATAAGGTATTTATTCCCAAACCGGCCCACTTTCTTCAGATACACAGAGGCCAATGAAAAATTGAGAAAGCTCAAAAGAACCATAATAGCAGAAGACAAATGGTGGGAAGACCTATTGGAAATTTTGTGAAATTTATCTTTAGGTAGAGAATTTTTCCTTTTACTATCATGTAAAGAATAAATAGATGAGCAAAGGTTAAAGAGTATCAGTTTGGCAGTTAAAAGAGTATCAATAGAAATGAAGAGTATCAGACAAGCAAGGCAGTAAAAAAGAATTACTCAAAAGGACAGCATCGAGCCCTATTGTAGGACCTGCCTCCAGCACATCCACAAAGGGAGGAAACAACACACCAGCAGTTACTTTTTGTCCTATCTACGAGACCATCTATCTCCTTTTTATTGTAACTTATTCATTAGTCATCCTAGATTATTTTCTAGGTTAATGTGAGATATTTTAAATCATTTTTTGTATAAATAAACCCTCGAATCAAGTATTGAGGGTGGATTCTACTACTTTGCTGTGACATTGATGTTTTTGGAATAAAAAGCATTTTGGAGAAATTTATTTGTGGCTTACTGGATGACAATTTGAAGCTCAGGACTTTTTGCAGGATTCATGTGTCGAACTGCATTTCAATAAGTCTTTCTATCCTATGTTTTAAGTTTTATATCTATCTATAATATCATTGTGTCCATTTCTGAATACTTGACATAAAAGAATAACTCAGAATTTACTTAATTTTACTCTGAGTTCAGTTGTGATTATTCTAAATGTTTTCCTCTAAATTAGTTATAAGCAACGAATTCTTAATTACTCTTGCTTCGCTAATTTAAACATTTTGGTTACTATAGTAAAGAATTCTTCACTGCTCTTTTTTTGTAATCATCTCATTTCTTTCTTTTGAACATGGTGAAAGATTATTAACTGCCTTTCATCCCTTCAAACCCATTCCATCCACTTTAAATTTTAAGGATTGTTCTTTGTTTGGCTATCTTGCCCTGCAAAGCCATCTTGTGTGTAGAATAGAAATCCAGTAAAGCCATCCTTTGACTCCATAGCCCAATGGCCTGAAAATATTCAACCTTGCCCTTAGTTGGTGAATTCCACCATTTTCAAACAAACTCTTGGATCTATAACTAGCCTAAAACCTTCTAAGAACAAAGATAAATTATAAAGAGAGAGCCCTCTCTGGATGCAGATTGGCTAGATTCTGCATCTGAAGGTTAGTTTGTGGTTACCTCGGTTATACTTTCCTTTTCCACAACTTCAAGGAAAACCTGAGTGATAACATAGTGGCGACCATACTGGGGAGCCTGAATCATTTTTATTGTTAATATTGTTCACTTATAAGCTATAGACAGAGTCTGAAGATCAGCCAGGTAGCCTTTGAAATGCTTTTGCTCTGCAACTGCAAAGTAAATAAATGCTGCTTCAGTCTACCTCTGATTTAGCTTATACTCTGAACCTTGGTTTCAAATGTTTAATCAGACTCTCTAGTTCAATAAATCTTTGAGAAAATTTTAATCACAAATCATTATTTCTTGAAGAATTTGTAGAAGTTGTACTTTTATTTCAATTAAAACCAAAAATCCAAAAACATATATCATCTAGGAAAACTGGCTTCAGAAAGGATTCGTCACACTAGGTCAAATCCTGACCCTAATCCACCACCGATATTTGAAAATCCAAATCTGATTCCGAGAATTCTTAGAAGACAAGGAAGTCAAGAAAGTTCTGAAAGAGGAAGTCAAGAGAGTTCTGGAAGTTCCATACCTCTTTCTAGATCACAGTCTTGTCCTGTGAAGATTATATATTTTGACGAAATTCCTTTTGATGAGCGATTTGAAACATCTCTATTTGTGAATTTTTCTGAATCTGAATTGTCTAAGCTCGTTCCAGACCCACTATTTCTTGAATATTTTCAATTGAGATTTGTTTCATATCATCTTGACAGACATTTACAAGACTCCGTTCAATCTGAACAAACCTTTGAAGAAATTTCGAACATTTCTGTAATTACTGAAGCTTCCCCAAGTTCAGCTACTTTTCCTCAAGATTTTCAAACCCCAGTCACCCCTTTTACTCATCCACCCAGACCACCACCACCTGTTATTCCATTACACCTTCCAATGGCCAATAGATATGCTCCGTTACAGTTGCCAGCCAACCCTGCTACTTTGCCTCAGGATTATCAGAGTAAGATCACCCCTTTTGACGGTTCAGGGACTTACACAGCTCAACAACATACCAAAAGGATGACTGATTACTTTGAATTTTATGAAATTGACACTGATGATGTCCGAATGAAAATTTTTGTTCAGAGTCTTACTGGAGAAGTCAGGACATGGTTTAGGGCCCTTGCTCCAAACAATATTGTTGATTTACCAGCTTTGTATAGGTCATTTTTAAATAGATGGGAGAATAAGAAAGACCCTCTTCAGATCCTATATGACTTTGGAAAATTAAAAAGAGGACCTAATGAAACAGTACAAGATTACATCATCAGATTTAATGAAGCCTATAACGCTGTTCCTCAAAACCTTAGACCACCTCCGGACTCAGTATTGGTTAAATTCCTGGATGGCTTTGACTCTGACATAGCATATTCTCTTAGGGAAAGAGCCCCCCAAAACCTAGAAGAGATGCAAAGCATAGTGGTTAGTGTGGAAGCAAACCTCATAGAAAAATGAGCCAGAGCTAGGGCCGAAAGAAGAATGCCTATGAATGAAGAACCTTCAGCTTTTGAAAGAAAGCTGGATGCAATCATCAAATGTATGGAAATATTAGGAGACAGAGTGGACACAATCGAAAGAAAGTCTTCCGGTGATAATCAAAATGTTGTGAGAAACCCAAACTTTAGAAGAAATCAGAACCAAAATATTGGGAAGAATGTCCCTGACCAAAATATCAGGCCACCTTTCCAAGAAAATTTTGTTGAAGGTTCAACTTCTGAAGAACCTACTGAGGATGTTGAAATAAATAACGTAACTGAGGACAAAAATGAACCAGAATTTTCCCTATCTCAGGATGATCAATAGAATCACATCCTTGAAACATTTCAAACTCATTCAGGAGAGACTTTTGATTTTAAAGAAGGCTATGACACAGCAATTTATGAGGTTCATAAACAGTATAATTTAAGAAGCAGACAGATTGATGTGCCAGAGAATAGCAAACAGAAAGCTGTAAAACAAAATGTCAAAGGTAAATTTAACATCCCTCCTGTACAAAACATTCCCCCTATACAAATTCTGTCTAGGACAACTCCTAACCCCTCAAATCCAATAATTGAAGATGTGTCTGACAACCAACCAAACAATAAAAAACAATCTAATATTTTTCCTCCTATAGGAAACGTAGAAGAAACGGTAGAAGTTAGTTCAGAAACACCTTCAAATCATAATTCCACTCATGAAAAAGAGAAAAATGTTGAAGACCCAAAAAATAGAGAAAACCCAACTGTCCAGAACACTAGAGCTCAAACAGAAAAACCTTTCAATTTAGAGGCTGAAATAGGCAAACTAAAGATAGTTGTTCCTTTATCAGAATTGGCTAAACATGATGTCTATAGAAGTCAAATCAGCAAATCCCTAAACATTAAAATTACTGGAATGGATGATTCAGTGAATATTCTTGATGATCAACCCAAACTCCTTTTTGGCCCCGAGGTAAATCGAAAACCAGAAAGTGGAGGAACCCCTCCATTTTATGTGAGCTTGAACGTTCATGACAAAATACTCCATAATGCTATGCTTGATTCTGGAGCATCCCACAATTTGATGCCAAAAGCTGTGATGGAAATATTAAATTTAGACATTACCAGACCGTATAAAGATCTGTTTTCTTTTGATTCTAGTCAGGTAAGATGTTTAGGTTTGATTAGAGATTTGTGTGTTACTTTGGTGCAATACCCTGCGAAGTCTGTTTTGATGGATATAGTAGTGGCCGATATTCCTCCTAAATATGGTATGTTGTTGTCTAGATCCTGGGGTGCTAAACTTGGAGGATCCATTCAATTAGACATGTCATATGCCACTATTTCGGTATTTGGGCAACCTAAAAGATTATATAGAGAGACCTTGATGAAATACTTAGTCAGTAGCCATGAGAAGCCTGAAAACTTCCCTGTCTATTCAGTACATTCTGATATGGACTCTTTCATCCTTTATAATGTTGAAATGGACCTTCCTACTGAGTTAGAAGCACCTGAAACGGAAACTACAAATAAATCCACTATTCAGATCAAAGAAATTTCCGAAGACAAAGAAACACCAGAAAAACAAGAAATTCCAGAACAAACCAAGAAACTAGCTCCTGTGAAGAAACATGTTAAAACAGTTGATGAAGATTATGAACATGAAATTCTGTGGCATTTAGAATTTGATGGCTCAGTAAACAAGTTAGGAGTAGGGGCTAGAATTTGGTTACATAATGTTGAAAATGATCATGCCGAAGGTCATTCTTATAGATTGAATTTTAAATGCACTAACAACATGGCTGAGTACAAAGCCCTTTTGCTAGGGCTTAAACATGTCAAAAAGTTAGGAGAAATTAGGGTATCAATCATAGGAGACTCCGAATTAATTATCCAACATATTAATGGTGAATGTTCAACCAAAGATCCCAGATTGAAACAATACAGAGAAATAGTTGTGGAAATTCTCAACACTTTTCTACAAGCCCAACTTGCCAAGATTCCCAGGAAACAAAATTTGCATGCTCACAGTCTTGCAATGTTCGCTAGCACATGTAAATTGCCTTTTGGACCTAATCATCAGTTCACAGCTGAGATTAGACATAGACCTGCTATACCGGACAATCTAATGAATTGGCAAGTATTTGTAAATTACAATCAGATCAATAGTTTTTTGACACTAGAAAATGATTTTTCTAACAGTAATATAGATGAAGACATAACTATCGATGAATCTGATCAAGTAGATGAACAAGAAATGAATATTTCTGAAGAGACTGCAATTAATATGCTTCACCCAACCAAATTCACTGAAAAAGAGATGCAAGATTTGATACAAATGGAATTCGATGAGATCATAGAAGATGAAACTGAAATCATTAATCTGAAAGATAATCATTTACCCAAAGGATTAACTCCTTTGGAAGATCTTTTTGACTCAAATGACATTCCATTTAAACCCAAAATGGAACCTGTAAAAGATGACATTGAAGAGTGCAATTTAGGAACACCAGAAAATTCCAAAATGGTTAAATTATCTAAATCTCTGCCAGCAGATCAAAAGGTTAAATATGTTGAACTCTTAAAAGAATTCCAGGATGTTTTTGCCTGGAGTTATGAAGATCTTAAATCATATGATACATCAATCATTCAACATACAATACCTTTGAAACCAGATCAGAAACATTTTAAACAGAAACTCATAAGGATCAATCCTGTTTTACTACCTTCAATTGAAAAGGAAATTAAAAGAATGTATGAAGCAGGAATTATAGCTCCTATTAGGTTCTCAGAATGGGTTTCTAATTTGGTACCAACACGAAAAAAGACTGGAGAAATCAGACTGTGTTTCGATTTGAGAAATTTGAATAAATTTTCTTTAAAAGATAACTATCCTTTGCCTAAAATGGACCATATCCTACAAAGGGTAGTGGGATCTTCTAGGATATCTCTTCTGGACGGATTTTCAGGGTATAACCAGATTCTGGTTCATCCTGATGATCAAGACAAAACAAAATTTACAACACCATGGGGTACTTTTAAATATGTCAAGATGCCATTTGGACTCAAGAACGCAGGAGCTACATTTCAAAGAGCAATGGACATTACTTTTGCTAAAGAAATACATGATTTTCTGGTAATTTATCTAGATGATTTAACAGTTTTTTCCAAAACAGATCAACAACATTTAGATCATCTAAGGCAAGTGTTTATAAAGTGCAGAAAAGATGGTATTTCTTTAAATCCTAAAAATTCATTGTTTGGTTTGGAAGAAGGAAAGCTCCTAGGTCACATTATTTCTAAATATGGCATTAGAATTGACCCTGAAAGAATACAAGCAATTTTGAGAAGGTTTATTTCCAGTTTAGCTGAATTAATTAGATTGCTTACTAACATGCTTAAAAAATATTCAAGCATTGACTAGACTGTAGAAGCCAAGAAATCATTTGAAGAAATCAAAATGGCTTTAACAAGAACACCAGTTCTTACCAGTCCAAAGTTTGATAGAGATTTCATTATTTTTTCATTTGCTTCTGAACATACAATTGCAGCTGTTTTACTACAAAAGGATGATCAGGGATGTGAAAAACCAATTGCCTTTTTCAGTAAAGCACTTAGAGATGCATCTTTAAAATACAATATCATGGAGAAACAGGCTTTTGCACCTGTAAAAGAAATTAAAGATTTCAGGATTTATATATTATATTCTCATGTGATAGCTTATGTACCTAATGCTGTCGTTAAAGACATCTTGACTCAAGATGGTATTGAAGGCAAAAGAGGTAAGTGGATAGCTACCATATTAGAATATGATATTGAGATTAAACCAACAAAACTCATAAAAGGTCAAGGTTTGGCTCAACTCATGACTGAAACTAATTGCCAAGCCTTGGACATCAACGAACTGGATGATGAACAGGAGATGGCGACTCCACAGATCAGTCAAACCTTCTTAGACTCACCCTGGTACACTGATATTATTTATGTTTTGTTAAACCTACAAGCTCCTCCAGGGTTGTCCAGAACGAAACAAAGATTTTTGAAAATGACATCTTTAAAATATTGTATTTTAGATAGTGCTCTTTTTTGGAAGAATCATGATGGAATCCTATTAAATTGTTTATTAAAAGATGAAACTGACAAGGTACTTAATGAATTTCATGCAGGGGATTGTGGTGGACATCTCTACTGGAAGTCAACTACAGATAAAATCTTAAGGGCTGGTTTTTACTGGCCAACCTTGTTTTCAGATGTTAAGAAATTTGTAACAACTTGTCATAAGTGTCAGATTTTTGAGGGTAAAAGAAAGTTGTTACCTTTACCATTAAAACCAATTTCCACAGAAAGACCCTTTCAACAATGGGGATTGGATTTTATTGGAGAAATCCATCCTTCTTCTTCTGGGAAACACAGATGGATTCTTACTGCCACAGATTACTTTACTAAATGGATTGAAGCTATCCCATGCAGACAAGCCAATGATTCTGTAATTATAGGGTTTTTAGAAACCAATATACTTTCAAGATTTGGATGTCCAGAGAAAATTATAACAGATAATGCTGCTGCATTTAAGTCTAAGAAAATGATTAGTTTCTGAAATAAATATCACATCACTTTAGGCCATTCAAAAGCCTATTACCCTCAGGGTAATGGACTGGCAGAATCTTCCAATAAAAGCCTTATTAATATCATTAAGAAATTATTGGAGGAAAATAAAAAGAACTGGCATAAGAAACTTACCAATGCATTATGGGCAGACAGACTTACAACTAAGAAATCAATTGGGACCAGTCCATATGAATTAGTTTATGGCATTGAGGCAAGATTCCCATCATCTTTAGGAATTCCTGTTATGAAGTTACTTCAGGAGGCTCAAGTGGAACCAAATGATATTCAGAGAAGAATTAACCAAATATTTCACTTGCAGCAAACCAGAGAAGAAGTGTATCAACGATCCCAAGTCTTGCAGGAAAAGTTAAAGAAAATGTTTGACAAAAGAACTAAAGCAGAAGATTTTCAACTAGGAGATAAAGTTCTAAGATGGGATTCAAGAAGGGAAGATAAAGGGAAACATGGGAAATTTTATTTCTTATGGAAAGGACCTTACATCATTCATGCCTTACAGGGAAACAACACATACTTTTTGAAAAATTTGGACAATTCAGAGGCTGAGGAAGGACCAGTCAATGGTCGAATGCTAAAGCACTATTTTGATCCTATTTACTAAGATGTTCTGATTTTTTTAACTTGTACATAATATATCCTTTCTAATGCATCAGTTTTGATTGGATGGTGACTTTTTGGAGTTGAAGCCCGAAGTGAAGGCCCTAAGCTTCAAAAGTTTCACTATCATATATACAATAAAGTTACCAGAAGAAGAAGATTACATGGTTCAGTTTGAAGACATTTTGAGGCATCTGACCTGCTGTTCTTGACTTTTCACAAGGAAAATCCATCCCCAAGTGGAGCCAGTGTTAGACTCCTATACCAATAGGTGTCATTTTTCATGATTGTCTTGATTGAACTATGCAATATGTTCAAACCTTTTTCTTGTGCAAAGGTGTTCCATATTCTTGAAAAACCAAAAAATCAAAAAATTTAAAAAATGTTAAGAGGGTATACCCTAAAAGAAAAAATCAAAGGGTAAGAAAAATAAATTGGTCAAAAAGTGAAAGAAATTAACCCCAAACAAAATTAGACCAAGGAAAGTGTGCAAATCCAAGTGCCACTACTATTTCATGTTCTGTAATAAAGCAATTGTGTGCAGCTTTTCAAACTTTTGCCACAATTTATGAAGAGTCAAACTATTTAAACTTGACTCATTCATGTTTCAATTTCATGTTGTAGAATAGAGAATAAATATCTGACCAAACAGTTTAATCTTGGCAGATCAGTAGATCGGTAGAGTTAATAAAAGGAGCTCAACAGTTTAATCTGAGCCCTTGGATGTAATAAGGGTATAATTAGATAGATTTGTCATGTAAAAGAAAAGAAGATTGATAAGGGTTTGCCAGTCTAAGTGCACCCTAATAAAGAAGAGAAAATGGTAGTGTAAAGTAGATAGGGTAGGTAGATGGTGTTGCAAAGTTTCATATGATGAATGATGGTGCTAAATGTGTTTAATCTTTAACTTTCATCACAAGTATTGAAGTATAATATGCATTGGAAAATTCACAAAAAGCAAAGTCAAAATCATTAACTTCCCACATCACTTTCTCCCTAAGAGTTTTACTAATTTCCCCAAAGTGCTAAGGAATTTGAAGATTAAAGGGGCTCAAGGCATTTCCTTGACTTTTGGAGGGACTGGACCCTCGGCCCAATAATTGAAAATACCTTAGTACTTGAGATTATTCATTATTACACTTATTCACTTTAAATCTTTTCCTAAGTAAAATCTCATTTTACTTAGGAAAATCATGCTATATTTCATAAAATCCCCTCAAAATCACTTACTATTCTAAATCTAAGTGTTGAAGTTGATATAATGGAATTTTCTTCAGAAATCTTGACTTGCTTAGTTGTGTAAAGTATTTTGAGTTTCCCTTGTCCCTTTGTCATATTAACATCTGATTTATTTATTAAATCCTTATTGAAATACCTTATCCTATTATCTATAATTCCCTTTTATAATAACCCAAAAACCCATTTATTCTAAGTTTTGGCCAAAGTTTATTTAATCCCTTTTATTAAATAAAAAATCTCACAATAAAAACCCTTTGGCTAAAATATACCTATAGATACTATCCCCGCCCCTATGGTTAATAAATTTCATTAATTTATTACCATATAGTATAAAATATACGAAAAACAAAGTTTAAACATATATTATATGTTTAAAACGAAAAAACATAAATAAAAACCCAAGTCCGTATGTAACCCCGACCTTTCCATATACCAAGGGATTAATTGATCATTTGGATTAATTAATAACCAACATTCCCAGCCAATCAGATGCCGCACGGAATAGTTAATTAACATTGATTACTTTGGGCTCGCGCGTTAATTCCCCCGCCATCTCCCCGTCCCGTCGTCCGTTGGATCATTCTATCGAAGATCAACGGCGATCATTCATTCCGCTGACCGTCCCCTGTCTAATAATTAACTCGCGAAATCATGGTGGTTTCAAAACAGTGCCATCGCCATGTGTTAAACTCTGAATGGAATCGCTGCCTCCCCGTGGAAAACCACCAACTCCCGGAAGCGGTGCGGAAATTACCGCTTACCGCCTGACCCCGGTGACGTGTCCTCCCGTACCCTGATGATGTCACTCCCATAAATAATAATAAAAAATCCCGTTGAATTTGTAAATAAAACAAAACTTCGCGTATTTTCTATCATTTTGTCTGGTGAAAGTGACTGCGCCCTCCACTGAAAATTTGAAAATTCCGCTGTTAAACTGCTGTCGACCAAGATTGCTGAACTCCATTGCTATACCAGTGCCCGAGCATTCATCCGCCATTAACCAGTGCCTGTAAATCTCGACATTTTCCATAAAATAGGTATTTATCCGATTTCTTGCTGGAACTCTTTGAAAAATCCGCATTCCAGTGTTAAATTCACGCCATAGTTTGAAGAAAAGGTTAATATTGGTCTGTTTTAGTTCCTGCAACTAAAATCAAACTTCCAAAACTAAAATTGCGCCAGTTCCGTGAAAAAGCCCCGAAATTTCCACTTTGAATACACAAGAACAAAAATGGAAGTCCCGGCAGCCTTGAGTGTAGCCCCATTAAACGCACCTCACAGAGAATTGGAATACTTGCCACTAGTGGATAAATATTTTCAAATTAAAGACTTAGTTTTCGATGAAAATCCCCTTCGAAGTTATTGTCGCTGCAGAGATGATTATTCGAAAGGTTTGGATCTCATTGGGTTATGGGAATCCAATTTTCCAAGATATCTCATCCCCTCAGTCCGTATTTTCCCAGAAATTATCCACTACTGTCATTCCAATTATGATCCAACTCAAAGAGTAGTGTTATCCCCAGACCAGAGTATCATTTTCCCCATTACTCCTCAAGCTATCAATACAATGCTCCATTTTGAACCTGATCAAAATCTTACTCCCTTGTCCATGGAAGAACTACTTGAAAAGTCTACCCAATTGTCCCAAGAAAAATTGAAATACATTTGTCAAACCTTTATGTTACCTGAACATCAACCTAAGGGCCCTCCACCCTATGGTTTTGCATTTTTTACTGAATTAGGCAAGCTCATCCTGAATATGATATCCTTTGTACTGGGTTTTAATACTAGTGAGTATGTTGATGAGTTAACCCTAGTATTATTATCCATCTTCACTCCTGGACAGCCTCCTGCTATGAAATATGACTTTGCATCTTTCATTGCAAATAAAATCCATGACCAGTTCATGAGGTTAGATAATGAGAAAGTGTTTAAATATTCCTCAGTCATTTACCATCTCATCATCTATTATCAATCAGAGAAGTTCCCTTTTCCTATTCAAAAGCTTGATGCCAAGGGAAACCCTAGGTCTGTTATATTTTGGTTTTCCATAACTCACAGTTCCTATAATTCTCCCTATTCTTATGCTGAGTTCATTGATCTTTTCATACATCCTGAAACTACCTTGTTGACAGGAGTTGCTCCTCCAAGGCTCAGCAATGAGATTAAGAAAACTTTACAGCTTTCAAGGACATACAAAGTTGGAGACTGGTATTTGTACCAAAATTATTCAGAGATCAGAATATATGGATGTGAACTTTGTCCATTCAAGCTGCCTAAATATGTGCCGATGAGATTTTTTGCCTTAGAATATTTCAGGCAAATGAATAATTCTAATCTTGTTCATTTTTGTAATGTTAAGAAAAAAGCACAACTCAGAATCAAAAGTCAGTTAGGTCCCTTTATATGCAATTCTAGGGATGCTGAACAACAAGAAGAAAATATATTGCAAAACCATTTCAAGTTACAAAAGAGTTTTCGTTGGATTCCCTATGATCCATTCAGTTTTATATGTGACAAAAGAATGAAGAACAAATCAGCACCCTACTTTCACCACATAATTCCGAAAATAGAACAGTATGCTAATCAAGATGAGTGGATGGAAGGGACATTAGTTGAGCAGGATAGTGAAGAAGTCAATATGAACAAAATTATGAAAGATCTTGAGAAAAAGTTTGACCTAGAATCTTTTGGGCAAGTGCAGGTACCTCATATTGGCACTTCTTCAGCAGGAAATCTTCAACAAGGATTACAGGAAAAAATCCCATCAATTGCAGTTGAGTCTAAAGGCAAAGGGAAAGAACCTGAAGTACAAGTCATTGAAACTTTCATTATGATAGAAAAGCCTCAAACTTCCAAGGCACCAGATCAAACACAGGTTTCCCCTGTTCAAGTTAATCATCCTGAAGTTTCAGAATTGCAGACTCCATCTAATATGGAAATAGGAAATAAAAGATAGGTTGCAGATCCCACTCCTCCCAAAGAATCTTCACAACAACACCAGGCTAAAAAGCAGAAATTGAATCCACTTCCAGAAGTGGAATCTATAGATGAAATGTGTGATGATGAAAGAGAGGATAGTCAACTAACTGGTTCAGTTAGTGAAACGCACAAAGGTCATAAAGGAAAGGAATTACAAAAACAGTTGAGCACTGAAGTGTCTTCCTTTAAACAGCCAAAGACAGATGCAGGTGATATAAAGAAGACCTTCATTAATATAAAAGCAAGGAATGACCTGTTAGCCACCTATATTTTTCAATTATATCAGCTGGTGGCTAAATATTCTTTGCATCCTTCAAGAAACAAATTCAATCCTGAACTTGTTGGTGCTTGATGTCTGTTGGTAAGATCATAAACTGCTGGTTGGTTCTTCATACTTTTCCTTCTCCCAGCCTCTGATACTTCGAGAAAATCCAAGTCAGAAACTACTGCATCCCTTTTCCTTTCCCTCCCTTGTTTCCATCTTACCTTCATTTCTTCGATTTCCTTTTACCCGTGGAAACCCCGCACTCCACTTGCTAAGGTTAAAAACCCACTTTTTAGCCTATCGGAACCTTTTTCCTTTTTTCAAAAATCATTGAAAATCATATAAGAACGCCTATTTTCTATGCGCCGGTTTTAGACCCCTCGGGCTAAGCCCCGGCCTTTTCCTTCCTCCACATGCCCGAGCGCCACGACCGACCGCTGATGTCCTGAGGCGCTAAACCAAAGTGTGGTCTCATTCCGCTCTTTTCCCTTTGAAACATTCAAAAATTCCATCTTTTTAAGGTTTGGGCGTGAAATATCAAACCACGTGTTCTTATTGCCCCGAGTCTTCCCAGCCGTCGATCTGCTCCCCAGATCCGACGGTGCGGAGTACCCCTCACCTGGTGGACCCCCCTCCCCCACGCTCTTTTCCAAAAACCATGGTATATATCCCGCACCACTTCCCCCGCCAAAGTGGTTTTCTCCCGTCGACCAGCGATACCACACGCTGGCCGACACGTGTCCTCCGCCTCGTTCCAAAACCACCGTGCAACCACACCGCCCGCGCGTTAAGCTTCGTACCAAAGCCACTCAGCGGAATTGGTAGCCACCGTCCGATTGAGATCCCCACATCCAACGGTTGTCCTCCATCCAACCTGCGCGCCCGTTAATCTATCCACTGCGCGGCCATGTTTAGATCTTCGCCGTCGATCTCTGTGGATCGACGGATTACATTCATTCTCCTGATTCCATTGTACAAATCCCCTTTTTCTCCGCTGACTTTTCAGAACGCCCCCGACTGCTGATTGCAATACGATCAACAGCTCCGATTGCTCCATTTTTTCCGCACGCCCTTCGATGCAGTTTTGTCCATATAACGCAGGATTTTCTCATTTTTGTTGTATTTTGTAGGTTTTAAGGTTCTTTCATCGTGTTTTATGAAAATCTGAAAGATGAGGGTGACGACTCCCGTCCTTCCGATTAATCCAGAGAATCGACCGCAGGGTGAAGATCAATGTTATCGACGAGGTTTCATGAGCCTTAGTTGCTACGCATCCCTGTAAAGCCTGAAGAATGCCGTCAAAATCGACGCAGAGAAGATTATCGGATTTTGAAGACAGAAAGAACCAGAGAAGCAGATTGGTAGATAGATTGGCGGGGATTACGGCTAAGACGGTTATCAAAAGCCTAATCCCCGACTCAGAACACAGATTAAAGGAAAACCTAAAAGTGTTCATCAGACATATTGCCTCCACCGCCATACTTTGAGGCGAATTGATTCCTCAACCACCGCAGTGCCACCTATTGCCTCAAATGCTCAGTCAGAGGCCGAATTTATTGAACAAGATCAGATATAATGCCTCGAAACAGCCAAAGAAGTTATTTCTGCACCAGATTCAATGACAGAATGTTTGCGGAGTAACCCTAATAGTACGCAGAGCCTCAAAGGTCAACAAAAGCTCCCTTCGAGCTTACTTCATAAGTGTAAACACATTAATGCATCGGAACACCTGTATAATTTCTTCATCGAGCCTCCCAGGGCCAGGAAGACATTAATTCTACATTAATTGTATTTGAGATATTTTTATCAGATCTCACCTCCTCATCCTCCTATAAATACTCCAGAAGAGGATGAGTGAGGGGTTGGATTAGTTGGTTGTCAATGTTATTGCTAAAGCATTGTAATGTAATTGAGCCGGAAAACTCTTGACTGTAAATAGTGGTTTCATAGGCTCTTGGAGCTCTGCTTGTAACAGATAGGTTAGGTTGTGAAGAGAGATGGATTAAAACATTGGATCTGAAGATTGTAACCGGTTTGAAGCAATCAATACAAGCTGATTTATGGGATCCTGGTCTATGCTGATGGTGATGTTATTCTCACCGTGAACTTGTCATTTTATTTCAGTTTTCAATTTGTTTCATTTTCCACTGTAAAGAACAGTTTAAACAGTGTTAGGACCTACTGTATATCAGTGACCTTCTCTGGCTGAGAAATATTTATCCCAATGTTTTCTTCTAATTGTGTTATTTAGAAATGATTTAATTCAGTCTAAGTACAGAGATGCTGGCGTTCCCTCATCTTTTCGTCACTGCTGAATGTTATTTTTAAATGTTACTTTCAATATATGTTGTGTAAGGAATGAATTGAGGAAATCAAAGGTTAGCCCTGAGTCCCTTTCTTGTTTGCTCAACTATTTGATTGTTTCCCTTAGGATGTGTTAAAAGCTAACTAGTTTCAAAGCACTTATCAGATCTTAGGCCATTCTGTGTTATCTTTGTGATTGTCTTGGAAGTAACTAAGTAAAGAAGAACTAGGAGAGGATCAGGGTGAGTCCTAACCCACTAGTTTCTGCTCCAAAGGTTGCCTTCAAGTTTCCCTTCGTTTTTAAATCTGTGTTCTATTAGAAGTGTATCAAAGGCTGGATAGTTTCAAAGTACTTACCAGATCCTAGTTTGCTTCTATGTTTTTCTTAAGTGCCTGGTCAAAGGGTGGCTAGTTTCAAAGTACTTACCAGATCCTGGGCTGCTCTTTGTTCTGCATCTGTTATTTCCCTTTCTTATTGTATCACCCCATTCCATAAATCAAACTTTAAAGAGATCCTTAGGCATAGATGACTTGCCCCATAGATTCCTCTTGAACCTGAACGTTTCAATTAAATCCTCTTATGACTCCATAGCCCAATGGATTGAAAAATTGCTATCATCTTTCTTTATGATCAAAACTTACTCTTTTGCTTGCAACTTCTCACCTTTGAACCTATTTGCATATAGATCTTTCCGCCTCAGACAGCAATTATGTTCAACCATCCGAGAAAACCAAACAAAACCCTTGGCCTTCATAACTAGCCTAATATCATCACCCTAAACTTCAAAGACAATATCCATCTTTGTACATGTTGGAGAGATCCCTCTCCGGATTCAGGAGGGCTAGATCCTAGAATCCCAAAGTTGGTTGAAATGATGTTAACTCTGTGATCGGACTTTGCCAATCTTGCTTGTTACAGAGACCTAACATTTCTGGCGACTCCGCTGGGGACCTGAGTGTTTTTAATACCTTTTAGAGGCCTCAGAAAACCCTTTATTCAAGAACATTTTGAGAGTAAAAAGCAGCCTTTTCAAGCACTACCAAGAAATGGTAATCATGATGGAGCTTGTTTGAATCAGTGACAAACTAGGTCAACCCTAGGATTCTTTTAAGTTTTTATCTAACCTTGGAAAATCAGCTAGCTTAGCCATAAGGATAGACTGTCTTTGTTTCATAACCGTAGCTAAGTTTTGAGGCAAAGTTAGGACATTCTTTTAAACCACAAATAAAAACAATTCAGAAAATACCAAAAACATTTCAGATTGGTAGTAAAACACTAGTTTTTGATACCTTGTTTATATCTTTGATGTGTTTTACCCTATACTCTTAGACAGAGTCTGGAAAGGGCCAGGTAGCCTCCGGATCTCATCCTCTTTTAGAGGTGACATATCTGGTGAATGCCCTCCCAGTCAATCTCTGGTTAGAGTTTGTTGTGTTTTGAGATATTCTTGAAAAGGAAGGTTTCACAAACACTGTGGTGGACAGTGTACCCCTTTGAAAACATTCTAGACTTTCCACCTGGCGACTCCACTGGGAAGAACCCCCTCCCTTACAATATCCTTCAAACCTGGTTATAAGGCTGCAGGATTCGAATTGAGAAGACAGATTAGTTAACCTCCCAAAGATTGTCATATATGGTTGAACTTTCTCTGTTTGGTTGGGTCTAAACATACAAACATTGTGGCTCCTAAAAAGATTCACACTAGAGCCCATCCTGACCCCGATCCACCTGAGATAGTTGATAACCCAGAAAGAATCCTTAGGAAGTCTCCTAAGATACAAATTTCAACTAGTTTCAGATCACCCCTAAGAGCTAATTCAGTACCTGACAATCTTTCAGCTCTGCAAGAATCACAAATTGACTTATTAAACCCATTCAGGACTAGGTCATTTGGTGATTTAGATCATCTAGATTCTGAGCCTTCACTTTCATCTCCTGAAACAAGTGGGCCCCTTGGGGATAGAGAATCAACACCTCCTTATTTACATTTTCTACATAATCTAGGTGCCTCTTATCCAAGATCAACTCAGAAATCTACTGCTGTTCCATCCACTTCTGTTCATCCTTCATCCACTGTTCAAACCACTCCACTTCAACCCACACCTCCTCTTGTAAATCCACCTCCACCACATATCATGGCAGCATGCTATGCTCCCTTAGTCCTTCCTGTACCATTAGTCAATCTTCCACAGGACTATCAGTCCAAAATTCCATTATATGATGCTAGCAATACTATAACAACATCTCAACATGTGGACAAGATGAATGACTACTTTGACAGAAATGAAATTGACGATGATTCTGTCAAACTTAGAATATTTGCTCAAAGTCTAGGGGGAGAAGCAAGAAAATGGTTTAAAGGTTTAACCCCCTATAGTATTAACGATCTCCAAGCCTTCCATCAAACATTCTTAAACAAGTGGGAAGTAAGAAAGAATCCTCTACAGGTCCTTGCTGATTACAACAATCTCCATAGGAACCCGGGGGAAAGTGTACAAGCTTATTGTACTAGATTTAACAGCGTGTATAATGCACTTTCCCCTGAACTAAAACCTCCTCAGGGTTCAGCTTTAAACAAATTTCCTGAAGGGTTTGATCCTGACATGACATATTCACTCAGAGAAAGAGTTTTTGCAACCCTTGAAGATATGCAAAGAGGTGCTCTTTCTGTGGAAGTTAACCTTATGGAGAAGAGAGCGAGGATGAAAGCTGAAAAGAGAGTATCTTTTAGAGAGGAATCTGCCCCTTCCACTTCAAGCTCAAAAATGGAAAGAATGATGGAAGAAATGATGAAGAAAATGAGCATTATAGAGAGAGCGCAAGCAAGTTTGAATAAAAACGCTCCTCAAAACAGAAATCAAAACCAGAATCAGAATATTAGAAGAAATCAGCCTCCAAACAGACCTAGGGAAGATGATCAGCAGATCATTCCTCCCTTTCATCAGAACTTTTTAAGTGAGGTTGAAAAAATGGACCAAATAACAGAGGAAGATGATATAAACTTATTTGGGGTAGATAACGACGACTTTGAGGTTCATTATGAGAAAAAACAAGGTCTCTATACACCTTACGATGACATAAGAGATGATAATGAGAATTACTATCAAAACATGGAAAACGCTGTCATAGAGCCTTTAAGGGAATATGAACTCAGAAGTAGGTCAAATCAACAAACCCCCGACAATAAAACCTCTGACAAACCTTCTCAAAACAGCCCTGCAACCAAGCCTAAAACACTCAAACAAAAGGACAAAACAGTGGCTGTTAATTCTGGTAATGGTAAAGAGAAAAGCACTCAAAATATTGAAAAACAGAGTGCAAATATTAGCAGTACTAGCACCTCGGTTAGTACTCTTGGTAAAACAACTATTTCAACTGTAGATAAACCAAATCAGCAAACCATTACTGCTGATAAAGTGGCAGCAAACAAGGCTGAAGTCAACGCTTTAAAGAATCAAAACCTTTTTAACCTGGAACAGGAAATCTCAAAGATCAAAATCTCTGTCCCTTTGACTGAATTAGCTGCCCAACATGTATATAGGTCCAAAATTTTGAAAGCTTTGAACTTAGAAGATAATGAAGATTCACTCAATCTTAATGATGACCAACCAGAGCTTATTTTTGGTCCAAAGATTGAAGGAAAGTTCCAAGAGGGTCATGTCCCTCCCTTTTACGTAAGCTTGAACGTTCATGACAAAATTCTGCACAACGCTATGCATGACTCGGGCACTTCCCATAATTTAATGCCAAAAGCTGTAATGGAAAGCCTGGGTCTTGAAATTACCAGACCTTACAAAGACTTGTACTCCTTTGACTCAAGTAGAGTTAAATGTCTAGGATTGATAAAAGATCTCTGTGTTAACTTAACCCAGATTCCAGCCAAATGTTTAGTCATGGATGTTGTTGTGGCTGATGTACCCCCGAAGTATGGAATGCTTTTGTCAAGATATTGGGGGGCTAAGCTACAGGGAACCATGCAAATGGACATGACCTATGCGACTATCCCTGTTTTTAATCAGACTAGAAGACTTTACAGGGAAATCCACATGCAGTACACAGTGACAAGTCAAGACCAGCCTCAAAACTCTCCTTTGTACGCTGTAAGCACAAGCCTCGATTCTTTTATCATGTTTAATGATGAAGCACTTACCGAACAAATCACTTCAACAGAATCAATGGCTGAAACGGAGGAAGAGGACCACAACGCTGAACTGCCGAAACAGTCTAGTGTGTCTAAAAACCCTAGCAAACTAAACACAGGTCTTGAACTGCAAGTCATCAATCCATTAAACTTAAAACTTGACAGTCGAGAAGATGATCCTCAACCCGATGAAAAACTGGAGGGATCAAATTATATAAAGGAGATACACCAAAACAATAAAATTGAAAATGTTCCTCTCTGGACGATGTATTTTGATGGGTCATGCACTAAAACAAATGCTGGTGCGGGTGTCTGGATCACTAACACTGAAAACAATCATACAGAATGTATTTCATGTAAATTAAACTTTCAGTGTTCCAACAACATAGCAGAGTATGAATCCCTTCTCTTAGGCTTGCATCTTTTGAAAAAATTAGGTGCCAAGAGAATCGATGTATATGGGGATTCTGAATTGATCATTAGGCAAGTCAATGGGGAGTACAATGCAAATCACCCCAGACTTAGGGCCTATAGGAATGATGTCATTGATCTATTGAAAACATTTGAAGAGTACACTTTATCTTTTGTCCCAAGAAAAAGAAACATTGCAGCCCACAATTTAGCCTTTGCTGCTAGAACCTGCCCAAGGCTGTATGATGACACCTCTCAGATAAAATTCAGACCGGCTATCCCAGATAACAAGAAATAATGGCAGGTATTTGATGGAGATAAGCAAATAGAAGACTTCATGCAATTCAGAAATGAGTTTGAACCCCATAGTTCAGATTCAGACTATGATACAGACTGCAGTGAAGAAAATTTTCTTGGTGAAGAAGAGCCATCTCCGCAGCTGGTAGATATAAACCTTCAGACTATCAAATCTAGAAACCAAACAGAATCAAGTGCAAAATCTGAAACAGAGGAATTGGAAACTCTGCATTCTAAGGATGATAGTTTGCCCAAGGGTTTGGCCCCTCTAGAAGAACTGTTTGATTTTGATGATGTGGCCAATAAACCAAAACTGGAGCCTGTAGAGACTGAAGTAGAGGAGTGCAATATAGGCAGTGAGGAAAAACCTAAAATGATCAAACTGTCCAAAACTTTGCCAACTCACATTAAACTCAAATACATAGAGCTATTCAAAGAGTTTTCTGATGTTTTTGCTTGGAGTTACGAAGATCTTAAATCCTATGACACTGAAATAATACAGCACAAAATTCCTCTTAAAGAAAACCAAAAACCATTCAAACAGAAACTGCGCAGAATAAACCCTGTCCAGTTGCCATTGGTTAAGAAGGAAATCATGAAGATGCACGATGCTGGTATTATTGTCCCTATTAGATATTCTGAGTGGGTATCTAATCTGGTGTCGGTTAGGAAGAAGACTGGAGAAATCAGGCTTTGTATAGACTTCAGAAATTTAAACAAAGCCTCATTGAAAGACAACTACCCTTTACCCAAGATGGATCATATTTTGCAAAGGGTGGTGGGGTCTAAAAGAATTTCTTTGCTGGATGGCTATTCAGGGTATAATCAAGTCTTAGTCCACCCTGATGATCAATTAAAGACAAATTTTACTACACCATGGGGCACTTTCATGTATGTGAAAATGCCTTTTGGTCTAATGAATGCTGGAGCAACCTTTCAGAGAGCCATGGACATAGCATTCTCGGAAGAATTTGGCTTCTTCATCATTATCTATCTCGACGATGTAACTGTGTTTTCAAAAACAGATGAAGAACACTTAGAACATTTGAGGAAAGTCTTCGAGAAGTGCAGAAGGTTTGGGATATCTTTGAACCCTAAGAAGACTTTATTTGGTCTCCAAGAAGGTAAACTTCTTGGACATATCATTTCAGAGGAGGGCATAAAGATAGATCCCACGAGGATTGAGGCTATATTGCAAATCTCTCATCCTCGAAGCATCAAAGAGTTGCAGTCTTTCATTGGAAAGATAAACTTTTTGAGAAGATTCATCCCCAACTTGGCTGAGCTCCTTAGGAATATCACAAACATGTTGAAAAAGGAGCAAGGGGTGAAATGGACCTCAGAAGCAAAGACATCCTTTGAACTGGTGAAACAAGCGTTAACCAAGACACCGGTTCTCATAAGTCCTGATTTTTCAAAGGATTTTTATATCTTCTCATTTGCATCAGAACATACCATAGCTGTTGTCCTTTTACAGAAAAATCCACAAGGACAAGAGCAGCCCATTGCATTCTTTAGCAAGGCATTGAGGGATGCCCCTTTGAAGTATAACATTATGGAAAAACAAGCTTTTGCTTTAGTAAAAGCTTTGAAAGACTTCAGAGTATACATCCTTCACTCACATATCATTGCCTTTGTCCCAAATTCAGTTGTAAAAGACATCCTAACCCAGGATCCAGATGGTAAGAGAGGTAAGTGGATTGCAGTAATTCTTGAATATGATTTAGAAATAAAACCCACTAAGCTCATCAAAGGTCAGGGTCTAGCTAAATTAATCGCTGAATCAAATTGTGAACTTCTTGATATTAATATGATCGATGCTTTGGATAACCAAGAAGAATTCTCAACTCCCATTGTTGAAGATCATTTTGTGAATTCTCCTTGGTATACTGATATTGTTTATGTTTTGCTCAATCTAAATACACCTCCTGGTTTATCCAAAACAAAGGCAAGATTCCTAAAGTTAAAAGCTATAAACTATTGCATTATTGATAAATGTCTTTATTGGAAAAATGCGAGTGGTATGTTGCTTAAATGTTTGCCTGAGTTTGATGCAGAAAAGGTTAAGCAGGAATTCCATGAAGGAGAGTGCGGAGGCCATTTGTACTGGAAGTCAACAGCCAACAAAATTTTGAGGGCTGGTTTCTATTGGCCCACTCTTTTTCCTGATGTACACAAAATGACAACTACTTGCCATAAATGCAAATTATTTGAGGGCAAGAGAAAGTTATTACCCCTTCCTCTGCATCCAATTACTGTTGAAGCCCCTTTTCAACAATGGGGACTTGACTTCATAGGAGAAATCCATCCACCATCCTCTGCCCAGCATAGGTGGATTCTTACTGCCACAGACTACTTCACTAAGTGGATAGAAGCCATTCCTTGTAGGCAGGCCAATGATTCAGCTATCATTAAATTTATAGAAACCAATATCCTTTCCAGATTTGGCTGTCCTACCAAGTTCATCACAGATAATTCAGCAGCATTTGGATCAAAGAAAATGGTGGAATTCTGTCACAAGTACCAGATAACATTGGGACACTCCACAGCCTATTATCCTCAGGGTAATGGACTTTCAGAGTCTTCCAACAAAATCTTAGTGAACATAATAAAGAAACTATTGGAGGACAACAAGAAGTCTTGGCACACAAAGCTGATCCATGCACTCTAGGCTGACAGATTAACTTTAAAGAAATCCATTCGTATGTCACCCTTCCAGCTTGTGTATGGTACAGATGCAATTTTTCCTAACAGCCTTGGTGTACCAGTTATGAAGTTAATTCAAGAGTTGCAGACTGAAGAAAATGACATAATCAGAAGAATAAATCAGACCATTCATCTTCAGCAAACCAGAGAGGAAGTATACAACAAAGCATTGCAGAAGCAAGACAATATCAAGAAGATTTTTGACAGAAGAACAAAGGCCAGTAATTTCAAGATTGGGGACAAAGTTTTAAAGTGGGACTCAAAGAGGGAAGATAAGGGAAAGCATGGTAAATTTGATAATCTATGGCTTGGCCCTTACTCTATTCATTCAGTTGCTGGAAACAACGCATTCTTCCTACAAGAGCCGAATGGAACAGATTTGTTTGGGGGTCCTGTCAATGGCAGGATGCTTAAGCATTACTTGTCTTGAATCTTCTCATGTTTTGAAGCCTTTTTACCTTTTTTTCCACTGTAAATATTTCATCCATCATTGCATTCAAAGTTGTGAAAAATCAAAAAATACAAAAACAAAGAAAGAAAGAAAAGAGGGCAGAAATGAAAACAAGAAAGGCAAGGCCCCATGCCAAAAAGAGAAGTAAATCTGAAAGTGTGCAAGCTTAAATGCCACTCCTGCAAAACACACTTCCAGTTAGTCAAACAGCCTAATCTTGACTAATTAGTGTTAAATTTTCTACTGATAGGGTAGTGAAATTTGATTTTCCAAACTGTTTAATCTTGGCTTATCAGTAGATAGATTAGGATAGAAATGATGGTTCAAACAAACTCAAAATATGAACCAAAGTTCCCAAGAGAAAGATGACTCAAAAATGTTTTATCTCTCTGAGTCATAAAAGAGAAGACCTGGTTCTAATCTGCTCAAAACTTGAACCAGAGGAAAGGCAAAGATAGCTCACAAAAAAGAGAAAACAGAGCTATGAAAATAAGAAAAGGCCATGATAAGAAAATTTCAGATCTTAAGCCTTCTGTTTTGATTTTTAATTTTCTGCAAATAATAATCTATGTGCAGCTTGTTTTTATTCCATAGATCATAGCGAGTCAAACAGCTAAATCTTGACTTGACTATTTTTAAATTTCTGTTGTAGAAATTAGAGAATGAAAGTTTGTTGGACTGTTTAATCCCAACAGACAGTAGAATAGGTAGAGAAACATCTGAACTCAACTGTTTAATCTGAGTTCAGGGAGAAATAAGGATTAGAAATAGATTAGATTGCCTGCTTTCAAAAGAATAAAATGTTGTGAATAGAGTTTGCCAGTCCAAGTGCACTCTGATGAAGAAAAAAATGTTAGATCAGTAGGATTGGGGTAGGTAGATAGTGTATTGATGGAATTCATTTTTTCTTTTATGACTGATATTATTTTGTCGAAGGAAAGCAAGAGCAAGCAATGGGTCAAGCACCAGTCAGCATCCCAGAGAAATCAAGTCTGAATTCTTGATGCCTTCAGGAAGGCACCATCCCCAAGTGGAGCCACTGTTAGCCACCTATATTTTTCAATTATATCAGCTGGTGGCTAAATATTCTTTGCATCCTTCAAGAAACAAATTCAATCCTGAACTTGTTGGTGCTTGATGTCTGTTGGTAAGATCATAAACTGCTGGTTGGTTCTTCATACTTTTCCTTCTCCCAGCCTCTGATACTCCGAGAAAATCCAAGTCAAAAACTGCTGCATCCCTTTTCCTTTCCCTCCCTTGTTTCCATCTTACCTTCATTTCTTCGATTTCCTTTTACCCGTGGAAACCCCGCACTCCACTTGCTAAGGTTAAAAACCCACTTTTTAGCCTATCGGAACCTTTTTCCTTTTTTCAAAAATCATTGAAAATCATATAAGAACGCCTATTTTCTATGCGCCGGTTTTAGACCCCTCGGGCTAAGCCCCGGCCTTTTCCTTCCTCCACATGCCCGAGCGCCACGACCGACCGCTCAAGTCCTGAGGCGCTAAACCAAAGCGTGGTCTCATTCCGCTCTTTTCCCTTTGAAACATTCAAAAAATCCATCTTTTTAAGGTTTCGGCGTGAAATATCAAACCACGTGTTCTTATTGCCCCGAGTCTTCCCAGCCGTCGATCTGCTCCCCAGATCCGACGGTGCGGAGTACCCCTCACCTGGTGGACCCCCCTCCCCCACGCTCTTTTCCAAAAACCATGGTATATATCCTGCACCGCTTCCCGCGCCAAAAGTGGTTTTCTCCCGTCGACTAGCGATTCCACACGCTGGCCGACACGTGTCCTCCGCCTCATTCCAAAACCGCCGTGCAACCACACCGCCCGCACGTTAAGCTTCGTACCAAAGCCACTCAGCGGAATTGGTAGCCATCGTCCGATTGAGACCCCCACATCCAACGGTTGTCCTCCATCCAACCTGCGCGCCTGTTAATCTATCCACTGCGCGGCCATGTTTCGATCTCCGCCGTCGATCTCTGTGGATCGACGGCTTACATTCATTCTCCTGATTCCATTGTACAAATCCCCTTTTTCTCCGCTGACTTTTCAGAACGCCCCCGACCGTTGATTGCAATACGATCAACGGCTTCGATTGCTCCATTTTTTCCGCACGCCCTTCGATGCAGTTTTGTCCATATAACGCAGGATTTTCTCATTTTTGTTCTATCTTGCAGGTTTTAAGGTTCTTTCATCGTGTTTTATGAAAATCTGAAAGATGAGGGTGACGAATCCCGTCCTTCCGATTAATCCAGAGAATCGACCGCAGGGTGAAGATCAATGTTATCGACGAGGTTTCATGAGCCTTCGTTGCTACGCATCCCTGTAAAGCCTGAAGAATGCCGTCAAAATCGACGCAGAGAAGAGTATCGTATTTTGAAGACATAATGAACCAGAGCAGCAGATTGGTAGATAGATTGGCGGGGATTACGGCTAAGACGGTTATCAAAAGCCTAATCCCCGACTCAGAACACAGATTAAAGGAAAACCTAAAAGTGTTCATCAGACATATTGCCTCCACCGCCATACTTTGAGGCGAATTGATTCCTCAACCACCGCAGTGCCACCTATTGCCTCAAATGCTCAGTCAGAGGCTGAATTTATTGAACAAGATTAGATATAATGTCTCGAAACAGCCAAAGAAGTTATTTCTGCACCAGATTCAATGACAGAATGTTTGCGGAGTAACCCTAATAGTACGCAGAGCCTCAAAGGTCAACAAAAGCTCCCTCCGAGCTTACTTCATAAGTGTAAACACATTAATGCATCGGAACACCTGTATAATTTCTTCATCGAGCCTCCCAGGGCCAGGAAGACATTAATTCTGCATTAATTGTATTTGAGATCTTTTATCGATTCCACCTCTCTAATCCTCTCAAATACTCCAAGAAGATGATAGTGTTGGATTGTTGGTTGTCATTGCTATATTAAGTATTTGTATTACCGTAATTGAGTCCCCAAACTTCGATCAGAATAGTGGTTTCATAGGCTCTTGGAGCTCTGCTTGTAACAGATAGGTTAGATTGTGAAAAGAGATGGATTAAAACATTGAATTTGAAGATTGTAACCGGTTTGAAGCAATCAATACAAATTGATTTATGGAATCCTGGTCTATGCTGATGGTGATGTTATTCTCACTGTAACTTGTCATTTTATTTCAGTTTTTAATTCGTTTCATTTTCCACTGTAAAGAATAGTTTGAACAGTGTTAGGACTTACTGCATACCAGTAACCTTCTCTAGCTGAGAAATCTTTATTTCAATGTTTTCTTCTAATTCTGTTATTTAGAAATGATTTAATTCAGTCTAAGTACAGAGATGCTGGCGTTCCCTCATCTTTTCGTCACAGCTAAATGTTATTTTTAGATGTTACTTTCAATATATGTTGTGTAAGGAATGAATTGAGGAAATCAAATGTTTGCCCTGAGTCCCTTTCTTTGTCATTTGATTTATTTCCATCGTCTCTTTAGGATGTATGGTGCTTCACTTCTATCACACTTATCGATCTTAGGCCATTCTTGTTATCTTGTGATTGTCTTGGAAGTGTTCACAAGAAGAAACTAGGAGTGGACTGGCAGAGCCCACCCCACCAGTTCAAAGGTCGCCCTTCAAGTTTCTCTGCTTATTTGCGTATCTGTCAGATATAACAAAGGTCGTCAAAGTCAGCTACTTACCAGATCTCAGTTTGCTTTTATTTTTTCTTAAGTGCTCCTCAGGTCGTAGGCCGCTTGCCTGGTGTACTTACGCATCCTGGGCTGCTCTTTGTTCTGCATCTGTCATTTCCCTCTCTTGTTGTACCACTCCATTCCATAAATCAAGCCTTAAAGAGATCCTTAGGCATAGATGACTTGCCCCATAGATCACTCTTGAACCTGATTGTTTCAATTAAATCCTCTTATGACTCCATAACCCAATGGATTGAAAACTTGCCATCATCTTTCTTTATGATCAAAGCTTATTCTTTTGCTTGCAACTTCTCACCTTTGAACCTATTTGCATATAGATCTTTCTGCCTCAGACAGCAATTATGTTCAACCATCCGAGAAAACCAAACAAAACCCTTGGTCTTCATAACTAGCCTAATATCATCATCCTAAACTTCAAAGACAATATCCATCTTTGTACATATTGGAGAGATCCCTCTCCAGATTCAGGAGGGCTAGATCCTAGAATCCCAAAGTTGATTAATGATGCTAACTGTGACTGATTTGCTGGACCTTGTTTGTTACAGAGACCTAACGCAGACCCATCGAGATGCAGACCTGATCGTGATCTTAGAATGGCTCCACATAATCAAGAAAGATTAATGTCAGCTTTTGACATTCAGCAAGGGAAAATGAAGATGAACCATTTCAAATCCAAAGTGCCAAAGCCCAAGACAGCATCTGATTACATTAGGACCAATTTTGAGGTCCTAGCAAAAGACATTCATCCATTGGACCAAATAGAATTACATAAACAAACTGGGGAAATGATATATTCTACCCTTACTGATAAATCAATGGTAGCCCATAGATTGCAAGATTCTTTAAACAATACAAATACCCAGTTGCAAATTGAGAAAGCTTCTTCTCAGGAAAAATATAACAGAATAAAATCTCTGGAGGAAATAATCATCAGTTTGGGTCATAATCCCAAAGATATAAAAATCATTGAAGCACTGATTAAAAAGAAGGATGATGATATTGCTGAACTGAGAAAGAAATTGAAATTTCCAGCTTCAAGGCATCCCCAAACTCAAGAAGTTTTGAAAGAAAATTCACAAGAAGAAATGATGGAGTTGCTCCTGAAAATGATTGAGAAACTAAGTGAAACAGAGAAAGAACTGGAGCAGGCATTAAGAGAAAAGCAAGCTATCATGCAGACATCCACAAAAGAGGTCACTACAGGTACAACAGCAGTAGATCAACAAACAAATCTCTCACAGGTAAATACTTCCAGTTTAAGTTCTGATGAATTAGCAAAACAAATGGAAAGTTTAAAACTCAGAGTCACAGAACTTCAATTGGAAAAATTACAGCGGGTAAATTTGGAACAAAAATATGATATGTCAAAAAAGACTGTTGCTGATAATACAAGAGAAATCAAAAGGCTGGATAAATTGGTTAAGGCTTTAGAAAAAGATCTCTCATTAGAAAAGCCTTTGAGAGAAATTAATGAAATTCTTTGGAATAATATTATTGATTCAATAAAGAGTATTTGGTCCTTTGTTCAAATAATCTTTGAACAAAATGACTTGGTCAAAGTAGCTATGGAAGAAATTGACAAAACAAGAGCAGAATTAAGGGACTGACCTGAGCAAGCAAATCAACTTATACAGTTTTTGAACACCCAGACCAAGCAACAACTTGCAGAGCTTGGAATTGAGGACATGACATGTACTATTTTAGAAATAAAAAAAGTTTTTACCAAGAGAACTCTTATGCAAAATCTGCAAAGAAGATGCTCAGATATTCAGGAAGAAATTAATGCCTTCAAAGAAAAGTTTCAGGTTTTATTGAACAACGGGTTACCCAGTCCTATGCTCTCAGAAGACAAAATAATGGACTTGGGAACCTATGTTAACAAATTGGATATACATGCTCATGACACAACTGCTCACTCTATCAGTTCATCAGAAGCAACATTGCCAACAGGGAAGAATCTCTACGACAGGTTAAAAAATTTGTTTCATCTTGAGTATGAAATAATGTATTTGTTCCCAAACCGACCCACTTTCTTCAGATACACAGAGGCCAATGAAACATTAAGAAAACTCAAAAGAACCATAATAGCAGAAGACAAATGGTGGGAAGACCTATTGGAAATTTTGTGAATTTTATCTTCAAGTAGAGAATTTTGCCTTTTACTATCATGTAAAAGATAAATAGATGAGCAAAGGTTAAAGAGTATCAGTTTGGCAGTTGAAAATGTATCAGTAGAAATAAAGAGTAACAGACAAGCAACGCAGTCAAAAATAATTAATCAAAAGGACAACATCGAGCCCTATTGTAGGACCTGCCTCCAGCTCATGCATAAAAGGAGGAAACAACACACCAACAGTTATCTTTTGTCCTATCTACGAGACCATCTGTCTCCTTTTTATTGTAACTTATTCATTAGTCACCCTAGATTATTTCCTAGGTTAGTGTGAGATATTTTAAACCATTTTTTATATAAATAAACCCTCGAATAAAGTATTGAGGGTGGATTCTACTACTTTGCTGTGACATTGATGTTTTTGAAATAAAAGTGTTTTGGAGAAATTTATTTGTGACTTACTGGATGACAATTGGAAGTCTTTGTGACTTTTCATGATTCATGTCGACCACATTTCATGTTTATCCTATGTTTTAAGTTTGTATGTCTATAATACGCTGTGTCCATTTCTGAATAATTGACATAAAAGAATAACTCAGAATTTACTTAATTGTACTCTGAGTTCAGTTGTGATTATTCTAAATGTTTTCCTTTAAATTAGTTATAAGCAACAAATTCCTAATTGCTCTTGCTTCGCTAATTTAAACATTTTGGTTACTATAGTAAAGAATTATTCACTGCTCTTTATTTGCAATCATTCCATTTATTTCTTTTGAACATGTTGAAAGATTCTTGAGCGCCTTTCATCCCTTCAAAATCCATTCCATCCACTTTAATTCCTAAAAATTGTTCTATGTTTGGCTATCTTTCCCTGCAAAGCCATCTTGTGTGTAGAAGATTAATCCAGTAAAGCCATCCTTTGACTCCATAGCCCAATGGCCTGAAAATATTCAACCTTGCCCTTAGTTGGCGACCCACTCATTAAACAAACTCTGGATCTATAACTAGCCTAAAACCTTCCAAGAACAAAAGATAGTCTATAAAGAGAAAGTCTTCTCCTGGATGCGTATCGCTAGATCTTCCGCATCCGAAGGTTGGCTCTGTGGTTACCCTATACTTTCCTTTTCCACAACTTCAAGGAAAACCTCGAGATAATACATATGGTACAGGTTGTCCTCTTCTCGTTTCTCGACTGCCTCCGCCGGAGGAATCGAACTCTGTGAAAAAAATAACATATTCTTGAGCAGGGGTTGCTTTGATTACCTTGACCGTTTCATGCGAAGGCTCCGGATATTCATCTTGCTCAATATTTTCTTCATGTCTTTCTTCCTTTTCCTTTGCGCTGAAAAGTTGCTGGCTTCCATCTTCTTTGCAATTATTACTGATGATCTGATATATAACAGAGTGAAGATTGAATGAATCTTCATCTTCTATCATGCTTTCAACGCTTTCTTCATCAATATCATAGATTGCCTGCATTGGCTCATCATTGTCTTGGAGTTGATGGTCAGGGTCCTCCTCCCCTGAATATACTGATGATGGCCCTGAAAGCTTGGATTCCCTTTGGAAAAAACCATCATCAGACAGATTATCATTAGATAAATTATATTTATAAGCAACGTTACCCATCAAAACTTCTGGAATCTCAGCAAGTCTTTCCTCGAAATAGTCTGCAAGTTCATTTTCTAATTCAAACTTTGGTTCATCATACATACTTTGCATGTGGCTTTTGTCTTGCAGTGGTCTAGTTTTTCTTTCTTGAGGAAAAGGTGTAGGTCTCTCCCAATCATTATTTCTAGTTTCAACCCAATATTCTTCCTCTTCTATTTTCAGCAAGGTATTGGGTACCTCTATCATTCTTTCTAGCTTGCTTTCTAAAGAGATATGCCCTTTCTGCTCTGTTCGGTCCTTCCTTGCTGCTTTCAATCCTTCCTCCCTGCACTTTATGTTGTATTCGACAGTAAATTCTATGCACTGCATTTCCTCCAAGCTCGAAGGCTCTCTTTCTCTTATACTAAATTCCACCTCGGGTTCAAAAGAACTAGGATAGTGCAGCAGAGCCCATCTCAAAGGTGGTTTTACATCAGAAGGTATCGCATTGTACACCTTATTGAACCTGGCTGAAAACTCTTGTACTGTCTCCGCCGGTTGTCTTCTAAAATTCTTATATTCTTCTAGGATGAGGAAAACATGTACCGGGACTGCCCATCTATTAAGGAAAACTCGAGCAAATTGATGAAAGTTGAAGATGCCTGCAGATGGAAGGCTTTTAAACCAAATCTTTGAATTTCCTTGTAATGACAAGGCGAACATTCTAATATGCACATCATCTTCTTCTATTTCATATAAGTCAAGTACATCCTCGAGCTTTTGGACATGCTGGTCAGCAGTGATTTTTGAATTTTCTTCATTAAAAAGGGGCAACTTGTCTATAAGTTTTGCAGGAAGGGGCTGGAAGATAAGAGGTAAAACCAGAGGCTTATATCTTTCTATAACCTTTGTGGGTGTGGGTAGAGCGACAGGAGGCTCATGGTTATTTGAAACTTCTTTGGAGGTGGGAGATATAACATGAGGCTCTTGTCCCATTAGATTTTTCACAGGGGTACAGGTCTGCTCACGATCTGAAGACTGAGGTCTGAGTTCTTTCCCATACTCAATGTGGGTTTCATCTTTGTACACTTGATTAGGCTTAAAGTAGGACAGAACATAGTGATAGAAAAAAACAATGAATTCTTTAAACCAGATCCAACCCATATGTTCTACCCTTCTATGAGGCCTGGCCATCTTTTAGGTTCTTCCTCCAGTGGAGTCTTTGAGAGTTATGGAGTGTGGAGTCGCCAAAAATAAAAAAATTTAGCTCGTAAGGAGGTAAAGTGTTTTATGGTTCCACCACCATGTGTTTCTTATAGAGCTGCAAGATTTTCAGGAACCGAATTAGCTCTCAAGGGTGATCTGAAAATAGTTGATAATTTAATCCTAGGAGACTTCCTAAGGATAACTTTCTGGGTTATCAACTATTTCAGGTGGATCAGGGTCAAGATAGGCTCTAGTATGAATCTTTCTAGGAGCCACTATACTGTGTTTTTGGACCCAACTTAAACAAGAAAATTTCAACTAGATATGACAGTCTTTGAGAGGTTAACTAGTCTATTTACACAAATTTTAATCCTGCAGTCCTCTAACTAAGTTTGAATGATATTACAATGATAAGGGTTCTTCCCATTGGAGTCTTAAGGTCTGTTCAAGATTGTGGAGTTGCCAAGTGGAAGTTTTTAGCTTCTAAGGAGGTAAAAGGTTTTATGGTCCACCACCATGTTTATTGGATACCAATCTGAAATATTTTTTGGTTTTTCTGAGTTTCTGTGGTTGTATGGAAAGCTAAAGAGTCCATAAAAGCTGGC
Source organism: Pinus albicaulis (assembly GCA_034641835.2). Lineage (NCBI taxonomy): Eukaryota > Viridiplantae > Streptophyta > Pinopsida > Pinales > Pinaceae > Pinus > Pinus albicaulis. The sequence continues at coordinate 1,548,689,718 of CM076579.1, read as the reverse complement.
CAAGCAACTATGAACTCAAAAATGATCCCTAGCGGAGTCGCCAGAAATGTTAGCTCCCTGTAATCAGCAAGATTGGCAAAGTCTGATCTCAGGGAGAAACATCGTTTCAACCAAATTTGGGATTCTAGGATCTAGCCCTCCTGAATCCAGAGAGGGATCTCTCCAATAAGTGCAAATATGGATTTGTCTTTGAATTTTGGGGTAATTATATTAGGATAGTTATGAAGGCCAAGGGTTTGTTTTTTTTTTGGATGGTTGAGCATGATTACTGTTTGAGGTGAAAAGTCCTAAATGCAAAGAGTTTCAAAGGTGAGAAGTTGCAAGAAATGAGAGTAAGCTTTGGCCAAAAGGATAGATAATTTCAGGTTTTAGTCCATTGGGCTATGGAGTCATAATAGGGTTTAATTGGAACAGCAAGAGGCAAGAGTGGTCCATGGGGCAAGTCATCTATGTCTAAGGATCTCTTTGAAGTTTGATTTATGGAATGAAATGATACAATAAGAAGGAGAAATAAACAGATGTAGAACAAGGAGCAGCGCAGGATCTGGTAAGTACTTCTAAACTAGCTAGCCTTTGACATGGACTCAAGAAAAACATAAAAGTAAACTAGGATCTAGTAAGTACTTTTAAACTAGCCAGCCTTTGATACACTTTCAATAGAAAACATTTTTAAAACAAAGGGAAACTTGAAGGAAAATTTTGGAGAAGAAACTAGTGGGCTGGGCTCACCACAAATCCTCTCCTAGATCTGCTTTACTTGGTTACTTTCAAGACAAACACAGAGATAACATAGAATAGTCTAAGATCTAGTAAGTACTTTTAAACTAGCCAGCTTTTAACACATTCCAAGGGAAACATTCAGACAGTTGTGGGGATAAAACCAGGACCAGGGCTCGCCATATCTTCCTCAAATCATCTTCACTAAACATATACTGAAAATAACATTTAATAATAACATTCAGCTAAGACAATAAGACGAGGGAACACCAACATTCCTATGCTTGAATTGAAACAAATCATCCCTAAATAACATAATTTAGAAGAAAACATTCAGATAAAGATTTTCAGTCAGAGAAGGTTACTGATGTACAGTAGGTCCTAACTCTATGCATGTTTTTCTTTATAAGAGAAATTGGAACACAGTGAAAACAGAAACAAAATGACAAGTTACAATAAGAAAAACATCACCGTCAACATAGACCAGGATCCCATAAATCAGCTTGTATTGATGCTCCAAACCAGTTACAGCTTTAAGTCCAGTGCTTTATTTTAGCAACTATCTACACATCTCAGCCTAACCTATCTATCACCAGCAGAGATCCAAGAGCCAGTGAACACTATTTACAATAAGAAATTTAAGCTCAAGTGTATATCAAAGTTCTGAAACCAACCCCTCACTCATCTTCTGCAGAAGTATATATAGAAGAATGAGGAGGTGAGATCTGATAAAAGATCTCCAATTACAATTAATACATATTTAATGGCTTCTTGGCCTTTGAAGGGCTCAATAAAGAAACTTACATGGGTGCACTCTGTATTAAATGTTTTACATAAAGTTTAAGCTCAGTGGGAGCTTTGTTGACCTTTAAGGCTCTGTGTGGCGTTGAAGTAACTCTGCAGATGTTTGTCATTAATTTCCTTGGCAGAGTTTCCTCTTTGGCTATGTTTTGAGACAAATATCTGATCCTGATCAATAAATTGGGCCTCTGATTGAATACTTTGAGGTACAGGTGGCATTTTAGTAGCTGGGAGGAATCAATTTTCCTTAGATGTGGCGATGGAAGCGCTCATGTTGATAAAACACTTAATATCTTCTTTAGCATGTGTTTTAAATCAGGGATTAGGATTTTGATAAACATTCTTAGCCGTGATCCTCGCAAATATGTCTTCCATCCTCTGTCATGGTTCATTTTGATCTTCGTCAATGATACTCTTCTTACTGTGCCTGATTCATGGTTTTTGTTGACATACAGGGCTGCGCAGGGTTATGTGGCATCAATGCTTCATGAATCATTGATAAAACGTGGATTTTAAACCCTGTGATTATTTTCTTTGGTGAATCAAAGGTAGGAGGATTGTCACTGTCTTCTTTCGAATTTTCTTCAAAAATGGCGAGAAAACCATTTAAACCATGAAAAATACAAACAAATATTAAAAAATCCTGCATATATAGGTTTACTGCTACAGAGGATGTGTGGGGGAAGCATGGCCATTGGATGGCATCATCCAACAGTCAGAATTGATCGGGAGAAGTCCTAGAGAAGGCAGAAGATTTGTTTAAATCAGAGTCATCGATCGCATAGAGATCGACGGTCGGGAGCGGAAAAGGAGAGTCAAAGTGGAAAATGTTTGACCGGGCGATGAATCAAGGTGATGGAATATGGGCCATCGATCTGCAGATCAGATCGATAGTGGAGATCTATTTAGTGTCGCGTCGTAGCCCGGTTAACTGTCGGGCATATTCGGTGAGCGACAGTCGTTGGATAGCCCACCCCAGATCAGATGGTATACAGCGATATCGCGCCGGGTTTGTTGCCGAATTTTAATGCGCGATGGGGGGGCAGTTTTCAAATAGTACACAGGACACATGTCAACCAGCGTATGGAATCGTTGCCGATCGGGAAAAAGCCACCCTTGCCCCAAAGGCGATGCGATGAATACCGTGCATTTTTGCAATCCGTTAATGGACAGCAGGGACCACCGGGCTGATGGACTCTGCACCGTCAATTTGTAGATCAGATCGACAGTGGAGATTGATTTGAATTTCAGACCGGCGGAAAAATTATGACATAATAAAAAATTGAAAAATTAACATAACCAAAGGTTTATATTAATTTACGATGCGGCTTGGCGCTCGACTATGGGGTCGAGGGTTATATGAAGGGTGAAATGACCGAGGGTTTATGCAGGAAGGGACTAAAGGCGATCGGGCGATGTGCTAAGCGCTTTGGAGGTCTGGCACCAGGGTGTATGGAAGGGAGGGGTTAAAGACTTAGCCCAAGGGGGATTAAGTCTATAATGAATAAAAAATGTGATTTTTATGGATTTCCAATGGTTTTCAAGAGAAATTGAGGGTTCTGATATAGTTTAAAAATGAGTTTTATACTATGTAAAGAGGATTTTCACGAAAGGGAGAAAAGGAATCATGAAAATAGAGGATTTTTATGGAGAAAAAGGGGAGAAAATGAAAGTTAGTTTTGGGAGAAGGGGAGAAGAGAAATGGTGCTTGCAGCAGTATTATGGCTTGGAAATCAGCAGGATTTCTGAGTTCTGAAGGGAAACAACATTGAAGTTTTGGATAGAGGAAAGGCATGAGGCCTTCAAGAGTCTTCAAGAGCCAACACTTTTTAGTAATAAAATTTGTTCCTTGAAGGCTCAAAAAGTCTTAGCCACCTTTTGATATAACAAATTTTATAGGTGGCTAACAGTTCGCCATGATTTTACAAGATAATATAATCTCGTGAGAGATTCGCCAAAAAATTATATATACATATTATATTATTAATAAAATCGCCTTCCATTTTTCCTATGTATCATGGGGATTCGCCCATTTATTATACATATAAATTTAGGGGGGTTCTTAAAATTTTCCCTGGTGCCACATCCATTATGTTCTCTGGGAGGCTGACCTGTGTCTGATCCATTGGGCTAATTTTCCTTTGCTGAGATGACTTTCTCTAAAAACATATTAGCAACCATAAAAATAATGGATCCTCATCAATACAAACTTTCTACCTACCCAATCCTACTGATCTAACATTTTTTCTTTATTAGAGTGCACTTGGATTGGCAAAATCTTTCCACAACATTTTATTCTTTTGAAAGCAGGAAATCTAATCGATTTCTACTCCTTATTTCTCTGTGGACTCAGATTTAGACAATTGAGCCCATATGATTCTCTACCTATTCTACCATCTGTTGGGATTGAACTGTCCAACAGATTTTTACTCTCTAAATTCTAAAACATAAATTTAAAAAAAGTCAAGTCAAGATTAAGCTGTTTGATTTGCTGTGATCTATGGCATAAAAACAAGCTGCACATAGACATTTATTTTGCAGAAAACCAATCAATAATGGAAGGCTTAAGACCTGAAAGTTTCTCATCATGGCCTTTTTCTTTTCACAGCTCTGTTTTGAATTTGTTTGAGTTGTTTTCTTTGTTCTCTGGTTCATATTTTGAGCTTGTTTGAACCTTTAATTTCTATCCTAAACTATCTACTGATAAGCCAAGATTAAACAGTTTGGCAAATCGATTTCACTATCCTATCAGCAAAAAATTTAAAGCTAATTAGTCAATATTAGACAGTTTGACTAACTAGAAGTGTGTTATGTAGGAGTGGCATTTAAGCTTGCACACTTTCAGATTTGTTTCTCTTTTTTGGTATGGGGCTATACCTTTCTTTTTTTCACAATTTGCCCTCTTTTCTTTCTTTCTTTTGTTTTTGTATTTTTGATTTTTACAAATTTGAATGCAATGGTGGATGAAATATTTATAGTGGCAAAAAGATAAAAAGGCTTTTGGAACATAACATGGATCAAGAGAATTAATGCTTAAGCATCCTACCATTGACATGACCCCCAAACAATTATTCTCCATTCAACTCCTGCAAGAAAAATGCATTGTTACCAGCAGCTGAGTGAATAGAGTAAGGGCCAAGCCATAAGTTGTCAAATTTTCCATGCTTTCCCTTCTCTTCCCTCCTTGAGTCCCATTTTAAAACTGTCCCCAATTTTGAAATTGCTGGCCTTTTTTCTTCTGTCAAAAAGCTTTTTAATGCTGATCTATTTCTGCAATGATTTATTGTAAACCTCCTCCCTGGTTTGCTGAAGATGGATGGTCTGATTTATCCTTCTGATCATGTCATTTTCTTCAGTTTGTAACTCTTGAATCAACTTCATCACTGGTACACCAAGGCTGTTTGGAAAAATTACATCAGTACCATACACTAGCTGAAAAGGTGACATGCTAATGGATTTCTTCAAAGTCAATCTGTCAGCCCACAGTGCATGAACTAGCTTTGTGTGCCAAGACTTTTTGTTGTCTTCCAACAGTTTCTTGATTATGTTCACTAAAATTTTGTTTGAGGATTCTGCAAGTCCATTACCTTGAGGGTAATAGGCCGTGGAATGCCCCAATGTTATCTGATATCTGTGACATAAATCAACCATCTTGTTTGATCCAAATGCTGCTGCATTATCAGTGATAATCTTGGTAGGACAACCAAACCTGGAGAGAATGTTAGTCTCCATAAATTTTATGATAAATGAATCATTGGCCTGTCTACAAGGTATGGCTTCTATCCACTTAGTGAAATAGTCTGTGGCAGTGAGAATCCATCTATGCTGGGCAGAAGATGGGGGATGGATTTCTCCTATGAAGTGAAGTCCCCACTGTTGAAATGGGGCTTCAACAGTAATAGGATGCAGAGGTAGGGGTAGCAGTTTTCTTTTGCCTTCAAAAAGTTGACATTTGTGACAGGCTATGATCATCTTGTGTATATCAGGAAAAAGAGTAGGCCAATAGAAACCAGCCCTCAAAATTTTGTTGGTTGTTGTCTTCCAGTATAAATGACCTCCACACTCTCCTTCATGGAGCTGGTATTTAACCTTCTCTGCATCAAACTCAGGCAAACATTTAAGCAATACACCACTTGCATTTTTCCAATAAAGACATCTATCTATAATGAAATAGTTTACAGCTTTCAATTTGAGGAATCTTGCGTTTGTTTTTGTCAAACCAGGAGGTGTATTCAAATTAAACAAAACATAAACAATATCAGCATACCAAGGGGAATTCATAAAATGGTTTTCAACAATGGGAGTTGAGACTTCCTCTTGATCATCTAAAGCATTAATCATATTAATATCAAGAACTTCAAAATTGGATTCAGCCATTAATCTAGCTAGACCTTGGCCTTTGATGAGTTTAGTGGGTTTTATCTCTAAATCATATTCAAGAATAACAGAAATCCACTTACCTCTCTTACCATCTGGGTCCTGTGTTAGAATGTCTTTAACAACTGAGTTTGGGACAAAGGCAATGATGTGTGAGTGAAGGATGTACACTCTGAAGTCTTTTAAAGCTTTAACCAAAGCAAAAGCTTGCTTTTCCATAATGTTATACTTCAAAGGGGCATCCCTCAATGCCTTGCTAAAGAATGCAATAGGCTTCTCTTGTCCTTGTGAATTTTTCTGTAAAAGGACTGCAGCTATGGTATGTTCTGATACAAATGAAAAAATATAAAAATCCTTTGAAAAATCAAGACTTATAAGAACCGATGTTCTGGTTAATGCTTGTTTCACCATTTCAAAGGATTTCTTTGCTTCCAAGGTCAATTTTACCCCTTGCTCCTTCTTTAACATGTTTGTGATATTCCTAAGGAGCTCAGCCAAGTTGGGGATGAAACTTCTAAAAAATTTAATCTTTCCAATGAAAGATTGCAACTCTTTGATGTTTCGAGGATGAGAGATTTGCAATATGGCCTCAATCCTCTTTGGATCTATCTTAATACCCTCCTCAGGAACAATGTGCCCAAGAAGTTTACCTTCTTGGAGACCGAATAGTGTTTTCTTAGGGTTTAAGGATAGTCCAAACTTTCTGCATTTCTCGAAAACTTTTCTTAAATGTTCTAAGTGCTCTTCATCTATTTTTGAAAACACAGTGACATCATCAAGGTATATAATGATGAAGAAGCCCAGTTCCTCCGAGAAAGATATTTCCATGGCTCTTTGAAAAGTTGCTCCAACATTCATTAGACCAAAAGGCATTTTCACATACATGAAAGTGCCCCATGGTGTAGTAAATGCTACCTTTAATTGATCAGCAGGGTGAACTAAGATCTGATTGTACCCTAAAATAGCCATCCAGTAAAGAAATTCTTCTAGACCCTACCACCCTTTGTAAAATGTGATCCATCTTAGGTAAAGGGTAGTTGTCTTTCAATGAAGCTTTGTTTAAGTCCCTAAAGTCTATACAAATCCTGATCTCTCCAGTTTTCTTCCTAACTGACACCATATTAGACACCCATTCAGAATATCTAATAGGGACAATAATACCAGCATCGTACATTTTCATGATATCCTTCTGAACCAAAGGCAACTGAACAGGGTTTATTCTGCGCAGTTTTTGTTTAAATGGCTTTTGGTTTTCTTTGAGGGGAATTTTGTGCTGTATTATTTCAGTGTCATAAGATTTAAGATCTTCGTAACTCCATGCAAAAACATCAGAAAACTCTTTTAACAACTCTATGTATTTAAGTTTAATGTGAGCAGGTAAAGTCTTAGACAGTTTAATCATCATAGGTTTAAGTTTACTGCCTATATTGCACTCCTCCACTTTAGTCTCTATAGGTTCCAGTTTTGGTTTATTTGCCACATCGTTAAAATCGAACAACTCTTCTAAAGGGGCCAAACCCTTAGGCAAACTTTCATCTTTAGAGTGCAGAGTTTCTAACTCTGCATTCAATTCTATTTTTCTTTCAAGTTTTCTAGATAACATGTTAATATTAGTAGGTTCAGGAGACGATTCTTCTTTATCAAGAACATTTTCTTCACTGCAGTCTATATCATAATCTGAGTCCGAACTGTGTAGTTCAAATTCATTTCTGAATTGCATGAAGTCTTCTATTTGTTTATCATTGTCAAACACCTGCCAATACTTTTCATTATCAGGTACGGCTGGTCTAAATTTTATCTGAGTTGTGCAGTCTTTGGTGTTATATGGCATTAAGCATGTTCTAGCTGCAAAGGCTAAATTGTGGGCCACAATATTTCTTTTTCTTGGGACAAAAAACAGTTTGGACTCCTCGAATGTTTTCAAAAGGTCCATGACATCGTTTCGGTAGGCTCTAAGTCTCAGATGATTTGAATTATACTCCCCATTGACTTGCCTAATGAGTAACTCTGAATCTCCATACACATTTATTCTTCTGGCTCCTAACTTTTTCAATAGGTGTAAGCCTAAGAGAAGGGATTCATATTCTGCTACGTTATTGGAACACTGAAAGTTTAGTTTGCAGGAAATGCTTTCTATGTGGTTGTTTTCAGTGTTAGTAATCCAAACACCTGCACCAGCATTGTTCTTAGTGCAGGATCCATCAAAATACATACTCCATAGAGGACTAGTTTGAATTTCATCTGTTTGGTGAATTTCCCCTTCAACTACCGTGCTTTCTGATTGTTGTGGGATCTCAGCACTTAGTTGTATTTGTTTTGATTCCCCAAGATTTGCATTTGTTTGAGGGTTTTTTTTCTTGATTGTGAATGTTTAAAAGCAAAGGACATCTGTCCTGTAGCTCAAGACCTTTGTTTAGTTTGCTAGATTTTACAGGTTCAGCAAACTATTTGGACACACCTACATTGTGTTCCTCTTCCTCCCTATTGGCCATTAAGCCCGTTAAAGTGACTTGTTCACCAAGTGTTTCATCATTAAACATAATAAAATAATCTAGGCCTGTACTTACAGAATACAGGGGAGAGTTTTGTGGTTTGTCTTGACTTGTAACTGTGTATTTCATATGCGACTCCCTGTAAAGTCTTCTAGTTTGATTGAAAACGGGGATAGTCACATAGCTCATGTCCATTTGCATAGTCCCTTGTAACTTAGCCCCCCAAGATCTTGATAGTAACATTCCATACTTTGGGGGCACATCAGCCACAACAATATCCATGACTAAACATTTGGCTGGAATTTGGGCTAAGTTAACACAGAGGTCTTTGATTAATCCTAAACATTTTACTCTGCTGGAATCAAAGGAGTAAAGGTCTTTGTAAGGTCTGGTGATTTCTAAACCAAGGCTCTCCATTACAGCTTTTGGCATTAAATTATGAGAAGCTCCGAAATCATGCATAACGTTGTGCAAAATTTTTTCATGAACGTTTAAACTTACATAAAAGTGAGGAACAGGTCCCTCTTGATATCTACCTTCAATCTTAGGACCAAAAATCAGCTCTGGTTGGTCATCATTAAGATTGAATGTGTCCTCATTTTCTTCAATGTTTAAAGCCTTCAAAATTTGGGTTCTATATACATGTTGGGCAGCTAACTCAGTGAGGGGAACAAAGATTTTGATTTTTGAAATTTCCTGCTCTAGGCTGAAAGGAATTTGACTCTTTAAAGTGCTAGTTTCAGCCTTATTAGCTGTCACTCTATCAACAATATCAGCTTGCTGATTTGTTTTATTTACACTTGACAAAATTGTTTTCACAAGAGTACTAGCTGAAGTGTTTGTACTACTAAGGTTTGCACTCTGATTTTCTTTGTTTTGGGTGCCTTTCTCTTTATCATTACCATAATTTACAGTCACTGTTTTTTCCTTTTGTTTGAAAACTTTAGGTTTGGTTGCAGTGCTTTTTTGTGAATATTTTTCAAAGGTTTTGTTGTTGGGGGTATGTTGACTGGTTTTGCTTCTGAGGTCATATTCTTTTTGAGGTTCTATGATGACATTTTCCATGTCTTGATAATAATTTTCATCATCATCTCTTCTGTCATCATAAGGTGTGTATAGACCTTGTTTTCTATCATAATGAATCTCAAAGTCATCATTGTCTATCCCTAGCATGTTGATATCATCCTCCTCTGCTATTTCATCTGTTTCCTCAACCTCACTTACGTAGTTTTGCTAAAAGGGAGGAGTGATCTGTTGATCATCTTCTCTAGGTCTATTTGGAGGTTGGTTTCTTCTAAAATTCTGGTTTTGGTTCTGGTTTCTATTTTGAGGAGCATTTTGGTTTTGGCTTGCTTGTGCTCTCTTAATTATGCTCATTTCTTTCATCATTTATTCCATCATTTTCTCCATATTTGAGTTGGAAGTAGAAGGTGTGGATTCCTCTCTAAAAGACACTCTCTTTTCAGTTTTCATTCTTGCTCTCTTTTCCATTAAGTTGACCTCCATAGAAAGAGCACCATTTTGCATATCTTCAAGAGTTGAAAAATCTCTCTCTCTCAGCTGATAGGTCATGTCAGAGTCAAACCCTTCAGGAAACTTGTTTAAAGCTGAGCCTTGTGGAGGTTTTAGTTCTGGGGAAAGTGCATTATACACACTGTTACATCTAGTGCAATAAGCTTGCACACTTTACCTAGTGTTTCTATGGAGGTTCTTGTAGTCAGAAAGGACTTGGAGAGGATTCTTTTTTACTTCACATTTGTTTAAGAAAGTTTGATGGAAGGCTTGGAGATCATTAATAATATGGGGGGTTAAACCTTTAAACCATTTTATTACTTCTCCCCCTAAGATCTGAGAAAATAATCTAAGTTTGACAGAATCATCATCAATTTCATTTCTGTCAAAGTAGTCATTCATCTTATCCACATGTTGTGATGAAGTTGTAGCATTGCTAGTATCATATAATGGAATTTTGGACTGATAGTCCTGTGGAAGATTGACTAATGGTGCATGAAGGACTAAGGGAGCATACCATGTTGCCATGATATGTGGTGGGGGTGGATTTACAAGAGGTGGATTAACAAAAGGGAAAATGGGATGGAATGGAGTGGTTTGAACAGTGGATGTAGGGTGAGAAAAAGTGGATGGACCAGAAATAGATGGCTGAGCTGATCTTGGATGAGAGACACCTAGTTTATAAAGGAAATGTAAATCAGGAGGTGTTGTTTCTCTGCTGCCAAGATGTTCACTTGTTTTAGGAGATGAAAGTGAAGACTCAGAATCTAACTGATCTAAATCACCAAGAGACCTAGTTCTAAAAGGATTCACTAAGTCAACTTGTGATTGTTTTAGAACTGAAATATTTTTAGGGACTGAATTAGCTCTCAAGATTGATCTGAAAATAGTTGATAATTTAATCCTAGGAGACTTCCTAAGGATACTTTCTGGGTTATCAACTAATTCAGGTGGATCAGGGTCAGGATAGGCTCTAGTGTGAATCTTTCTAGGAGCCACTATGCTGTGTTTTTCAGACCCAAATAAACAAGAAAATTTTAACCAGGTATGACAATCTTTGAGAGGTTAACTAATCTATTTACACAAATTTCAATCCTAAAGTCCTCTAATTGAGTTTTGAAAGATATTACCATGATAAGGGTTCTTCCCAGTGGAGTCTTAAGGTCTGTTAAGGATTTTGGAGTCGCCAAGTGGAAGTTTTTAGTTCTTTTCAGAGGTAAAAGGTTTTATGGTCCACCACCATGTTTATTGAATACCCATCTGAAATATTTTTAGGTTTTCTGAGTTCTTTTTCACTTGTGTGGTTTCTAAGAATACCCTAAATTTGTTCAAAACTTTGCTACGGTTAAGAGACAAAGACAGTCTACTCTTATGACTAAGTCGGTTAATTTTTCAAGGTTAGATAAAGAATTATGGGAATCCTAGGGTTTACCTAGTTTGTCACTGATTCAAACAAGTTCCATCATGATTACCATTTCTTGGTAGTGCTTGAAAAGGCTATTTTTAACTCACAAGGTTTTATAAAAAATGAAAAATGATTCTGGGTTCGATCCCCAGTGGAGTCGCCTGAAATGTTAGGAATCTGTAATTTTAGCAGATTGGTAAGACTAAAGCTGCAGAAGCAACATTATTTCAACCAACTTTTGGATTCTAGCATCTAGCCCTCCTGAATCTGGAGAGGGATCTCTCCAATAAGTGAAAATATGGATTTGTCTTTGAAGTTTGGGGTTATGATATTAGGCTAGTTATGAAGGCCAAGGGTTTGTTTGTTTTTTGGATGGTTGAGCATGAATATTACTTGAGGGAAAGTCCTAAATGCAAAACAGTTTCAAAGGTGAGAAGTTGCAAGTGAATAGAACAATTTTGGCAAAAGAGATAGATATAACGCTGGTTTTTAGTCCATTGGGCTATGGAGTCATAACAGGGCTTTAATTGAACAAAAACATCAAGAGTGATCCAAGGGGCAAGTCATCTACATCACAAGATTATTGATATTAGAGTGATGGAATGGAAACAATAAAGTGTTGGAGGGGTGGAAACTAATAATAATTTCACAAAGGATTTATAGTCAGTCCAAACAAGAAAAGCCTCTTAAGTGACTGTTTAAAACCAACCAAGTGCAGGGCTAACCATTGAATTCTTGGGCAAGTTTGTATTAAAGCAGCTTAATTGATAAACAATCCAGTAATCCACATAATTACGTTCAGAAAGTAAGAAAACATATAAGAGAAACAAAGTATAAACTTAAGATCAGATAAAGTACTTTTAAAACTATTCTGCTTTCAGTCAACACCAAGGGAAACTTTCAGAATCTGCTTTTGGAGAAAAACTAGGACCAGGGCACACCATATCTTCCATAGTCATCTTTAATAAGCAAAATAAGGAAAATAACTTTCAAGAACAATGTTTAAAGCAAACAGTAGGACGAGAGAACTCCAACATTCCTAACTGTTTAGACTGTATTAAATCATTCTTAAACAAACAAATTAGAAGAAAACATTGAGATAAAGCTTTTTAGTTAGAGAAGGTTACTGATATACAATAGGTCCTAACTCTATAAATGCTGTTCTTTATCAGATAAAAGTGAACAATATGACATACATAGAAGGAAAACAAATAACAAAGAAAGAGGCACTTCACCAGTGATATAGACCAGGATCCCAAGAAACAACTTGTTTATTGATGTCAAACCAGTTACAGTACTCAGGTCCAATGTTTTAGTTCAGCAATCATCTTCACTATCCAGCCTAATTAATCTATCACAAGCAAAGCTCCAAGGGCCAGTGAACACTATTTACAATCAGAAGTTTTTTCTCAAATATATTTCAAAGTTCTACAACCAACCCCTCACTCATATTCTGCTGAAGTATATATAGAAGGATGAGGAGGTGAGATCTGATAAAAGATCTCAATTACAATTAATACAGAATTAATGGCTTATTGGCCTTTGAGGGGCTCAATGAAGAAGCTTACATACATATCCTCTGTATTAAATGATTTACATAAATATTTAAGCTCGGTGGGAGCTTTTGTTGGCCTTTGAGGCTCTGTGTGGCGTCGAAGTAACTCTGCAGATGTTCTTTGCATTAAGTTTCCTTGCAGAAGTAACTTTCTGGCTGCGCTGAGACAAATATCTGATCCTGGTCAATAAATTCAGCCTCTGATTAAATACTTTGAGGCACAGGTGGCGTTGTGGTAGCTAGAGGGATCGATTTGCCTCAATTTGTGGCGGTGGAGGGTTTCCCGTTGATAAAACACTTCAGATTTTCTTTAAACTGTGTTTTAAATCGGGCATTAGGCTTTTGATAAACATTCTTAGCCGTAATCCCTGCAAAATATGTCCTTTAATATTCTGTTTTGATAAATTTTGGTCTTTGTCATTGATATTCTCTGACTGCGCCCGATTCATGGTTTTTATGATATGCAGGGCTGCGCAGGGTTATGTGGCATCAATGCTTCATGAATGATTGATGAAAAACGTGGATTTAACCCCTGTGATGATTTTCTTTGGTGAATCGAAGGCAGGAAGATCGTCATCCTCCGCCTTCGAATTTTCTTCAAAAATGGTGAGAAAACCATTTAAACCCTGCAAAATACAAAAAAACTATTATAAAATCGTGCATATATAGGTTTACTGTTGCAGAGGACACGTGGAGGAAGCATGGCCGTTGGATGGCATCATCCAACGGTTGAGATTAATCAGAGGAAACAAAGGGAAGGAGGAAGAAATGTTTAAATCTGAGCCATTGATCGCGCAGAGATCGACAGTCGGGAATGGGTAATGGAAAGTCAAAACGGGAAATGTTGATTGGGCGACGGAAAATGGCAATGGAATATGGACCTTCGATCTGCAGATCAGATCGACGACGGAGATTTATTGAATGCTGCACCGTAGCCCAGTTAACTGTCAGGCAACTTCGGTGAGCGATAGCCGTCGGATGGGCAGCCTCAGATCGGACGGCGCACGACAATATCGCGCGACATCCACGTCTAAACGTTAACGCGCGATGGACGACGGTTTTGTGAACAGTGGCTAGGACGCGTGTCAAACGATGAGTGGAATCGATGGCGATCGGGAAAAAAACGCCGTCGCCCAAAGGCAGTGCGATGAATACCATGCAGTTTTCGGGCAGATTAGTGGAATGTGGGGACCACTGGGAGACGGATTCCGCACCGTCCAATCTTCAGATCAGATCGACGATGCGGAACGATCAAAAACTTGTACTGGTGGAAAATTTAATAAAATAATAAAACGTCGGAAAATTAATATAAACAGAGGTTATATATATATATATATAACCAAAGGTTTTAAACTTTGGCGGGAATAATGATAAAATGGCCTGGCGCTCGATTGCGGGGCCGTGGGGCATATGGGAAATAATTTGACCAGGGTTTTTAAGAGGAGGGGCTAAAGAATTAGCCCGAGGGAGCTTAAGTCTATAATGTATGAAAAATATGATTTTTATGAATTTTCAATGGTTTTCAAGGGAATCCGAGGGTTCTGAAAAGGCGGAAAAGGAGTTTTCAACCTTGTCAAGGGGTTTGATGAAGGGGAAAGGGAAAAATTATGAAAATGAGGGATTTTTATGGGAAATGGAGGGATAAAAACTAAGGTTAGTTTTGGAAGAAGGGAAGGGGGAAAAAGGTGCTTGCAATAGTATTCTGGCTTGGAAATCAGCAGGATTTCTAAGTGAAAAATGGGAAACAGTAGTGAATATTTGGACAGAGGAGAGGCATGAGGCCTACAAGGCGTCTTCAAGAGCCAACAATTTTTAGTAATGAAATTTGTTCCTTGAAGGCTCAAAAAAGTTTTTAGCCACCATTTGGTATAACAAATTTTATAGCTGGCTAACATAGGTGAATAATTGAACTGACTGACTGAAATAATCTATCTAAATTAAACTATAACTTGCCGATAATTCTAAAATTAACCCAGGCATTAAGTATGAATACGACTTTTAAGATTGTTTCAGTTAAACAAATAACCATGAAAATGTATTATTATTCAACAGAAAGATGCAATATCATATAATGATAACTCTGTTTAAGAAATTAAACGGAGTTAGAATAACACATCGCATTCATAATTCTATATATCATTTGCATATACTATGATAGATGAATATTTATATATCTTCAGAAATGATATGATAAAGAAATATTTGAGAAAACAAGCCTATATAAATGATAGAAAATTTTAAAGAGAATACTTCATAACATAAGAAAATAACAGTAAATCGATAGAAATACCAGATTCATTGAGATATTTTCTTGATGCAATTCAATATCCAGATCCTGTGCTTTAACTTAAAATGACCTCCAAGGTACAGAAATGAAATTCTTAAAGATAATTCGCCATAAATCACAGGATGCGATTCTTTATAAAAATAAAATAATCAATGGAGTACATAAATGTATCATCCAAGTCAAAATTATTACAAATTTAGGACCCCTTTCTAAATGCATGAAAGGGGTTTAAATAGGAAATTTAAAAAATAGATTATCTATAACTTATCCTAGAAACTATCATCAGAGGTCTTGAAAAAGACTTGCGATATCAAAATAAAATAGATTCATTGATTTTCTCGTGTATTCAATGTGCTGAGATGGCAGATTTTGAGCATATCCTTGACCTCGGTTGGATGACTCAACCTCGAATGCAACTGAACAGTGTACGTGGCATCGAATAACTCTGGAATGATGCAATTGATGGTGTTTGAAAGACATTTGATTGTCATTTGTTGACTGTGTGGTTTAATTAAGTATGTCCACATGACATCCCATGTAATATCCTGAATTTCACTGATTTTTTTATTCTTGTTGATTAATTCCTGCTTCCACCTGGTATCAACTTCTTTCACCTTTGGTAATTTACCTAGAATACAATCTGAAATTAAATTAATAGCATATAAGCTATCATTAACTAATTGTGTAAGATTGTTCATCATAGCTCTGGCCCTTGATGTAGCTTGTTCTTCTTTAATCAACTGTTTTTCCCATTCAGCAAATAAAATTTCTTTATGTCTTTCTTTGATCCTAGGAAGATTTGCATTCTTTCCTTCTTCTGAGTTTTTCCATGAAAGAAACTCTGATATCTTGTCATCTGCATTCTAAAATTCAAGTCTAAGGCTGACTGATCCATCAATAAGGGAAGATGTTATTTCACATAAAGGCTCTGCTTGTGCAATCTTTTGACAGAGATCATCTAACTGCTGAGACAATAGCTTATTCGTTTCGAGAGCTTTAGTTTTAAATTGGTCAATTTTAGGATAATCCTTAAATTTATCCAATTTTGCTTGAAATATTTTTCCTTGCTCTGCTTTGGCTTTTTTCTCATTTTGCAGCAAGGTTTGTAACTTGGACACCTCTTGGGACAACTGTTGTTGCTTATTCAAAGCTTGTTGATCAAGCTTTTTCTTTTCCACACTCAGTTGTTCTTCCAGTTGTTTGGCTCTGAGTTTTTCTTCTGCTAACTGCTGCTCCAACTGCATTATCTTTTGCTGATCATATGATGTCTTTTCCTCTAGCATTGCTATCTATGAGTCCTTTTGTTTGATCATCTGATTGACTTCAACAACTTTATCTATATTGGCTGCACTGTAGGCACCTGCATATTGTGATAATTTAGTAAGATCCTATGAAGGATCTATCTCAGTATTCTTCCAAACAATATTCATGAATTCAACCTATGGGGATGAGAGTGATTCTTGATCTGTCCTCCTTCTTTTCCTTTGTTTCCTGACAACAACCCTATGCTTAGGACTATAAAATATATCCAAAGGAGGGATTTCTTCAACTTTCAACGCAATTTCTTCTGATGGATGTTCAGGGATAATCTCCATATCTTGATTATTCAAACTATCAACTTGAGGATTATTTTGTCCTCCAATTTGCAGTTCAAATTGCTCATATTGCCTTAGCAATTGGGGAGTAACAATAATTTCAGCAGAATTTACCACTCTTTCCGTGGTTGTTTCTTTCTCAAGTTGATCATTGGGTTTATCATTTGTATTTCTTTCTTCAGACTGCATATCATCTTTGTTAATTGTATTCTCCTTTTCTATCTGAACATCAAGTTTACCAGCTGCATTTTCCTTCTCAGTATGCATATCAACTTTGCTGGTAGACACTTATTTATCTGTCTTGTTAGTTGTGTCTTCCTCTTTCTTTTGTTCTGTTTCTATATTTTCAGCTTCTTGCAAGGGAATCCTTAGCTGGTCAAGGGGAGCTTTCAACAATCTCTGACTTTTGAACTGTAAAAATTTGTTTATATCTTATACTTGAAACTTAGATTTTTCCAAGTCATAAACTTGGGAAAATTTCTCAATAGAGACAAATAGATCATCAAATTCATTGGGTTCATGCTCAAACCTAGCAATTTGAACCAAAGTTGTGAAATCAAAAGCTACTTTATTTGGATCATATTGTCTCCCTGGGACAGTTGCAAGCTTAAGATCTCTTATTTTAATAACTTCCTTCTCAGCATGTTTGAAATAATTCAGAGTATAATTTCCACAATGAAAGGGGAAGGTAGGCCACATCAATTTCTTGGCATTCTTTAAACATCTTGACATCCCTCTTTCTGTCAACCGGTAAGAAATTTCTTGGGCTAACAGTTTGCCAGGGACATATAGAGGTAAGATATGGGGTTCCACAAAGCTTCCAAAAACTCTGATGTAAGTAAATCTCTCTTCTCCAAACCAATTTCCAATAAGGGATATATCATTCTTTTCTTTTTGAGATACTCGGGGAGGAAATTGGTTAAAAATGACTTGACAGACAGGCAACAAAAAATCGTGACAAATCCTATATACATGATTTATAAAATGGACCTTCCACAAGAGTTTATGATAAATGTGGATCGGAACAGGTTCCTGTGGAGTCCATCTCCAACATAGAATAGGAAATTCTGAATTGAAACACAGGGCATCTAAGATATAGGCACATAAATGGAAAGGAGTTATATTTCTAGTGTCTTTATCCTTTCTATATTCTAGTATTCTATTAGCTATCTTGTCAGAAAGGATAACCGACCAATCCATAAGTTCAAAATTTATAGCAGCATGAATAAGAGGTACTATCTGAATTGAAAACATCGCAGAATTGTCATTCCCAAAGAATCTACACATCATTGCAGCAGCATAGCAATATGGGGGTGCAAGAGACTCCACGGAGTACATACCTAATGCTTCATTTTTATGTTTCTTCGGAGCTCATCTCCACTCTTTAATAGGGTCTGATTGAACTTCATTTCTTGCGGCGAAATCTGCTATGAAAGCTTTGTTGTAGACCTTTTGCGGATTTGGGAGATGGTACATTGCTTTGGTATCTTCCACTCTAAAAAACCCAAAACTTGTTCCCGCAGCTGAGACAAAGGTTCTGTTTGTGACGGTGATATTGTCTATCACCCATCGTACTACATCATAATAGGGGAACATATTTGCTCGAGCTGCAATTCTGTGAAGAAATAATTTGCAAGTGCTTTGAGAGGACTCTCAGAATTAGAATCTGAGTCGTCTTCATCTGGTACTGTCACTTTTACCTCTGTTACAGTGGGTTTTTCTGCTTCAATCAAATTATACACTTCTTCCTAGGAAAGCTTCCCTAGAACCTAGCATGCAGTATCTGTAACCAGCTTGATTTTAGCTGGTTTTTCTTTAGGTACTGTGGGAGTAGGAATAATATTTGCGGCAGCAACAGTTCTTGATTTCTTATATTTCTTAGACATTTTCTCATCTGGTATCGTTTTACTGACTTGGCGAATGAGAAGTTTGGATGGTCTATGGCTCTGCAAATGAGAAAAACCTTTCAGAACGAGAAGGAACAAAGTTAGAAGAACAACTGTGTGAAAATATTTTTATTTATGATCCCAATTGATTAACTTGTATTAAACTTAAATGCCCTCCATAAGAGTCACATTCATGCATTCATATAGGATCGATCACCATAAATTTTTTGATTTTCAAATTAATAATGATTGTACAATCTGATATCGGTGATTTGAAATGTTAACATAAAAATTTCCTTTTGGATTTTCCTATTGTGATTGATAAATAACATATGCGCGGCGCAAATAGCAATAAAAAAAGACTTAACTATCCATCGCATTGGAGGTTTCGAAAGGGAATCAAATATCATTTCATATGTTTCGCCGATTTTGCGATTGTGATGATAGTATATTGCATCGGACATTCCCAAAGGAATTAAATTGTATACGATTTCTGCTGATTTGTGATTGCGATGATGGTGGGGTCCATCGCATCGGAGTTTTGTAGAATAAGTAGATATAATGTTGTTCCTCCGAAATGCGATTGCGATGAATCACATCTTATTGATGTTTATTAAATAGACTGAATGAAGGATATCCTTTTAGAAATGTGATTTGCGATAAGTCGTATCGCATCGGGATTTTATAAATCAAATAAAACATGATGTTGCATTCTTTGAATTACGATTGTGATGAATCGCATTGCATCGGAGTTTTAAAATAGACCGAATGAAGGGTATCTTCTTCAGAATGCGATTGCGATAGGTTACATCGCATTCGAATTTTGAAAAACAAAAGTGAAACCTTTAAGACCCTGTCGATTTGAGATTTGCGATTTACTTTATCGCATTGGCCTTTTTAATACGAATACTTCTATACTTTGTGCTGATGCGATATAAGACTTGATAGTTCATCGGATCGGAAAAGTTTCAATGTCACATTTGTTTACTTGTATTTGATATATGCGATATGCGATATATGACTTTTAAACAATGAATATTTTTATTATTTTATATAAAATAATTGGATTTCCTCAAAGTCTTTTATTTTATCTCAAAAGAAAGGGGACCTATTTCTAAGCAAAATTTATTCTAAAATTTTGAAATGGGAAGGGTTGTTGTACCGTACAACAATTGGCGATTCACTGGAAGAAACAGTTATCTCTGAAAAATAAAATGAACATTATACTTTTAATAAGTAAAAAGTTTTAAAGATAATGAAAACTATCTTAGAGAAATTTAAATAAAATCCAACTCTGAAAAAGAATAAAAAATCACTTACAATTTCTTTCTAATTTCTGAAGAATAGAAACATTTTTGGGTCTTCGTAAGCTTTTATTGGTTGATAATAATAAAGTAAGGGGAATTTCCAATTTTATATTTTGTAATATACTCTATTGTCATAGGTATTGCCTCTGCTACCTGCAAACGTTTATAGTCTCGATAGGGTTACCTTTTAACCATCAACCATTCATTGTCCCATCCAACTAAGATCATGACTCTTTAAAAGATAAATTCATAAGACATATTATCTCATGTTTTTCTCTTTTACTTATTTTTTTTAAATTAAAAGCCATTGTTCTGGTTTGGTAGCCAGTTAATAACAATTCCATTCACTAGTTGTAATTAATCTGAACAAGTTGGCTCATGATGAGACCCCTTGTTTTATAATTATAAGCCATTACCCTGTTTTGGTATGCAGTGTTGGTAATGTCAGTTTTATTACTTCTTATGATCATGGTAAGCAGGCTCGTGATGAGACCCCTTATCTCTTAATTTTATATATAATTTATTTGAATTACATTCTAAAAAATCACAACCTTAATGGATGGGGTGAACTGATTGTTCTCCTTAAGAATCAATGGATGACAAATTTTTAGAGTTTTGAATGCCAAAGCTTGAAAAGGTCTTTACTTTTTATGGATAACCTTTCTCTGCTCAATAAAATTATAATGATTTACAATTGTTTCAAGGTTTCAAAATATTTTGCAAATGTTTATACAAATTTCCAAAGTTTAATATTTTATTTTAACTATCCAAAACTGTAATCATTTCTATAAAAATTCTTATTTACATAAAATAAGTATTTATAATATTTTCTTGAAGATATTTTCAAATAGTAAAAAGCCAATTAAAGACTATTCAAAACCTTATTTACAGAATAAACAAAATTTCAGAAAGGAATATGTACAGGTAAGAAGGGGTTACCTCCTTAAAAAAAGAATTTCTTTAAAATAAGCCCATTTACGGGAATAGATTCTCTCTTTCTTGTTAAATCTTGCAATATGAATGTATATGAGCCTATCTTTTCAGCAATCTGAAATGGTCCAAGCCAAATTTTTTGAAATTTGGTATGCTTACCTTTATCTTCATGTGCTTTGTCCCATTTCAGAACAAGATCACCAATTTGTAAAGTTTTGGATCCGGTGGAATTTGAATCAAAAGAAGATTTTACCAGCTGTTGATGTTTAGCATGAATGCTTTTTGATTTCTCTCTATCTTCTTCTAACTTAATAATTTGATCAAATCTCAACTGAATAGATGATGAATGATTCTCTTCAATAAATTGAACTAGGGCTAATGATGGAAGAACTAGATTTGATGGTATCACAGCTTCTTTTTCATAAACTAGATTAAAAGGTGAAGTACCTATTGAATCTTTATGAGTAATACGATCAGCCCATAGTGCAAAAATTAAAGATTTGTGCCAATTATTTTGATTCTGATCAATGGTCCTTTTTATAATTTTGATGAGATTTTTATTAGTAGATTCAGCTAAACCATTACCTTGTGGATAATAATTTGCTGAATATTTTAATTTAAAACCTCTTTTGATTGCAAATTCCATTATCCTATTTCCAAAAAAATAAGATGCATTATAAAAAACAAGAGCATTAGGTACACCAAACCTGGTTATGATGAATTGATCAATGAAATCAATGATTGCATCAGAATTGGCTACCTTTAAAGGAACTAATTCTACCCACTTTGTGAAATAATCCGTTGCTGTAAGGATGTATCTGTGTTGTTTGGAAGAATGAGGTACTATTTCTCCAATAATATCAAGCCACCATTGCTCAAATGGTTGCTCAATGTTTGCTGGTTGTAGAGGAAAAGCTGACTTCCTTTGTCTTCCATTAGCAGTTTGACAAGTCTTGCACTTCCTTACATAGTCATGTGTATCTTTGAAAAGGGTAGGCCAATAATATCCAGCATGGATGATTTTGTGAGCTGTGGTATCACCTCCAAAATGTCCACCTACTAGTCCATCATGTAATTCCTGCAATACCTTTTTTGCTTCAGTATTTTCAAGGCATCTTAATAGAATTGAATCATATTTTCTTCTGAATAACACATCATCAATGATTTCATAATGTTTAGCCTTTAATCTTAAAGCACACTTGTTCTTATAACTAAGATTAGAAGGAGCATACCCATTTTTCAATTAAAAGATCAGACCAGCATACTGAGATTCAAAATCTATAACACTTATCTAATTTACTTGAACAACATTATCTTGATCTTGATTTTCCAGTATGTCGGAAGCTCCTGCTAACAATCTGTAAAAACCTTGTCCTCTAACAATCTTGGCTGGCTTAATATCAATATCATACTCTTGTAAATATGTTACCCAATTAGCTCTCTTTTCTCCTACTTCTTTTTGGATTAACAATTGTCTCATTGCATAGAATGGGACAATAATTTTTGTATGTGTCTTTAGGAGAAAAGGTCTAAAATGTTTGATTGATTTAAACACAACAAAGGCTTGTTTTTCTACATCAGAATAATTAAGCTCTTCTCCTTGCAGATTTGAGCTAAAGAAAGAAATTGGTGCTTCTATTTATTGATCATTGAGCTGTGTTAAAACAACATAATAGGATGTTT
Source organism: Pinus albicaulis (assembly GCA_034641835.2). Taxonomy (NCBI): domain Eukaryota; kingdom Viridiplantae; phylum Streptophyta; class Pinopsida; order Pinales; family Pinaceae; genus Pinus; species Pinus albicaulis. Next base: position 1,548,667,168 of record CM076579.1, on the reverse strand, counting down.
AAGTAGCCAAGGTATACAGAATAAAATGTTTAGAAAAATCAATAGTATTCAATGCAGGTGCATTAATGATTTCCTTTTTGATTACATCAAAGACTTCTTTTTCTTTATGTAACCATTTGAAAAACGAATTTTTCTTAATCATATTCTGCAAAGGTAAGACTATTTGAGAGAAATCAGGAATGAATCTTTTGACAAAATTGATCTGCCCTAGAAAGGATTGCATGGATTTCTTGTTATGTGGTAAAGAAATATCAGAAATTTATTTTAATCTGTCAGGGTCAATATATATACCATATTTTGACACAACAAATCCTAAAAGTTTTCCTTCATTGAGAGCAGAGAAGGATTTCTTTGGATTTAAATAAATACCAAATCTTCTGCATCTTTCAAATATTTGTTTCAAATCATGCAGACGATTGGCTATTTTCTTTGAAAATACTGTTATGTCATCAAGATAGATAACAAATAACCTATTAATCAGACCCTTAAATGCTATATCCATGGATCTTTGGAAAGTAGCTCCTGCATTTATTAAACCAAAAGGCATCTTTTGATAAGCATAAGTTCCCCATTTGGTTCTAAAAGTAGTTTTCAACCTATCATTTGGATGTACCAATATTTGGTTATAACCTGAAAAACCATCAAGAAAGGACATGAGTTCAGAACCAGCTACCTTTTGAAGTATTTGTTCCATCGTTGGTAATGGGAAGTTGTCCATTTGACATGCCTTGTTTAAATTTCTAAAATCGATGCAGATTATAATATCTCCATTCTTCTTCCTGACAGGTACCATGTTGGAGACCCAATTAGAATGTCTTACAGGGAAAATGATTTTGGCCTTCAAAAGTTTATTGAGTTCTGTCTTGATTTTTCCTTCCAAATTGGGATGAATTTTTCTTAACTTCTGTTGAATAGGTTTCACATCAGAAAGCATTGGAATTGTATGTTGAATAATAGAAGTATCATAAGTTTTCAAATCCTCATAATTCCAAGTAAAGACATTTTTGTACTTATTCAGAAGTTTGATGAAATCTGACCTTTCCTCTGATGTTAACTTGAGTCCTAAATTAAAAATCTGTGGTTTAGACTCAGTACCAAGATTTATTAATTCAAACTTCAAAGTAGAACTTTGAAGTTTAGCATTAGTAACTTTCTTGAATCTGTCTTTTATATCATATAGATCCTCAAGATTAACTATAGATTTGGGAATAGAATTTTCATTACTTTTTGAGGTTTTTTGAAGATCATGATCATTTTCATCAATTATTTGTTCATCATAAGATTTTTCTGAAGTCAAGAAATTCAAGATATCTTCATCATGATAGAATACTCTTCATTTTGTGATATTATCAGGAACATATGGTCGAAATATTAATTCGACTGAAAACCTATCTGGACTATAATCTTCAGTGGGGAGGAGTATGGATGCAACATTAGCTAACAAATCAGCTGATGTATTTTGAGTTCTAGGGATAGAAAAAATGTTGAATGCTAAAAATTGAGTGGTAAGATCTTGCACAAGAGTTTTTTAATGTTTAAGATGATCTGAAAGACAATGGATAGTGTTTCTTACTTGTTTGATAACAATTTCGGAATCACCATACACTTTCAGGTACTTAAAATTCAACCCTATTGCTTTATAAAGCCCTTGGATCAAGGCTTCATACTTTGCAGTGTTATTTGTACACTCAAATTATAACCTACATGAAAGCATAGTTTTCTCTCCATCTGGATCAACTAAAATGCATCTTGCTCCTGCACCATCACTAGGTTTTGATCCATCAAAATACAGAGACCAAAATAAAGACTTATTTACAGGTTTATCTACAGATTGATCAGAAAAATTAACAATTCTTGAAGAATCAGTTTGTGAAAAAATTTCAATTTGTGAAATAAAAGTATTTACAGAAAATGGTGATTGTGGTGCTGTGAAATTTCCAAGAAATGATTCAGCAGAATAACCTCCAAGAATGTTGTTATTAAAAGAAACAGGTTCATTTGCTTGTTCAAATTCTGTGACAGTATGCATCATGTGTTTTTCTCGCTCAACCTTGATTTGATTTGGTTTCCCTTTGTGAGGAAGCCACATGTGAGAATAATCAGTTGCGATGTAACCATTAAGCTTTGCAGACCAATCCCTGCTCAATATTAATCCATAAAACTCAAGAATATCTGCAATCGGTATATCAATTCTCTGGACTATCCTGGGATCAGAGGCTAACCTAATGGTGACTAAATTAATTTCTCCCACAACTTGCACTTTAGTCCAATCTAATTGAACAATATGAACTGTAGAATTTTATGGTTCAATATTCAATTTTGCACAGATTGAAGTAGGCATTATATTAGATGATGCTCCTGAATCTATCAAACAGTTATGCAAATTATTGTTATAGATTTCATAAGTCAAAAGAAAAGGACGTGTATGAGAATTTGATCTTTCTCCAATAAGAACAGTATCAGTAGCATCTACTTTATCTGGTGGCTTACCTGATCCTTTGGCTGCTTTGGCAACTACACCACTTGGTAGAGGAGTAATAGGTGTTGCATTTAATTCTTTCAATAACATCTTCTGTTGATGTTTAATTTTGTTGATTTCATGTAGAGAGATATTCGCTCTGGTTTTCTTCATGTCTTCAACAATGTTATAATCCATAGGATCTGATACCACCAGAGTTTTGGATGTTGTTGTAGGAGGATTGGAATATGATGGTTGATTTTTAGTCAGTAAAGAAGAAGTTTTATTTATAGGGGATTTATCTTTAGTAGTCGAAGTTGAAATTTTCTTCTTGGGAACTGTTTGGACAGGTTCTGCTGTAGATTTACTTCTTATACTTACTCGCATGGATTCTTGTTCCTTTTCACTGTCTGAATTAGGAAGAATGAAATCCCACATCCCATGTAATTCCGCTATTTCTTCTTCTTCATCTTCTTTCGATAATGGAGGTGTATCATCTTCTTCGTCTTCTTCTAGATCTGACTCTGCGTTAGAGATTGAATTGGGTGGTTTTGATTCATTAGTTTGATTTCTTTTGAAATTTCTGAATGGCCTTTTGGTAGAAGTCTTTGCCACTTGCTTTTTAATCTCAACCATCTCATTAGACATAGTTTTGAGAACTTTCTGTAATCCTTCCATGTTACAAGGTCCCTGGGTGTCTTCTTCTTAAAATCATCTTTAAAGCTGACTTTTTTGGATTTCCTATCTTCAATAGCATTCTTCTTATCCAAAGCAATAATCCATCTTTCAACTGCAATTGCTTCTTTCATGTTTTCAACCAAAGTAGGTTTAACAGCTCTATCAACAAAAAATACTATATTTGAGGGTAAAGCTGTTATATACCATTCAATTCTGACTTGCTCACTAGGTTTTGAGGTTGTAGGGATTTTATTTAAAAGTTTGTTGAATCGGGAATTAAAATCTTTAATGGGTTCTTTGGGTTCTGCTCTCAAATTGGAGATATCATTGATTAAAGTCGCTATTGATCTGTCATCTCCAAATTTGGTTAAGAAATGTTCTTGGAAAATATCCCAACTTGTAATAGATCTTGAAGGTAATGAAAAACACCAGGATCCTGCTGCCCCTTGTAAAGTATAGGGAAATAACCTGACCACAACATCTTCATGTTCTACTGCATTTAAATTTACATCAAGCATAAAGTTATTGATGTGTTCTTCAGCTTGTATGTTAAGGTTAGGACTAAATTTTGGCAGCCATTTTTCAGGATGGTCTGGTAAATCATGTAAAGGTGCAGCCATTGCAACGGCTCCTGGACTAGTCCATGGTCTTTGTGCCATTGTTGGGATAACAATTGAGGGAATTGAAGAGACAATTGGTGTTTGAGTAGAGGTTGTTGAAATGACTATGCTCTTCTGGGTTTGAGTCTGGGAAGCAGATGAGTGAGTTTGCGATGAAGAGATGACATCACTACCTGATTCTGAGGATGTTTTTTTGGTCTTAACTCTACTAGGTAAAGGAAATTCCTTTGGAGGAATACCAAGTTTTTCACTTTGTGACCTAGTGAGAGGTATGGAAGAAATAAATTTTGAAGTAACACTACCTTCGGATATTTCAGACTCTTCTAAAGATAATGAGAACCCTTGGAGTTTATGAACTAAAGCTTGTATTTTAGGGGACTCAGGAGATTGATTGTCTGACAGATCTAAAGCTTTGGTAGTGGGTGTATGGATGTTCTTCTCAATTTCTTCCCTAGTGATTTTAGATGTAGAGGAAATTGAGGAAGGTGATGAGGGTGAATTGCTCTTAGAATGGCCTGTAGATTTGGATTTTCTTTCCATTCATAGCTGAGGCCCTCCTTCTAGCGCCAAAAATGTTGAAGCCTTGAAAATTGTTGCTTCAAACATTGGGGGAAAACCACCCAGTCGGGACCTTAGGACAACGCCTTTTCCGTTTGGTGTGGTGGCTCCGACTGGATTTATAGGACCGGTTTCCTAATAGTGAATGGATTGGTAATGGAGTGTTTGTGTAGGTGAATAATGGAACTGATTGACTGAAATAATCTATCTAACTTAAACTATAACTTGCTGATAATTCTAAAATTAACCCGGGCATTAAGTATGAATACGACTTTTAAGATTGTTTCAGTTAAACAAATAACCATGAAAATGTATTACTATTCAACAAAAAGATACAATATCATATAATGATAACTTTGTTTAAGAAATTAAACAGAGTTAGAATAACACATCTCATTCATAATTATATATATCATTTTCATATACTATGATAGATGAATATTTCTATATCTTCAGAAATGATATGATAAAGAAATATTTGAGAAAACAAGCATATATAAATGATAGAAAATTTTAAAGAGAATACTTCATAACATAAGAAAATAACAATAAATTGATAGAAATATCAGAGTCATTGAGATATTTTCTTGATGCAATTCAATATCCAGATCCCGTGCTTTAATTTAAAACGACCTCCAAGGTACATAAATGCAATTCTTAAAGATAATTCGCCATAAGTCACAGGATGTGATCCTTTATAAAAATAAAATAATCAATGGAGTACAGAAATGTATCATCCAAGTCAAAATTATTACAAATTCGGGACCCCTTTCTAAATGCATGAAAGGGGTTTAAATAGGAAATTAACAAAACAAATTATCTATAACTTATCCTAGAAACTATCATCGGAGGTCCTGAAAAAGACTTGCGTTATCAAAATAAATTAGATTCATTGATTTTCTCCTGTATTCAATGTGCTGAGACAACAGATTTTGAGCATATCCTTGACCTCGGTTGGATGACTCAACCTCGAATACAACTGACCAGTGTACGTGGCATTAGATAACTCTGGAATGATGCAATTGATGGCGTTTGAAAGGCATTTGATTTTCATTTGTTGATTGTGTGGTTTAATTAAGTATGTCCACATGACATCCCATGTAATATCCTGAATTTTGCTGGTTTTCTGATTCTTGTTGATTAATTCCTGCTTCCACCTGGTATCAGCTTCTTTCACCTTTGGTAATTTACCTGGAATACAATCTGAAATTAAATTAATAACATATAAGCTATCATTAACTAATTGTGTCAAATTGTTCATCATAGCTTTGGCCCTTGATGTAGTTTGTTCTTCTTTAATCAACTTTTTTTCCCATTTAGCAAATAAAATTTCTTTATGTCTTTCTTCAATCCTGGGAAAATTTGCATTCTTTCCTTCTTCTGAGTTTTGCCATGAAAGAAACTCTGATATCTTGTCATATGCATTCTCAAATTCAAGTCTGAGGCTGACTGATCCATCAATAAGGGAAGATGTTATTTCACATAAAGGCTCTGCTTGTGAAATATTTTGACAGAGATCATCTAACTGCGAAGACAATGACTTATTTGTTTCCAGAGCTTCAGTTTTAAATTGGTCAATTTTAGGATAATCCTTAAATTTATCCAATCTTTCTTGAAATATTTTTCCTTGCTCTACTTTGGCATTTTTCTCATTTTGCAGCAAGGTTTGTAACTTGGACACCTCTTGGGACAACTGTTGTTGCTTATTCAAAGCTTGTTGATCAAGATTTTTCTTTTCCACACTCAGTTGTTCTTCCAGCTGTTTGGCTCTGAGTTTTTCTTCTGCTAACTGCTGCTCTCTTCTGCAATTCTAGACTTCTAAAAGCATTTCTGTAGTAGGAATTTAGAGTTGTAGGAGGGAGGAGAGAAAATTTCAGATTTGAACATTATTTAGGGTTTTTTCTTTATATCTTGAATTATGTATGATGGGCAGAGTTTGCATTTCTGTAGCTGTAGTTTTGAAAGAAGAAATTCAAGTAATGTAAAGGACTATTAGAGACCAGGATCAAAGAAGCGGATTTAATTAACTAGTATTTTTGGAATTTCTGTATCAAATACCAGTTTCATTTTTATGTTAATAAAATGGTTGTTTCATTTTATTCATGTTTATGCATTTTTGTTGATATGGATAATTTGTCCCAATATTGTTATGTATATCTGCTCTTATGAATTAAACTCTGATTTCTGAGTAACTGTTTACTCAGAAATCTATCTTATAAAACTGATTTATTAAATAGTAATGCGTTGCAAATTTCTTCCGCATATTATTGTTTAATTATTAGCTTGATTGATTTGACAATCAATATCATTTTTGTGAATTTCTTCCGGAGTGTTGTTGATCTATTATTTCAGTTAAATGGTCTCAATGGGATGTGTTTTGGTACTCACAAATGTCAGCTAAATTTAATTTCTTCGTTATATTGACATTAATTAAAATCCAGACATATTTAAATTCTCATTATTTAATTATCTTGCTCTTAGTTGGGTTAGATCTATATCTACCTAATTGAGATAGGATTTAGATTAGTTTCTTTTTTGTTTTCATTATAGAATAAGTTTTCATTTAGATTACGTTCTACATTTTTTAAGTCCTCTTCTCTAAGAGGAAAAATATTAGTTGTGGTTTGGCTGAACCCAAATCAGCTTAAGGGTCATTCTCTTGCCTGATCAAAAAGAAGAATTGATCTAATATCCATGTCTATTGGTAGTTAAAGATACATCGTAAACCAATAGCGATAGGGAAAAGGTAATTGGACCTAGTTAAACCAGTCAGAGCCACTATCATAAATGGAAAAGGAGTTGTATTAAGGTCCATATCGGGTGGTTATCCCCCAATGTTGTTGCAGCGATTTTCGAGGCTTCAACAAGTTCCTAATGGGTGCTCCACCATGCTGGAAATTCCTTCATACTTCTAGTCTCTTCATCATTCTTTATGTAGGGTTAACACTTGGATTGTTGATTGCCTGGGCTATTAAAGTCCTCCCCTCCTCATATTTCTTCTAACACGCTATTGATTAAATCTCAGCAACTCTCATGAGTTTTGGCCAATCTTGTTTTGAATGCTAGGGCTTTGAATTAGATTGTTCATTGCATTTTCCATGATATTTCCTACTCCAAACAATCATTTTAAAAAAATTTCATCAATTTCTTTGGATGTCATGAGCACTAGTTCCCTTGCAGCCACAAAATATCTCCAGGGTAACAACAACGTTAATAACACAGTTTATTCTGCTCCTTTTTAATTTGTTGTTCCGGGTTGGGATGAATCTTCCTTAACTTTTGTTATAAAATTTTTTCATTAGGTTTTAAAGGAATTGTATGTTGTATATTGATGTTTTATATGTTTTTAAATCATTATAATGATAGTAAAATACATATTTGTAACATTTTAATAAAAGTTGAATGAAGGAGATTCTTTATGAAGGAGTACATCCTAGGCCAAGGATAACATTTTGCAGATTTTCTCATTTCTTAGATTGATCACCTCAAACTTCATAGTTGAGTTATTGGTTTTACAATTTGGTGTTAATTTAAATCTGTCATGGAAATCATAAAAGTATTCTAACTTGAATACATACTTAGGAATAATATTCTTAGGCTTGGCTATATAATCTAATGGTGACTAATTACTTTCTCTATCATGTTCATCTTCATTGATGACTAAATCATGATAAGTGTCCTCTTGCACTAGAAAACTTAAATGTCATCATCTTCATTGAAAATTCCCCAATTAGTTGTGTTATTAGGCACAAACAACCTAAATTATAACTCAATAGAGAATCTATCATGCAAAAACTCCCGAGATGGTATCAATTTTGAGGCGACAATTTCTAACAAATCAACATTTAAGTTTGAAGTTTCGGTAATAGAAATTATGTTGAAGGCAGTAAGATGTGAAATAAGATCCGAAACAATTTGCTGATAATTTCTTAGGTGATTTGAAATAGAATGGATATTGTTTCTTACCCGCCAGACGACAATTTCAAAATTACCAAAGAATTTGAGATATTGTACATTCATGTCAATTTCCTTCTTTAGACCTAGTGTTAATCCTTCATATTTAACTATGTAATTGGTGCATTAAAACTCCAACTTGCAACCTATTATAGTCTCTTCTACATTATTACTTTTCAAAACACAACTTGCTCCAACACCATCATTATATTTGGAGCCATCAAAATATAAAGACCAAATTTGTTTATTTACATATAATTGTACATTATTAGACACAACATCTACACATCTTGAAGTAAATTAGTATGAGAGAAATATAAAATTTGATATTTAATGGAAGAACCCTTGAATAGTGAAGTCTATGCAACTAAACTCCCAAAAAAGGAATCAACACAATAGTTACCTAAGGCTGAATTAGAAAACATAATTGGTTCATTATCATCATCAATTTCAGTAACGATATGTTTCGCGTTTTTCTCACATTCTATTTTAATTTGGTTTGGTTTTACCATCGAATGGTAACCACAAGTGAGACCAATATGTGCCAAAATAGCCATTCAATTTTTTGCCCGGTCTCTACTTAATAATTGGCTGTAAGATTTGGGAATATCAACAACAAATATATCTATAATTTGATGTACATTGGGATTGGAGGATTGTATTATAATAACAACTTTAATTTCTCCCAACACATTGACCTTTGATCTATCTAACTGTATAGCCTGTGTGGTAGAATTTTAAGGCTCACCATTAATATTTTTAAAGAAAAAATATGGCATGATGTTGGATGAAGCCCCTAAGACTACGAGAAAATTATGTACATTTTTATTATAAATTTCGAAAGTAGACAAAAAGGGCGATGTGTGAGAATTTGACTCTTCCCCTATCAGGACAACATTAGCATTTACTAGTTTACTTTATCAAGAAATGAAGCTTGGGCAACTGATGGCAGTGTGGGTGTAGGCGTTAAGGAGAGCTGTTAAAATTTTGTTACTATGTTTTCTAATTTAGGAGGAATTTGTTCCTGATCCTTATTTCCACTCTCGGTCATCAAACTTTATTAAATCTGATTGATTAATTTAATAAAATGACTTACGGAAGCTAAGTCCCCTTATCCTTCGAAAACATAATAATTCACTTTTAAACAATGTTTAAACCTTTTCGGAATGGGTTTCGGATTTCAAACTCTTTAATAAAACTCTATTGAATAAACCGTCGGGTCCATACCTTTTGTTATAATCCACGTAACTACCGACGCGAACACCATCAGATCTCCGACGCTTATGATCGGACGACTATCGCGTAAAAATAGCCTCGGCGACTTATCAACCCACAGTCATAAGAAATTGGAATTATTTCCACCATGACATGTCACCTTTATATTTGATCGCGTTCAATTGAATAAAACCACTCACACTCCGAAAAGTGGTGCAACCACAGTGACTGGTTTTTCAAAAACCGCTTAGTCTGCAAATTTTCATTTTCAATCGCGTTTGAACACAGATTTCCGTTGGTTTACCATTCTCCCTTTAGTTTTTCTGGAAACCTCCTTTCCCACTATGTAACTCAACAAGTATAGATAAATTATCGACTATCCGATCTCAAGCAAAGAAACTTGAATCTCTTCAAATTCTTCCAAATCATTTACACATAAGTTAATATACTTAAATTCTACACAGAAAACATAAATCCAATAGGTTTTCGAAGAGATGAAACCCTCCGGGAATTTGCTAAGCATACAACAGATAATTAAATTCTGAAAATTTTATTAACTCAAAGGTAAAACCCTCTCAATTAAATCTTCTATGATCCAAATTCGATTTTCTCCTTCTCAGAGGTTACATTTTATAGTGTTTTACATAAAGTCAACCTCTTCTCGAGGATCGAATTCTCCTAACTTAGATAAAATCCTAATTACATAATATCTTCCCTAAATCTATCAACTAAAGACTAAATATACTGAATCTAATCTAAAACAGTTCAATCTTCCTAGATACTAGTTCAACCCTATCTAGTAAAACTGTAAATTGACAGCTAAAGGTACTAATACCTTTTCTTGTAAACTTTTTTTTTTGGATTTTTGGAATAATTAATGAAGCCTTTTGTCAATAAGCCTCATGCTCCTGCATCAGACTCCTGAGGAAAAAAATATTCATGGGCTCCTTTCCATGAGATCCTCCACAGAACTGCCCAATTTATGCAGCATGGTTTCTATCATCCAGGTAGCATCTTCAATTGGCTGATCCCTCCACTTGATCAAATATTGAAAATATTCTTGTCCCCTAGTTTTCTTAAACACTTTCTTGTTTAATATCCTCTCTGGTTGTAATGTCTTTGATGTGGGTAACTATTTTACCCAGTCAATCTTTCCTCTGTCTTCTGGTGTGTCATTAGTGATACTGTCTTGATATTTATACAAATCAACAATGTTGAATATTGGAGATATTCCAATATCTGATGGTAATTCAATTTCATAAGCATTTGCAGAAAAATTTCTCAATATCTTGCATGGTCCTATCTTTTTGAATTTTAACTTGTTATACTCCCTCTTTGGAAATCTTTCTTTTCTTAAGTGTGCTAAAACCAAATCACCAACTTCAAAATTAACTTCTCTTTTTCTCAAAGTTGCTCTATTTTTGTACTTGATGCTACTGTCTTGTAGCTGTTGCTTTACATGTTCATGTATTGCTTGAATTTATGAAGCAAAATCTTCTCCTTCAACACTTCTCATTTTTGCTTTCCCCAAGTTCCTCAATTCAGATACTCCTCTTGGGTGCATTCCATAAACTATATGGAATGGAATCTGTCCTATAATTCCATTAGGTGAATCATTATATGCATACTCTGCCTGTGGTAAAATATGATCCCACTGTTTAGGATGTTCTCCTGTAAGAATTCTCAAAAGATTACCCAAACTCCTGTTCACTACTTCAGTATGCCCATCAGTCTAAGGGTGATAAGCTGAGCTGAAACTTAGTTTAGTACCAAGCTTCTTCCATAATTTCCTCCAAAAATGACCAACAAATCTGGTGTCTCTATTAGAGACAATACTTTTAGGTAACCCATGTAATCTGAAAATTTCCTTGAAAAACAAATTGGCAACATGAGTAGCATCATTGGTTTTATAACATGGAATAAAATGTGCCATTTTTGAAAATTTGTCAACTACAACATAAATTGCATCATTCCCTCTCTGTGTCTTAGGCAATCCTAAAACAAAATCCATACTTACCATATCCCAAGGTTTTTCTGGAATAGGTAATGGAATGTACAAACTTGCATTTTGACTTTTCCATTTTTCATATTGACAAATTTTACAATTATTCACATAATTTTCCATTTCAGATCTCATCTTTGGCCAAAAATAAAAATGACTTAGTTTCTTATAATTCTTATCAACACCAAAATGTCCAGCAAGTCCACCACTATGTTTTTCCCTGATTAAATTTTCTCTCATAGAACAATTTCGTATGCACAACTGATTTCTTTTGAACAATAAACCCTCTTGAAAGAAATAATCTAACCACTGACTTATGTCTATCAAAATAGGATTAAAACATGCTTCAAATGCTTCTTTGAAATCCAAATCTGTCTTGTAGAGTTCTTTAAGAAAATCAAAACCTAACACTTGAATTTGACTTTCTTGAACAAGAATGATTTTCTACTCAAGGCATCTGCTACCTTGTTTTCTTGACCACTTATATGCTTCAATACAAAGTTAAAAATTTGAAGATATTCAACCCATTTTGCATATTTTTGATTCAATTTAGGCTGTTGCATAATATACTGTAAAGCATGATTATTTGAATATAACACAAATTCTTTAGACATTAAATAATGTCTCCACTTCTTCAATGACTGTACAATTGCATAAAATTCCTTATCATAAGAAGAGTACTTCCTTCTTGTATCATTCAGCTTCTCACTGAAATATGCTACAGGTCTGTCTTCTTGACTTAATAAAGCTCCAATAGCTTCCCCACTGGCATCACATTTTACTTGAAATGGTTTATTAAAATCAGGAAAAACTAAGACATGTTTTTCAGTTATCTTTTGCTTTAAGAACTGAAAATTCCTTTCAGCTTCAGCAGTCCACTTAAATGGTTGTTTGTCCTTCTTTATGGTTTCAATGATAGGTGCATTGATCTTACTAAAATTCCTTATGAATTTTCTATAAAAACTAGCAAGACCATGAAAACTTCTTACCTCAAAAACACTTTTAGGTGAAGGCCACTCCACAATTGCCTTTATCTTCTTTGGATCCATTTTTAATCCTTTAGCAGAAACAACAAAACCTAGATATACCAATTATTCTTTCATGAATGAACATTTCTTTAAATTTACCAGTAACTTCTCTTGATGTAACTTCCTTAAGACATAATTAAGATGTCTCAGGTGTTCTTCCTTTGTTTTGCTGTAAATTAATATATCATCCAGATATACTATTGCAAATTTACCAATAAATTCCTTCAATACCTCATTCATAAGCCTCATAAATGTACTAGGTGCATTTGATAAACCAAAAGGCATTACCATCCATTCATACAATCCCTCATTTGTTTCAAATGTTGTTTTCCATTCATCTCCTTCCCTTATCCTAATTTGATGATTCCCACTTTTCAAATCTAGTTTTGAAAAATATCTTGCTCCACTCAAACAATCCATCAAATCTTCAATTCTGGGTAAAGGAAATCTATACCTGATTGTTATATTGTTAATTTCTCTTGAATCAGTGCACATTCTCCAACCTCAATCTTTCTTCGGACTTAATACTGTAGGTACTGCACAAGGACTCAAACTTTCTCTGATCAAACCTTTGTCAACCAATTCCTGCACTTGCTTTTTGATTTCTTCATTTTCTGTAGGAGTCATTCTGTAAGCTGCTTTGTTTGGAAAATTTGATCCTGGAATCAAATCTATCTGATGGCTGATTCTTCTTATAGGTCGTAATTCATCAGGCAAATAATCCACAATAATATCACAATAGTTCTCCAACATTTCTTGAATTTCAATTGGCAAATCAGAAATTTTAGTAGAATTAAATACTACTTTAGGTTTGCAAACTAAAGAAAAATTTACCTCATCATCTTCAATCTGCTGTAGGTATTCTTTTCCACTCAACAATAAAGCCTTTGGATCAGATTTTTTACTTGATGCATCTTCTTCTTCCATAGGTAACAATGTTTGATTCATATCATCTTTGAAAAACTTGTAAGTGTTTCTCTTTCCATCATGCACTGCTGCTCTGTCATACAGCCAAGGTCTACCCAGCAATATGTGACACACATCCATAGGCATCACATCACACATGATTTTATCTTTGTAACTGCCCATTTGCAATTCTTTCACATTGTTCCTTTACTATTAGTTTATGTCCATTCTGAAGCCATGACACCTTATAGGGTGTTGGATGTTCCCTTGTCTTCAATTTAAACTTCTCTATCACCTCTGTAGAGACCAAGTTATCTGTACTGCCACTATCAATTACCAATTGACAGAATTTCCCTTGAACTTTGCACACACTTCTGAACAAAGTCTTTCTTTGTGTTGGTTCAACAACTTCCTTTGTTTGTTTTAACAAAGCTTTGTTAACCACAAAAGATTCTCCTTTCTCTGGCACAATTTCTTTCTCTGTTACAGGCAACTTTGCTTCTTCTTCTTCAGTCTGAGCAACAATTTCATTTCTCTGATTTGTCCCCACTTTCTCTGGATATTCATAGGCTCTATGTCCTAATTTGTTACATCTGTAACATCTGACTTCTCTCCCTCTGTAAGGACTCCTTTTGCCACTTGTATCACCTTCTGTGGGTGCATACTAAGGTGAGCTGCTGCTAGCTCCATCTCTTGGTGCTGTAGATCTTCCTCTACCACCTTGACTTCCTCTTCCTCGGAAAGTACCTCTTCCTTTTGCAGATTGTTTCCTTATGAGTTTTTATTCAGCTTTTAAGGTTATTTGGTAAGCCTCTTCTACTGTTTTAGGAGACAATATACTTATCTCATCTTGAAACTCCATTCTGAGACCATTTATGTACCTGGCAATCTTCTCTGCCGTATCTTGAATTTGTCCTGCTCTTATGCTCACTTTGTAAAATTATTCTGTGTATTCTTTTATTGTCATTAATCTCTGTCTAAGATTCTGCATTTTTTTAAATAATGAACGCTGATAATCATTAGGCAAAAACTTACCTCTCAACTTTGGTACCATTCTGTTCCAATTCTTGATTGGTTTCTTACCAACTCTCGTTCTTTCTGCTTGCACTCCATCCCACCAAAGTGCTGCATGTCCTTTCAACCTTGTGACAACAAACTTAACTCTCTTTTCTTCACCCATCTCTTCATAGTCAAAGCATTTATTCATTTCATTGATCCAGTCTATCAACTCTTCTGGATTAAATCCTCCTGCAAAAACTGATACTTCAAGTCTAAGTTTGGATGTAGATCCTAAAAATGATTTAAAGAATCTCATCTCAGGAGTAAGCTCAACATTTCCTTCTTCTTCTTCTTTAGCTTCAGGTTCACTGACATCTTTAGGATCTCTTTGTTGTCCTGCTTCCATTTCTTCCAATCTAGCTTGAATCTTTTGCATGGTCTCTAGTACTTCAGCATTTGCAACTAGTCTACCTCTTCTTCTACTAGCACCACCTTTTCTACCAAGTCTGAAAGCCATGTTGGGTTTCTTTTTTTGACTTTTGGAAGCTTGTTCAGTGTTTGGAAAATGCTCCAAAGACTGCTCTGTTGGTTGCTTTAAAGTCTGCTCTAATAGTTGCTCCGACACCACAAATGATGGCAGTGTGGGCGAAGGCGTTAAGGAGAGTGGTTCAAATTTTGTTACTATGTTTTCTAATTCAGGAGGATTGTTCTTGATCCTTATTTCCACTCTCAGTTTAATTTAATAAAATGACTTATGGAAGCTAAGTCCCCTTATCCTTCAAAAACATAATAATTCACTTTTAAACAATGTTTAAACCTTTTCGGAATGGGTTTCGGATTTAAAACTCTTTAATAAAACTCTATTGAATAAAATGTTGGTTCCATACCTTTTTTTATAATCCACGCAACTACCGACGCAAACACCATTAGATCTCCAACACTTATGATTGGACGGCTATCGCGTAAAAATAGCTCCAGCGAATTATCAACCCACAGTCACACGAAATTGGCGGTATTGCCACCGTGACGTCTCACCTTTCTATTTGATCACGTTCAATTGAAAAAAAACCACTCGCACTCCCAAAAGCAGTGCAACCACAGTCACTGGTTTTTCAAAAAATGCTTAGTTTGCAAATTTTGATTTTCAATCGCGTTTGAACATGGATTTTCGTTGGTTTACCATCCTCCCTTCAGTTTCTCTGGAAACCTCCTTTCCCACTCTGTAACTCAACAAGTATAGATCAGCTATTGACTATCCGATCTCAAGCAAAGAAACCAGAATCTCTTCAAATTCTTCCGAATCCTTTACACAGAAGTTAATATACTTAAATTCTACACAGAAAACATAAATCCAATGGGTTTTCGAAGAGATGAAACCCTCCCGGAATTTGCTAAGCATACAACAGATAATTAAATTCTGCAAATTTTATTAACTCAGAGGAAAAACCCTCTCAATTAAATTTTCTATGATCCAAATTCAATTTTCTCCTTCTCAGAGGTTACATTTTATAGTGTTTTACATAACAGTCGACCTCTTCTTGAAGATCGAATTCTCCGAACTTAGATAAAATCCTAATTACATAATATCTTCCCTAAATCTATCAACTGAAGACTAAATATACTGAATCTAATCTAAAACAGTTAAATCTTCCTAGATACTAGTTCAACCCTATCTAGTAAATCTTTAAATTGACAGCTAAAGGTACTAACACCTTTGCTTGTAATTTTTTTTTTTTGGATTTTTGGAATAATTAATGAAGCCTTTTGTCTCTAAGCCTCATGCTCCCGCATCAGCAACCTTCCACTACAAGGAAAAGATCCTCTAGCAGATGTTTTTGAGGAACCATAAAGAAAAATACCCCATACATCCATTTCTAGCGGAGGTTACTAGAGGAGGTTGGCGGGCGGAGGGTTTTGCGGATGTTTTCCTATTGGTGCTCTTATTGTTAAAACTCGCCCCGGTGCTCTCAAAAAAATAAAGCACCAATGCAACCAAAATCATTGGCACACCGGACACCATGAAATCCGTAAACACATGCTCAGTGCGTCATAATATAATAGAGCATCGGTGCCTCACAACTCATCCACGCTGGTGCATTATAAAACACAACGCCAACACCGAAACCACTCGGTGCGGTAGATAGAAACCACACCGGTGCATCATAAAAAACACGCCAAAACACAAAATGACTGGTGCGTTTGAAGCAAACAGTACTGGTGTGTCTATAAACAATGTGCACTGGTAAAGGGTTAAATTAAATGACAAAAAACCTGGATTTTTTAGTTTTCCAGTGCTCCTGAGCTATCAATTACCGGTATGCACGATACCATAGAACGCATCGGTGCGCACCAAACATTGGCACATCGGACAACGTGCGTGAAGTACACACTACCGGGGCGTCCAATTACTGTAATGCACCGAGGCGTCAATACTCTTCCACACTGGTGCATCATAAAACACCGCGCCAAAACATAAACGAACAGGTGCGTTATTCTCTAAGCGCACTGGTGTGCCAGAAACAACATGCACTGGAATAACGTTATATAAAAAAAAAATTAAGGCCAAAAAACCAGTTCTTTGCGACTATTATGCACCGGTACTTTACCATTACGCTGCCCCGGTGCATCATCAAATTTTCGCGCCGAAACTGAAACATCCCGGTGCGCAGTTAGGGAAATGCCCTGATGTGTTATAAACAACGCGCCAAAATTGATACCGCTCGGTGCAGTTTTATTTAACCGCACTGGTGCACTTATAAAACCCCATGCACTGAAATAGGGTTAGTAAAAAAAAAAGTTACGGCCAAAAAACTTCATTATTCACTTCCCCTAGTGCTCCAGAGCTCTCAAGTCCTAGTGCTATTTCCTTATTTCTAAGCCGCCCTGACATCGGTGCTCTCATTGCACCCATTGCACACACTGCTGCTTTGCATTGGCCACCAACCAGCAGCTTGCATTTTGAAAAACAGTGGGAAAATTTTATTTTCCAAATTTTACAGCCAATATGCCTCCTCGATCGCGAAATGTACAGGAATTTTTCTAGTTTTTCTATAATTAAGCCTTTTACCGGATTAGATATTGAAATAAACTTAAAAATAACCATGAAAAAAAAAAAAATTGTCACACGGTGTGCTCGAGCTGTTCAGCTCGCACCGGTAGCAGTGCTCCCTGTAAAATTTACAGGCAGCACCACTATCGGTGCTAACGGTAACCGCACCGTTTCCAGGGCAGTGCAGGAAGGTGCCCTGAATAATTTTAAATTAAAAATAAAAAGAAAAATGGTGGTGCGCTCATTTATCTAGGCACACCGTTGACCCCGACAATCATAGTGTGGTGCGTTGACTGCATTTGCCACCCCAATTTATGTCAGCGCACCACATTTTTCATTCCTAAAGGGTCAACGGTGCGGCTGAGTAAAAGACCGCACTGTCAACTATGTCATTATCATGAAGTTGGTGCGCTGACACGACTATATGCGTCGGGGCATATATTTTAGTTAGCGCACCACTATTCTGAATTATATACAGTCCACAGTGCTTGAAAAATAGACATCGGCACTGAATCCGATGTGTTCTATTTCATTAGGGGCCCCGAGGATAGTGCAATAAAATATTAGGATGCACCAACATTGGTTCGTCATTGTTTTTATGGAGCACCGACTTGTATGTTTGTTTTTTTTTGAAAAAAAATTATATATTTATATTTATAAATAAATTTATGTTTTAATAATATTTTTTTATTTAATATGGCAATGATTCAGAGAGAACAGGAGCAACAACAGCAACAACAAGCCGAACAATATGACATGATTTGCCAATGGGAGGCGAGAGAGAGGGAGAGAGATGGATGCCCTCGCCCTATTACTGCAGATACCTAGGAGATCCTTAAGCAGGTAGGCCTCCTCAAGTTCTATGAGGAGGCTATTTCTGGCCTAAAGTCCCATAGTGTGCTTTTGAGACATCTTATCGGTAGGTGGAATGCCCACCGACAGGCTTTTCAGGTTGGTCCTGACTAGTGGTACACACCCACTGAGGAGGACATTTATTTTATTACAGGACTATCGTGGAGAGGGGTGGATTTTCCCTCATTCCCAGACATGCCACCTGGTTGTGTAGCAGGGAGTCAGTTAGTTTACTCCTAGAGATACATTGCAGCACATGTACTGTGTCCTTCAGAGTTTTAGGTACCTAGAGGTTAGTTACATATAGGTGCTTTTGGTAGACAGGACGTGCAGTGCCTCTTTATTATCACTTCGATCATTTCGCACAACACCAGTAACGGGCAACACATTAGTTGCTCGCTTTTATAATACGTTGATTCTTTAGTACAACAGCCATGACTTGTTAAGTGGCCTGCCATTTTTTTGCGACAGTTTTGTATGGCCTTAGATAAATGTCGTGCTCATGCACAAGGGAGGGTCAAATTCCCTTTTTCTTCAGAGTTGTTTTGTTTATTTTTTGAGAGGTTTCCAGAGATGAGACCTAGTTTTGTTCAATAGCCTCGTAGGCCGATGTTCGAGGCCCAGATGTGCATGTGGGGGCAGATGATGCCCAAGAGGGGAGACACTATGTTTCCAGCTATGATATCACATGATTCGCTGGAATTACTAGCCAGTTTTGGTGGGCTGCATCCCTTCGTTATGGTCCCATGTCCTTATGCTGGACTAGATTGGCGAGGGTGTCCCAACATCCTCTTCACTCCTGATGAGCCGCCAGATGATAGAGGTAATATTACTGTTTTATTTATATTTACTCTAACATGTTATTTAACTTGTTTTTATTAAATTATGTAATGAAATTGTCTAATTATTGTTGTGTAGTTGTATATATTTTGCATACATTGGCTCTTTTGATGGCGATGAGATGCCGGATCCACCACATGATCCAGGTGTCGATCCTGATGATTACAATCAGGAGATGGATGATGCGCTAGAGGATGAGGCCGGTGGCGCAGCAGAGAGACGTGCTGATCCTCATGCACCTCATGGTGCACCGGTACCGCCTTTTTCTAGGTGTGGTCAACCTGAGATACCGGATGGAGTTGGGCTACCAAATCTGTGGATTGATTTCATATGCGGGCATTAGGCCCGCTCATTACAGAGAGATACAAGGCAATGATAGATTGTTACGGATGTGGAGAGGCATGCCGCGTGGCATGTACGACCTGATGTGGCATGTTGTAGGAGCTACGACAACTGTTATGCGATTAAGGAGGATTGTCCATAGCTATAGGCGTAGTCGAGCTGTGGCACGTGATGGACAGTATGCCAGTAGCCACTCAGATGCATCTCGTGATCGTTCACCTCGCGACGCGCCTGATGATCAACACGAGGCTCCACTGCCAGCATCTGACACTAGTCATCATGGAGATGAGTCTGGACCATCGGACACATCCAGTTAGCAGCCTGCAGCATCCATCATGAGTACTAGTCACGATCATCATGAGCAGGCTGGACCATCGACTGCCGAGGCTATAGTACTATTGACTAAGCAGGCCACCTCCACTACTACTGCGCCTCATATTGATCATGTCGTACTACCACCAGCGGATGCATCCATCAGTACTAGTGATCATCATGATCATGAGCAGGCTAGTCGAACATCGACTGTCGAGGCTGCACCCAGATTTATTGAGCAGGCCACATCCACTTCTACTAGTGTTATTGATGTTGTTATACTACTAGCCTAGATCCATCTTAACTTTGGATCTATCAAGTGCCGAGAGGGATCAAATCTCTAGAGGTGCAAACCTCTTTTTTTTAGTGCAAAACTTGAGGAAGGGTTTGCGCCTCGAGAGATTTGATCCCTCTCAGTGCTTGATAGATCCAAAGTTAAGATGGATCTAGGATGGTTTCAGTCATGTGCGGCCAAGGAAAATGTATCGAAAAAATGATTAATTTTATCAATAATATGCAAATACAGATAATATAAATATAATAATTTTATATATGCCAAATATGTATTTATCTGGCCGTTTTAATTTTAAAATTTTCTTAGTTACCTCAGTTTTTTGAGATGATAAATATTGTTAATAAATTTAATGACAAAATAATTTTTTTGAATGCAAAGTGACAATGTAATAGTGTTTAATGATAGAAAATGAAAATAATAAGAGTGTAGTCAATTACAAAAATTCTTCATTGTGATCAATCTCAAATTATTTTCTTTTACTATTTTTATTGTCACTCTTGTTAGTTTTGTCATCTTTTCATATCAATTATATGAAAAGGACAATTGAGATAATAAACCATTTAAATATTTAGCTTGAACTATTTTACTAAACATCATACATTGTCTCTCTTTCTCTTCAATATTAATAGGTTGATTTACTATAACACAAATATTGATGTACATTGTTAATAATTTTGTGTGCTTACAGTGAAATCAATGCACCTAATGCAAACAATCAAATAAGATTACAAAACAACATCTACACTGAGATCAATGCATCTAATGCAAGTAATCAAATAAGATTAGAAATCAACATCTAAATTGAAATCAATGGATCTAGTGCAAGTAATAAAATAAGATTAGAAACCAACATCTACACTGATATCAATGCATCTAGTGAAAGCAATCAAATAGGATTATAAATCACCATCTACTTCCCTATATCCCCCCTCAAACTACATCTCTCTTTTCTTCCATATCTCCACTCTCTCACATCCTCCCTCTTCCTTACTCTCTCTCTCTCCATTTCTTTCCCAAATATATATCTCCCTCTCTCTTCACCCTCCAACTATGTTACTCTCTCTCTCTCTCTCTCTCTCAACATATACACTAAAATCAATGCATATAGTGCAAGAAAAATAGGATTAGAAATCACCATCCACATTGAAATCAATGCATTGAGTGCAAGAAATCATCTTCCCTCTCTCCCCCCTCCAACTACATCTCTCTTTCCCTCCATTTCTCCTCCTCTACACTGAAATCAACATCTACATTGAAATTAATGCATCTAGTGCAAGCAATCAAATAGGAGTATAAATCACTATCTAATTCCATATCTCCCCCCTTGAACTACATCTCTCTTTCTCTCCATCTCTCCACTCTCTCACATCCTCCCTTTTCCTTCCTCGCTCTCCATTTATTTCTCACATATATATCTCCCTCTCTCTTCACCCTAAAACTATGTTACTATATACCTCCCTCTCTCCTTCTCTCCATATCTCCTTCTTTATCTCTTTATCTCACCCGAAAACATATACACACTCTCTCCATATCTCTCTTGTCACTTCATCTCTCTCTCTCCACTTCTCACTCTGTATGTAATCCTCTTTCCCTCCCTCTCTTCCACTCCAACTTCATCTCTCCTTCTATCTCCCTCCCTCTCTCCTCCTCTCTCTCGTCCTTCCTCTCTCTCCCCCCCTCTCTCTTTTTCTTTGCCATCCAATTTTCTCTCTTCCCCCATAAATCTCTTCCTCTCTCTCATGTCCTATCTCTTGTCCTTCCTCTCCTACCTTCCTATATCTTTTCCTCTCTCTCTCTCTCTCTCTTTGCAATCCAATTCTCTCTCTCTCTCCCTTCCAATCCTCTTTCCTCCCCCAATAAACACACACACACTCTATCTCTCTCTCAACATATACTCTAAAATCAATGCATATAGTGCAAGAAAAATAGGATTATAAATCACCATCCACACTGAAATCAATGCATATAGTGCAAGAAAAATAGGATTATAAATCACCATCCACACTGAAATCAATGCATCAAGTGCAAGAAATCATGTTCCCTCTCTCCCCCCTCCAACTCCATCTTTCTTTCCCTCCCTCTCTCCACTCTCTCACATTCTCTCTCTCTTCCTTCCCCTCTATCCCTTTCTCTCCCACATCTATCTCTCTCTATATATCTCCCTCTCCGTCCCTCTCTTCACCCTCCAAATATGTTACTATATCCATCCCTCTCTCATTCTCCCCCCATTCCCTCCATCTCTCCTTATTTTTCTCTTTATCTCACCCCCAAACATACACATACTCCTCTATTTCTCCCTTGTCACTCCCTCTCTCTCTGCACTTCTTCCTCCCTATGCAAATACATTACTCTGGATCCAGAGCTTGATATTAACTCTACTTACACTGAAATCAATGCATTTAGTGCAAGTAAGAAAATAATATTAGAAACCAACATCTACACTAATATCAATGCATCTAGTGCAAGCAATCAAATAGGATTAGAAATCACCATATCAAAAGTTTACATTACTCTTGATCTATCAAAATTTACATTATAAATCACCATCCACACTGAAATCAATGCATCAAGTGCAAGAAATCATCTTCCCTTTCTCCCACCTGCAACTCCATCTCTCTTTCCCTCCATATCTCCTCCTCTACACTGAAATCAACATCTACACTGAAATTAATGCATCTAGTGCAAGCAATCAAATAGGAGTATAAATCACCATCTACTTCCCTATATCCAAGATGGAGGGAAAGAGAGATGGATCAAGCTAAATATTTGGATCTAGAGTTTGATATTATCTATACTTACACTGAAATCAATGCATTTAGTGCAAGTAAGAAAATAAGATTAGAAGCCAACATATACACTGATATCAATACATCTAGTGCAAGCAATCAAATAGGATTAGAAATCACCATATCAAAATTTTACATTACTCTTGATCTATCAAAATTTACATTAGAAATCACCGTCCACAGTGAAATCAATGCATCAAGTGCAAGAAAGCATCTTCCCTTTCTCCCCCCTGCAACTCCATCTCTCTTTCCCTCCCTTTCCACTCTCTCACATCATCACTCTCTTCCTTCCCCTCTATCCCTTTCTCTTCCACATCTATCTCTCTCTCTCTATCTCCCTCTCTCTCCCTCTCTCCACCCTCCAACTATGTTACTATATCCCTGCCTCTCTCTTTCTCCCCCCATTCCCTCCATCTCTCCTTATTTTTCTCTTTATCTCACCCCCAAACATACACATACTCTCTCTATTTCTCCCTTGTCACTCCCTCTCTCTCTCCACTTCTCGCTCTCTGCTCTTTCTTTGTATTTATTCTTCCCTCCCTCTCTCACCCTCCAAATCCATCTCTATATCCCTCCCTCTCTCCTCCCCTCTCTCTTCCTTCCTCTCTTTCCCTTCCTCTCCTACCTCCCTCTCTCTTCCCCCATCTCTCTTCTCTCTCCCTCTCTCTCTCTTCCCTCCAATATAAAATGCAAGAGAAATAGAAAAACATGGTATTTGGCCCACTGTGTTAAATTTATATATGTAGGGAGAGAAGTGATTTTTCATTAGGGCCGACATTAGATTAAATTTTAAATGTTAAATATTAAACATTATTTATAAAATCAAGAGAAACAGAAAAATATGGTATTTGGTCCACTGTGTTAAATTTATATATGTAGGGAGAGAAGTGATTTTTCAATAGGGCCGACATTAGATTAATTAGATTAAATTTTAAATGTGAAATATTAAACATTATTTTTACATTTAGCGTTTACATGTTTATTGTTACCTGAGATAGGCCATGCATATAATGTATTTTAAGTTGGCCCATGGTATTTAGCCGAGGATTCACCTAAATAAAACCACTTTTTGAGTGTTCCTAAATATAAATAGGATTATGGAGTAAATATGAAAAGCCGTTTTATTTATATATCATACCTATGGTTTATTTATATTCTATTTATTTACCATACCTCTTTTATAAATATGGTATTTGGCCTATGGTATTTAACCCATGGTATTAAAGTGACACATTTATATACACTCACATATCAAAATTTTACGTTAATTAAATTTAATAATATTAATATTTAATATAATAATGTGAATATTAGAATTAATAATATTATTAATATTAATATTAGGGTTAATAATGTTTTTTGGCATGGTATTAATAATAATTTGGCCCGCGGTATTTAGCTCATGATTCACCTAAATAAAACCATTTTTTGAGTGTTCCTAAATATAAATAGGATTATGGAGTAAATATAAAAATACATTTTATTTATTTACCATATCTATGGTTTATTTATATTTTATCTATTTACCATACCTCTTTTATAAATATGGTATTTGGACCATGGTATTCAGCCCATGGTATTAAAATAGGAAATATATCAAAAGTTTACATTACTCACACGACATCTACACATCACTCTGACATATCAAAAGTTTACATTACTCACATTACATCTACACATCTCATATATTGAACCTAACATATCAAAAGTTTACATTACACACATTACATCTACACATCTCTATATATTGGGCCCGATATATCAAAAGTTTACATGACACACGTTACATCTACACATCTCTATATATTGGGCCCGACATATCAAAAGTTTACAGGACACACGTTACATCTACACATCCCTATATACTGGGTTGTAGACTGCCTCTCGGCGCAACCACCAGCGCTTGATCCATGACATGATTTATATTACAGTTGTATATATATATATATATATATATATATATATGGTCCATGTATTTTATGTTCATGTTGCAGTGGTACTTAATTTTCATGTTGATGATCATCATGATGTGGCGCATATTGTTAGTCATGTTAGATATGTTCATTTAATGTTTATCTTGCAAATAGATGTGTATATGTGATAGGCGCATGAGTTATTTGACATTATATTGAGATGTATATTTGATGTTTGTGTTGTGATGATGTTAATATATAATGTTAATTTGATGTTAATTGAATGTGTTTATTAGTCGAATATGATGTTTGTACAATGGTTATCATGATCGTGATGATGCTTATTAATTAATTTAATATTATTAAATGACCATGATATTTATTAAATATTATGTCGTGAATGTAATTGTAATTTAAATTTTAATTCTGTGTAAAATTGTAAAATTGTATTTGTATTTGTACTAATTGTAATTTTAAGTGTAATTGTATGTAAAACATTTATTAATGTAAAATTTTAATTGTAATTGTAATATTTAATTTATTCTGAAATTATTGTAATTGTATATATGAAAAATTGTAAAATTGTAATTGTAATTCTAATTGCATGTAAATTTCACAAATTGTAATTGTAATTTTAATTGAATTGTATGTAAAATATTTGTAAAATTGTAATTGTAATTGTAAATGTAATTCTATGTAAAATTGTAAATGTAATTGTATTTGTAACTGTAATTTTAATTGAATTGTCTGTAAAATATTTGTAAAATTATAATTGTAATTGTAAATGTAATTATATGTAAAATTGTAAATGTAATTGTATGTAAAATTAAAATTGCAATTGTAATTTTAATTTTAATTCTAATTGTAATTTTAATTAATGTAATTGTATGTAAAATATTAATTTGTAAAATTTTAATTCTATTAATGTGAAAATTTTCATTGTATTAACGTGAAATGATTTTATTAAAATATTTAAATTTGTAAATTTGCAAATAATTGTAAAATAACAAATCTAGAATAATACGAATTTTTGTAACATAAAGTTTAGAAAATAATGAAAATAAATTCATGTACTTTATAATTATCATTATTTTTTAAAAAGTCCGGTGCGCTTATCATCCTAACAGGCCCCGATGCGTAGTATTAATAAAATGCACCGGTGCGTCACATTTACACGCATCAGAAACGAATAAACGCAAATAAAAAAAACACAACTCTATTTTGGTTTAAGTTTAAAAAAAACGACAATTTGAAAAATGGGCGGAAAAATATTTTCGAAAATCTAATTTGATAAAATAATTATTTAAATACTAAAGACTTTTCATTATTTCACTATTTTTGCTAAAAAATTTCAGTCAGATTTTTGCACGAGACAGACTTGGAGCAAGAGAGCACGAGGGCACTGTGGATGGTGAAATACGTTCCAACAAAAGTATTCAGACAATCAGAAACCAAAACTCTAGTGATTCAAGCCCTTTATCATAGAATTTTAAACCATTTCGTGATTAAATTTAATTCTTTTTTTTACTTTTTTTCTGCAGTTTTTTATTTTTTCCTATAGTTTTATCCATTTTTACCCTGAACCCTTTATTTGTTTGTTTTTGCCCTTTCTTCTCCCTATTTCTGTGATTTTAGAATTAGGGTTTTTCATTTTATATTGATGTTCAAACCACGGGACGACTTTCATAGTCGGATCCCAATCCATTCGGCAATTGCGTGAATTTTTGAAAAAAATGGATTTTTCTTTATCGGTGCACCCTGCGTATGCCAACGCACCGGTGCTCTGTATTATTATAGCGCACCGCAAAAGTTCTGTGTCGTAAAAAATTGAAAACATTTTTTTAAATCCATGTGCCAAATCTAAAATAGGACACCGATGTTCTCTTTAACTAGGAAAGCATCGTACGGTGCATTACACCATTTTTGCGGTGTATTTATAATACCCCACACACCGTTAGGTCTATTACACTGTTTTTGCGGTGCATTTATAATACCAAACACAACATACGACGTATTATATTGTTTTGCGGTGCGTTGTTAATATATCCACACACCGACGGTGGTGCGAATTTCATGAAAGGCACACCGGTGTCTCGAGATTTATTTTCTAACTGAAAAGTTGAGAATTTATTTATAAATATATTAATGAATGATATGCTACAGGTTTCAGATTGATAAAGAAATCGCTGACAAGATATCAAGTAACAAAAATACTGTTAACACATCAAGAAAAACAAAAAAAGGCAAGTTCTTTATAAAAAATATTATTTTTGAACTATATGTAACTTTAACTAATATGTATTATTTACTGTGTATCATGCAAAGCCACAAAATGACGAAGCTTGATATGATTATTTTTGATCTAAGACCAGAAGAGCGTAAAATTTTAATGGAAAAATTGCAAAAAGATGAATCAGGGGAATGAAATAATACTATCGAGATCCAATATGAATATTTTTTTTTTAATTATCATTAATAGTATACTTAAAATTATTAGATAACATGTGTCAAACACTCTACTAATTCACATCTTTTTAATGTTTTATAGGGACCAACAACTCAAAAAAGGAATGTTATTCTAAGAAAAGAAAAAAAATAAAACATGCAAATGAAAATGAATTTCTCCTTGGCTCATTTGGAGTGGTGCTGGAAGTTAGCGAAAGGGGGAAAAACTTTTACAAAATTTTGAGGGATCTAGTGGAACGAATACAACAACGTGCTTCAAATGTAATATGTAATCATTGAATTTTTCGATCATTAGGTACAATAAATGAACAATTTAGCATTAAATATTAATTTTCAAGAATTTTTTTGCAGAAAAGAAAAGAAAATGGCACCCATTCAGCACATAAAACAAGATGAAAAGGAAGAAAATGGTTGATCTCTAAGTTTGTGAGTAATTGTTACTTCCTTATAACAACTTAACTTGATTTCATTTTTGTATTTTTTAAGTTGTTTTACAAAAATAATCATTGAATGTCTTCAAACAGGTGGTAACATACAAAGAAGAATTATCAGACGAATTGATTGAAATTGGGTTAAATATGGGTTGTGAGTATATGTTGGCATATCAGAATTTAATTGTGGAATTTGTAAGCATCTATCGATCTTGTTTTAATTAGCTCAGTCTATAATTAATAGAACAAAAACATTTTTTATATTAAATATATGATTTGTTATGGGGTATAAAACTTGCAAGAAACAAAGTATGGAACTGCGCCAACAAATGAAATTTTGAAAGATGGCATGGTACATGGTTTTGAAAGAATGTGTATAGTTTATGGTCAATTGTTGCTATGGTACGTAATTTTTCTTTTCGATTTACATTGATGTATATTATTTAATATTGGAATTTTCATTATTCTCACCAATGTATATACACTAATTTCAATTTATTTTTATGTTTGTAGATGGAAAATGAAGAAGAAGAAAACAATCAACGCCATGAACACAACATTCCTGAAAATAACCCAAGTCATGGAAATAGCTTTGGCAGTGACAGCAGTTGAAGCGAAGAATGATGATCACTATGTAATTTGGATATCAAAGCAAGGTATTTTATTTTTTGAAATATGTCTGTGAAATCAGACATTTTGTTTAATGTAATGGACATAGTGTCCCAATTGAAAGATAAAGGGATATGAATAATTGTCCCATTTTGTATGATAAAGACTTTCTTATTCACATATATATATATAATCATAATATTTGTTTTAATTTATTCTATTGCGTTCTCCATTGTCATTCTCAAATGCACTAATAAAAATTTAATTCATATGAATATCGTTATAAGATTATATATATATGTGTCGACTTTTGATGAATAATGAATTTTAAAAAACCACAATAATTCTGATATGATATAACAAATTAATCCAAACAACACATTCAAATGCATTAATAAAAATGTAATTAATATGAATATTGTTATAAGATGTGTCGAATTTTGATGAATAATTAATTTAAAACAATCACAATAAATGGACTGTCAGAGGTGGATGTTTCTAAAAAAAACAAAATGAAAACCGGTGCGTTTATGTGTCTATACGCACCGGTGCGTTTATGATTCTATGGGCACCGCACTAATATCAATTCCAATTATAAATATTGGTGTGTTTGTGTGATACTGCGCATTGGGGCGTTTATGTATCTATAAGCATCGGTGCATTTGTAGATTCCATGTGCAACACACGAATACCGATACCAATTATAAATCTCGGTTCCTTTCTGTGATATGGAGTACCAGTGCCTCATAAATATACACGTACTAGTGCGCTTATACGACCTATGGGCACCACTCAAATCCCAAGACCAATTAGAACGGCCCCGTGCGTTGTATCACCAACACCAGGCCCGATGCTGTTGTTTTCCTTAATGGCCCAGTGCATTCTCCTTAGTCCGCCCCGGTGCGTTGTCTATCGATACGCACCGGTGCGTTCAAACTTGATAAGAGCACTGATGGAAAAACATCCGTAATAACCTCCGGCCACCCATTTTTTTTTAGTTGTGTTCAATTTCTGTTAAAAGCTCCACCAAAACCTCCGTTACCAGAAACAAATGTGGTAGCATATGTTTTTTCGACAATTTTGGACAATTTTATAACACTAAAAACCTCTTTTATAACCTCCGCTAGAGGGTCTTTTCCTTGTAGTGTTCCCCTTATCTTTGCTTGGAGCCACAATACTTTGTTTTATAGTTTTATGACTGTCTAAGGCTTCAAGTTTTTTTCTTTTCTTTTCAAAAAGGGAAATATTTTCCCTTGTGCACTTCATATCATCTACCATGTCACACTCAAGTTGATATTATATTATCAAAGTTCTTGGAGATGATTTATCTTGAGGAGTAGTTGCATGGGATGGAGCAGAGGTACTAGATGGAGGACATTTACTCGAAGTTTTAGCATCATTTACTTCACCATGAAGCTATTATTCTAATTCATCGTGCATAATACCATCAACAACATCCCAAGTGATGCTCACTTCATGTGTTTGTTGATAAATATCTTCATTCGAGTCTTCTTGTTCACCATCATTATCATGCAGATGATATTTGATTACTAGGAGGAGGCCTATTTATTTTGAAAAATAGCCTCCAAAGCATTTTAGATGTTTATTCCCCCACACCATTCTTTTTAATATCAATGATATCATTAGCTAGATTCTTTACTAGCTTGTGTAAACTTTCCATATCTACAACTTCCTTATCCTTCTTTTCCTCTTCGAAAGTAACATTTTTGGTTAGCGACAACGATCTTTTCTCTTCTATTGTAGACTTTAAAACAATGGTCATTTTTTTTTCCACTTCCAAAGTTTCTTGCATTGTTTTAGCTAAAGTTTTATTTCTTGCTCTTTTAAAAAAAGTAACAATAAAATATGGCAAAGCAGTTATATAAAATTCCATTAGCACATTAGCCACTAGTCTAGAATCTATAGGGATCTTGTTTAATAAGGTTATAAACCTTTGATTTAAGTCTTTAGTTTTCTCTTTTGAATTCATCTTCATTCTAGAAAGTTATAGAACTAATTTAGCTAGTGATTTATCATCGCCAATTTTTTTGATAAAGGCATCTTTAAAATATCCCAACTAGTTATTGAACTAGTTGGTAAGGAAAAATACCAAATAGACACATTTACTTAAAAAGTGAAAGGAACTAAATGAAACACCACATCCTCATGTTCTAAATTTACAAGTTATATTGCTAGCACTAATTTATTGATATGATCTTTAGGATATTCTCCATTATCAGGATCAAACTTGAAAAACCTTTTTTTGGGTGTTTGGGTAAAATATGTTGATCACTTGAGATTTGAACTACCCCTAAATTTAACCAAGATCTTCTTGTTTGAACATATATAACTGGATTTATGGGTTAACGAGGCATTCCTTGTGAATTAGTTCTTCTACAAAATTTCTTGGATTTTCCACTGGATAGTTCAATACAATATATTTGATAAATTATACTTAAAAATTCAAAATCTAGATTGAAAGTTTATTTCTCTTTCGATTTATGAATCTATAGTTTTTTGTTTATTGTGCATGTATTCAAATTGAAATTATTTAGAAAATGGAGAACAAAAAAGTAAAAACTCACAAACGATGATTTGACACAAGATAGAACTTGGGAAATTCTTTCGGGAGAAAACCCAGCTGGAAAGTGAGGCCTCTTTTCTCTCTTTCTCTAAAATGAAAAGGGTTGTGAGTAAAAAGAAGTAAGGTCTATGAACCGTGGGATACTACAATGCACAAATCCTCTCTCTGTTCTCTCTCCCTATCCCTCTCGGCTACTCTGCTCATATATGGAACAAATTCCCTCGAAAATAATGAAACCCATTTTCCTCCTAATGGGTTGATTATAATGCAGCTCGATAACCTACTAGTGGTTAGGTTTGACTAACTCAACTCTTAATCAAAATTACAATATAAAATATTCTAGAGTATTCTTCATCATGATCATGAGGTTATCAACTTTTCCATGAAAAATGGGGGTTGATGTGGCATCCTCTTGAATTATGGTGGTGAAAACAGGAAGTTCAACTTCTCGGTGGCATAAATTTTGTATACGAACTCTGGTTAAGGAAATTATTGCATCAATGGAAAGGTATTTGTGTGTAGAATATGGAGAAAAGGTGTTGTACGAAAGTGTTAAAGTTTTACCCCAAAAAATATCATTTGATGCCTCAAAATTCTCCTGGAAGGTTTTAGACCCCAATTTTCCAAATTAAGCCCCGCTAGTAAAAATAGTCCTATGAGATAATTTCTCCACTTTCTCCACTCTGAAATAAATAAGATGGATGAAAAAAAATATAATGATCTAATATAGATCACGCTTCCCCATTTCAAAAGGATTTCGGTACCCAAATATTTTTACTAAATGAGGTGAGGAAATTTTTTCTCCACCTTCTCTTGGGTGTACCATTTAGCCTTTCCTGGAAGTTGCCTATTCAAACCAATCTTCCAAAGGCCATGTTATCCATATCTAGTAGTTCTCAAAATATTCTGTAAAAATATATCTTTTGTGAAATTTACCTGAGCATCTGGTGCCAAATCTTCTACATAAGGTAGGACCTGTTCCTTTTCCTGATCTAGCTTGGAAGGCTCGTAGAGCTTCAAATTCTCCACATTCACAACTAAGTAAATGTTCTTGTATGGGGGTATATTGAGTCTATAGGCATTATCTCCCACATTTTACAGTATCTCAAAGGGACCATACCCCAAAGCCTTGATTTTCTTTCCATGGCCTTGTAGCCTCTCCTTATTCAGCTGTAACTATACTCTCTCTCCTACCTTGTACACCTTCTCTATTATGTGTTGATCATGCTTTGCCTTGTATTTTTCCTATGAATCATGTTTTGTATCCTATACCTATGGATTTTCCTGATATTTTCTACAAAAAAGGTACCCCTTAAGGTATCCACAATAAGATATTCCCTTACTCCTCCTTGCGGCCCATATGCGATATCCAAAAGAGAAGGTGGAAAATATCAAAAACAAGTTTCAAATGGAGACTTATGAGTAGAAGTGTGGAACATTTTAGGGATAAAAAAAAGGACCCCATAAAGATCCAAATCTCCCAGCAAGATTCGATCCCAAAGCTCCCATCGAGACCAAAGCTCGGGGGCCCCCATCTGAGCCCATCAAGTCGAGGGATACTCATGCAGCTGTAATATTGAGCATTGATTCACTGCAATAATGAGTGGCCTAACGGGTACCCCTAGGGCTTGATGTCTCCCCATCTTTCCTATCTCCCTCTGTTCCAGTTCCAAGAAGGGTGTTTTCTATTGTTATTTCTTTTCATAATTTCCCAACCAGGGGTGTTATATATACACTATATTTTCATCTCGGGTCTTCAGATGCTTCTGATTAACCGCTCAAAAGCCACACCCAAGTCTTGCTATTTACTTCTATATGCCCATCCATTTATGGATGGAATTATGTAGACCTCTTCAATTTTGTGTCCATATTCTCTCACAATGTAGTCCAAACTGCATTGAGAAATATCGCCTCCCTATTTGAATCAATGATCCTTGGTATCCCAAAGTGCACCCATACCTATTCGAAGAATACGTTTGTTGCTTCTTGCCCACTTATGGTCTTTTTACAGGGCATCAAAACACACATCTTGCTGAACCCGTAAACTACCAAAAATAGGTAGTCACGTCCCTTCCTTATTATTGGTAAACCTCTCACAAATTCCACGGAAATGATTTCCTAGGGACAAGTGTGTACACGTAAGGGATGATATAGACCCTATTTCATATTACTAGGCTTGCTAGTACAACAAATTATTCGTCCTCTTATAAACCTAATTACTTATTTTGGCATATTGGGCCAATAAACTCGCCTTTGCAAGTTGGCCACTGTCTTCCCTACGTCACCAAAGTGCCTTGCAACCTTAGTGTTATAGGTCAATTTGGGTGCCATTCCCAATGACCTCGTTAACTGGACATAATCTCTAGGACCAATGATCAAGGGTCTATCATTCCCTATCATTTCAGTTGCTATATGCCCTAAGACAAGAAACAAGAAAAATCAAGCAACACTTTCATCAAGCAAAGGTTTTCATGGTTTGAAGCTTATTATATAACATATGAGAGCTCACCAACACAGGCTCTAAGGGGCCTAAGTGTGTTGCATATGCAGGTAGCCCCATGCAAGGTTGCTTTGCAAAGCACTTCTCGACATTCACAGATGCGTTGGTCACATTGGGAGCGAAATTCTCATTGTTTCGGAATCTCCACTTGGCCAGTGCCTTCTAGAAGAGTTCACATGTGTCAAGCTTCAGATCCAAGTGTCCATTTGACATCTACATGACTGGAAACATGTCTTACCTATTTTTGGAAAGTTATTGATTGCAAAACAACCTACAGTTCATATATAAATTGAGCACAGATCTAAGTGCTTGAGGAGGAAGAATTTGAGTAGAGAAATGCTGGAGAATTTTCAATTGAGAGCTAAATTTGTGAAGTTACTACTAGAGAGATTTATACTGTGATGAGGTTTGGGAACGTTGCTGGAAGGTCACTTCAAATCAGTCACTAGGTTGTAACCTCTCCTTCTATCATCAATAAAGAGTACTACTTATTTTTCCCTATATGCATCTGTATTGACTTTGATTTTCCATATTGCAAGATCTTGGTTGATGTATATGGTTTATGATTTACTGATTTAGCTAACTAGCTTGAATATATATCTATAGTATTGCATCTTCTGCTATTTTAGTGTTCTTTCTTGCATGAAGCATTCATCTCACAAACCGCTTGAATTTGAAGCTGCAGTAGAAGCGATAAAAGGAGCAATTTGGAAGCGACTGAACAAGTAAGCCTCCAATCCTCTCTGTGTATCTGTTCTGAGTTAGGAGAAATAGTCGTATAGTCTTTCACTTGTTGTTCTAGACTAGCACTTGTATAGGGAAGCGTGATTTATCCTTAATTCATAGTTCTGGCCCAACACTTAGAGGTGTGATCCTATCTAATTAGCTACAATTGCTCACCTTTGAGAGCACATAGCTTATCTAGCCTGTAGAGTAACATGTCCTAGAGACGATAGCCAATGTTGTGGTCACCACTGTGCACATCACTTTGACTTTTCAACTACCAAAACACCTCCTTGAAGTCAATCATCCTCTAAATATGCTTCTCTATGTGCACCATGGGTGAATGGCTCCATGTGCATCAAACTTCCTAAGGATGTAACCTTTGGTGTGGGTGGCCTTGAAAGCACGTCAACCAAATTGTTTTTGTTTCCATTAGTATAACTGATCACTAAATGAAAATAATATAGAAACCCCATCCACTTGTAATGCCCGGTTTGTTGTAGTTTAATCAGTGCTTGCAGGTACTATAATGATTGGTGATCTATGTGGATTTTTGCCTCCTTTCCCATCAAATAATTCTTCCATTTTTTCACAGCTTTCACTAGGGCATAGGGCTATTTTTCATAGTTAGGGAAATTAAGAACTTACCCATGAAATAATTTTCAAAGGTAGCATAGAAGCCTTCCTCCATGCATCAATACCACTCCCATAACATTACCAATTGAATCTATCCCATATGAAACTCTTGCCAATTTTTGTTATGGTGTGAAGTGGTGCTACTACTATTGAAAATGAGGCTTTCAATTTCTTCAGGCACTATGTCACCCCAACAAAAATCCCAACCTCAGAAAATGTAATAAGCAATGGCTATTTCATGATGGCCTCCATTTTGGTAGGATCTATCTTTAAATCTCCTCCACCTATCACATACCCTAGATAGACCATTGACTATTGTGAAAACTTACACTTCTTGAGATTTGTTAGCAATTAGTGCTTCCTTAATGTATCCAACACCTGGATCAAATGTGAGATGTTCTCCTCCTAGGTAGCATTGTATATCATTATATCATCCAAATATATAGAAACAAATGAATAAATAAAAGGGCACAATATATCATTCATTAACCTCATAAATGTTGTTGGTGCATTGCATACACCAAATGACATGATTAACAACTCATACAAATCTTGCCTAGTTTTGAAGGCAGTTATCTAGGTATCTTCTTCTTTGACTCAAACCTAGTGATATCGAGAATTTAAGTCCATCTTGGTGAAGGATTTTGCTTGCTGCAACTCATCCGATAGATCATCTATTTTGGGAAGGGAGTACTTTTTCTTGAGCATGATTTTTTTTAAATTCCTTGTAATCAATACACATCCACTAAGTGGCATGCTTCTTTGGCACAATGATGATGGGTAACCCACATGGTGATGTGCTTAGTCAGATGACACCCTATTCCAGTAGCTACGAAAACTATTTCTTCACCTTACTTGCTTTTATAACATATTTCCTATACAACCCAATGTTTGGCAATGAGGAGTCTGACAATAGTTGCATCTCATGCTCCACTTCCCTTTTGGGTGGTAACCTCTTTAGGCTATGGGTGCATATCCTTGTATGCATATGGAAACTCTTCCAATTGTTGTTTTTTTTTCTTAGTACACCCCTCTAGGTATTCCTTACCTCTTATCGACTCTTCTACAAACCGTTTTTCTCTTAAAAACAATAAAACATACTTCTTTATAGAACTGATTAATGTCTTTGCTTGGTTGGCACTTACCAACGAAATTTTCGACTTGCATTTATGCATGTTGATGATGAATGATTTTCCATCCTTGATGAGCTAGTACTGTTTGGATCTCTGCATTAATATTTCATCCCACATATACATATAGGGACTTCAAACACCACCCCACATACATCAAGGGGAACTAGATCTAGTTCTACTTCATCAATAAAATCAACAATGATAACAAACGTAATTTTACATGGTTTTTTTTACCTTCAAACTTGCATCCTTATTTACCCATACTAATTGATATGGGCTTGGATGATCATGAACTTCCAATCCCAATTTGTTGACCATGACTATTGCAATGAGATTCACCTGTGATCTTGAGTCAAACAAAGCATAAATATTTGTCCTCTTGACCTAAATATTTATGTGGAAGAGTTTTGTCATTTCTTTCTCTTCCTTTGGTTGAAGGATACTCAGATTCAGTTGCCTCTACACTTAAAAACATACGATATTCTCATCAATGCCTGAGTTTCCTTCAACCTAGTTGCTCGAATCGATGGCCATGCGATTCTTCTTCTTATTTCCTTTATTTTTTTATTATTCAAGTTAAGATATTTATGTAACTTCCAACACTTCTCCTATGTATAGACATCGATGTTGCAATGGTTGTTGGGATTTTTGCACTGGTGTATTGTGGTTTCCATCTTTTTTCTTCCTCCCCTTTCCACTTCTTCTTCCCCTCCTTAGAAGTGTCTCTTTTCTCCTTGTTTAGTCAATTTAATGTCTTAAATTGTTATCATAAATTATCGACCGAGGTTAGTAATCTGATGAAGTGTGGTGCACTATATATGCTTATATGACCTTCTTTCTTACTTCATTGTGTATGTTTTATATTGTTTTGGGGGTTTTGTATTTTATGCTTAAAGTTAAGAACCAAAATTGATATAAGAAATTAAATCTATGCTTCTAAATGAAATCTTTAAATGCTACTGAACAACCAAATCTAAATGAATTTTAATGATGAAAACTTAATCTTAAAGAAGAAAGAAAAGGAAACGCATTTTTATTCTAAGAAAAGGAATTGAATTGAAAATTACTTTTCATGAAATGAATGAAATATAAAATCTAAAAGAAGGAAGAAAAAGAAATTTTGATTAACTAATCTAATTTCATAAAAATAAATCAAACTTTGAATGGTTAAAATATGAGTTATGTTAAACTTATCTAGGTGAGAAAAAATTCTATGGAAAGTATCTAATTAAATTGATTAAAAAAAAGCACTATTCTAAATCTAATTGCATTCTATTGATCTTTAAATGATGTTCTAACTATCAACATGAAAATAATGAAACCATTTTCTACCTTATCCATTGAAAGAATTAATTCTATGAAAAGAGAGCATTTGATCTATTTCTAAAATAATCAAAACACGATTGCAATCTAACTATGTCCTAGTTTTAAATCTAAGAATGATTGAAAGATAAATTTAATCTAATTCTATTCTACATTCCATGCAACGAAAGCATAAATTCTATTGCTAAGAAATTAAATGACTGTGCTGATTGAAACCAAAAGCAAGCAAGAAATGACAAAGTATCTATTGTGCAAAACATGTTTAATTTTAAAACCTACGATTGTTGTATAACCGAATGCACAAATATATTCAATTGGAAGATGACCAAGTCACATTCATGAGATGATTTAGGCGAGCATAAGATCCAAAAATCAACTGTAAATGTAAATAATTAATTAAGGAAACATTTAAAAAATAATTGACCTGGAATTAATCTACAAAACAGTGAGCAATTTAAACTATGAATTGACAAGAGTCTGACTATGAAATAATGAGAAATTAACTATGAATTGACGAGAATATAACTACGAATCAATAGGAAATTAAACTACAAAAAAACTATAAAAACCTCCTTTCTGTGCAGGGGCCCTTTGCAATGAACAAGTCTGAAATCTACTTAAACTATGCATGCATCAGAGATTTGGAACTAGTCTTCTTTATTAGCAAGACAGAGTTTGAAAGTGTAACACCGTATTATCACAAAAATTAAACGTATTCCTGGTTTCAACAGACAAATATTTATACAGGTTTTTGGATTAACTGTTTGAGGCAATTCCTCCTATATATAGCAAAATAAAACTAAAATTAGAAGTCTGTTTAGAAACAAATTCTTCATGGCTCTCTCTCGATTTTCTACGTAAGAGAAAATCGAGAGTTTTTCGTCCACTGATCTCGTTCCTTGATTGATCTTTGATCGCGAGTGTAGGCATGATTCCTTCTTGAATTCAAATAGGCAAGTGGGATATGATCCATGTGTGGACCATTTCAAATATACCCATATGACTCGCTTCTTCATTTACTTCTCAAAACCTATCAAACAATAATGGTGGATGCAGAAACAAAGGTTAGCTATAGAATTGCACATATTCTGTAGCTAATTACATAAATTCATCTAAATAATAAGAAACATTATAATATAAAGTAGAGATCATCTAAATGCCTTCCCAAATGTGGAATATGTCAATTATTACTGATTGAAGTCATGAGTTTGTGAAAAAGGAAGAAGAAATGATGGAAAAGGATGTCAAATTAGGAACAATTTTGAGGTTCGACATACCCCCACTAAGAGACCATTGCATGTTCTCATGCAATTTCCAAAATTGTGAGCCTACACCTTCTACTGCATTTGTTCTAATACCTCTTCTAGTACATCCAAATTCGTCTTCTTTCTTTTCCTTGAAGTGATTTCCATTCTTGGTTTCTTCATGAGGAGTTTGTACTTCAAGCTGGTGAATTTCTTGTTCAGAAAGCTATTCTTTTTCTTCAGCTTCTTGTTCTTTTTATACCATAGCCCCAAATGTAAGGTAGTATTGTCACTGATGACCTTTTCCAAGTGATTTTGTTCCTTCAGGGATTCATTTTCTTGCTTGATGTGCCTGTTCAATATCTCTAGTTCATAGATTTCTTGCTTCAAGGTGTTCACCAGAGGTTCTTGTGGACTGATAGGCTTCTCTTCAACACTTGGATTTGCTTCTGCATGTCTCTTCTACAAGGAGTCAATGTAGTCATAAATCTCCTGCTGTGCTGGGTCAATTTCTGGGGTCCTTCTGCTTGGACTATGTAGAGGACTATGTATAGGAGAGTGTATAGGACTGTGCATAGGAGAGGTAGTAATGGGCGATGGTACTTGGGGTTCTTCATCTAAATTAACAAACTCTTCTTCCTGTGGAGGTGTCTTCTTCAAGGGTTTACGAATTCTGAAGCTTCTCCTTGGCTATGAAGGGCTTAAGGTTTCTAGATTTGTAACTTTTCCCTTTTCCTTTATATGACCTCTCTATTTTACTTCACTTTGTTTCTTATTCTTCAGTAACCCTGCGATGGTGAGTTCTTCTTCTTCTTGCTTTGGTTGAGGTGAGTATTTGTCTTCAATGCAGGTATCAATCTTTCTCCTCCTACTTCTTTTGGTTTTGTCATCATTAGGATGTTCTGGTGCTTCTTCTTGAAAATGATTTATGATTAAGAAACTTTCCTAGGAGTATCCTATACTCTTTAAATGAAACTCAACGAGTATCTTTATCAGTCCATGATGATGCATGGTATTTTCTATAAATTGGAATATTTTGTGCACATTTGCTAACATTTTCTTTAAGTTTTTTAGTAGTAAGTATGGGAGGTTTATTTCTCCATCCTCTAGGAAATTCATTAACAGTCTGGCATGGTAGAAAAACATACAACCAAATCTACCCTCGCAGGTAATTTTTTTTTTTGTATAATTAACAACATGTTCCTCCATTTGTTTTTGAGTGTCGTACTAGGAATTCCATTTAAAAAAATATTAGTGTCTATACTTGGATTCTTCAAAAAATCCTTCCATTCTTCGCCATAAATTTCTCGTTATTGAACCATCTTTTTCCAGTTTTTGGAAGTTCCATGGCTTTAGCTATGAAGGCCTCTGTCACCGAAAAATTATATCCCCAATTTTGACCTCTCTCCTGTCAAAGGCTCTTACAAAGGACTTGGTGACCTCCTTGTGGAACCCGTCGAACTTCTCTATGAACTAGAGCCATTGTACCTTATGCAACATTTCCTTCATCTGTGGATAAAATTCCATGAATTTTTCTCCCACAGGCTCAGTTCTCACTATTATACCCATGTGTCTATCGTAAGGAGTTTCACCTTCAGAACCATTCTTCTTTGATCAGGTGGATTGAGGGCTTGGATCTAAGCTAAGAGTGTCGAAAAGAGTTTGTAGAGATGTGTAGGTAAAATAGATATTCAGGGAAGGGTTTAGGAACATGGATAAGTGGTTTACGGAATGAGATATGACTGTTAATCATTAATGAATGAAATCGGTATTGATCATTATGGGGTATGATACAGATGAAGTGGTCGGATTATGGAATTGTGACGTGAATATGAATACAATAAGTTTTAATGATGACATATTGAGGTGGCAACATATGCACTTCTAAATTATATACACTAATTTTTTTGGACCTTATTATTTAAATAAATTTTGTAACATATCTTGGAGCTAACCTTTGTTGATCTTCTTTTTGTGTTGATTCCTCAGGTGTATTTTCAACATGATCTTAAATGGAGTCTTAAATTGCTTATGTTCAGTATGTTATGCTTCAATAGGATGTAAAAAAAATGTAGCTGCAGAATGTGATGACAGCTGCAGATTCTTCTGAGAGCTGCATAAATGTAGCAATTCTGTAGCTACTTCTTTTATTGCTTCAAAAAACGAGAGGGAACAAAGAATTTGAGATTTTTAGAATGGGAGAAAATATAAGATGTTAGAACTCTAATTTTCACCTTATATTTTCTGTATAAGGATGCCAATCATTGATTGGTTTTCATACTTATGCAATTTTTTTTTTGAATATATATATATATATATATATATATATATAATGTAAAAAGAAGACTAAGTTGGAGATGAAGAATGATTCTTCTTCACCAACTTCATATCAACATTGTCTTGAATTTTTTTGATAAATTACTCCTTTGTAATTGGTTTATGATAGACCTTTAGTTGATATCCATTCAAAAGAAGAGGTACCTTTGCTTCATCATTTGTCCTTATCCTAACTGCCCCATTGTTAAATACTTTTTCAATCTCATAGGGCCCAAGCCAATGAGTCTGAAATTTTCCTTGGAAGTCTTTGAACTTTGAATCGAAAAAAAGTGCCCAATATCTTGCTTGAAATTTTCTTTCTTTTATGTACTTATCATGCCATCTATACCTTTGTTTCTAAACTAGGCTAGTTATTTGAACTGCATATTTCCTGATCTCATCAAGCTCATTAAGTTGCTGCATTCTGTGCTTTTGATAAATCAAGTCCCAATCTGACTTCTATCTTGAAGGTTTTGATATGGAATTATATTGGAAACACGACTTGCTTCCCATAAATAAGTTCATAGGGAGCATGTACTATTATATTCCTCCATGTAGTTTAGTGGGCCCATAAGGCTTTAGGAAGCCTATTTGCCCAATCCTTCCTATGTAGATGTATAATTTTTGTGAGGATTGCTTCGATCACTTTATTGGTGGACTCCACTTGTCAATTTTCCTATGGATGATATGGATTAGACTTTCTATGTTTGATCTTATATTCTTCTGCACCACCCTAGATGTAAACTGAGATCCCTAATCTGTCACAATTTCCCTTGGGACACCAAAACGAGTGAAAATATCCTCAAAGAGAAATGAAACTACAACATTTTCATTAGTAAAATAAAGTGCTTTAGCCTCTACCCATTTAGTGACATAATCAGTGAAAACCAGAATGCACCTCTTTTGTTTTGATGGTGGATTGATTGGTCCAAAAAAGCCCAGGGCCCACTTCTCAAAGGGTTCGATGAGTACCTGAGGTTGTAAGGGCATTTCTTCTGTAGGAACATGTTTTTCCATTCTCTGACAAGTGTCACACCTTTTAACATATTCCTTGGAATATTTAAATATGGATGGCCAATAATATCCTAAATGAAGGATTTTATAGGCAATCCTCTTATCGGCAAAGTTTCCACCACAAGGTTCATCGTGGCATGCTTTCAGAATTTCAGGCATTTCATCTTCTCGGACACATCTTATGATGATG
Source organism: Pinus albicaulis (assembly GCA_034641835.2). Taxonomy (NCBI): domain Eukaryota; kingdom Viridiplantae; phylum Streptophyta; class Pinopsida; order Pinales; family Pinaceae; genus Pinus; species Pinus albicaulis. Next base: position 1,548,625,192 of record CM076579.1, on the reverse strand, counting down.
AGATCTGTACTTGTTTTATACAATTCATCATTAACCCGTGAGTATAATGCACGTGTTTGAATTATTTTTCTCTTTTCTCTAGGAAACAAGTATGCTAGTAATTTTCCTGTAGCTAAGTAGCTAGCAATGTCTGAAAACAATGGAGATTTAGTAGATATTGCAAAGAGATATTTATTAGGAAAATTATCCTCTACTGGAGTATCATTATTTTTGTTTTGAATTCTAGACAAGAAATCAGCAACTATGTTTTGTTTTCCAGGTCGGTCTAGAATGGTGATGTTAAATTCTTGTAGGAGTAATAACCATCTTGTGATTATGCTATTAGTGATAGATTTATTCGTTAAATACCTAATTTCAGAATGATCTATGTGAATAAAGGTTTCATAGCCGGTAATTTAGTGTTTAAACTTGTTAATATCATGGACAACAACTAGAAGCTCTTTTTCAGTTACAGTATAATTTAACTCAGCAGGAGTCAAATTTTTACTTGTGTAATAGATGGCATAAGGGATCAAATATTTTTGTCCTAATACAACTCCCAGAGATGTATCTGAAGCATATGTTGAAATATGAAAAGGTATTTTCCAATTTTTGTTTTTAAAGTTTCAAATTCCAATTGGCAATCATGATTCCAACTAAATTTACAATATTTGGTAAGCAATTTGAAGAGTGGGGATGCAATTTTAATGAAGTTTTATATAAATATTCTACATTACCTTGTAAAACCTAGAAAATTTCTAACATCCTTTTGACAACTTAGAATTGATAATTTGGAGATGAATTCAACTTTGGATGATTCTACTTTAATTCCATCCCCTGAAATGTGATGTCCTAAAACAATTCCTTGAGTAAACATCATAGCATTTTTCATGACTTAGTGAAATATTTTCTTCTTTAAATATTTTAAGAACCTTTTCCAAATTTTCAAGAGCCTCTTTAAAAGAATCTCCATAAGCTATAAAATCATATATATTTCCACACAATCATGTATTAGATCAGAGAAAATTCCTAATACTTCCCTTTGGAATGTTGCAGGTGCATTCCACAATCCAAAAGAAAGTACTTGGTAAGCATAGGTTCCCCATGGAAAGGTGAATATAGTTATATCTTCATCTTCATGTGCTAATTGAATTTTATTATAACCACTAAAACCATCCAAGAATGAGAAATACTTCTTACTTGCTAATGTATCCAATACTTGATCTATGAAAAGAAATGGGAAATGATATTTTAGAGTAGCCTTATCCAAATCTCGATAATCAATGCATACCCTCCATTTACCATTCTTTTTAGGTACAATCACCAAGGGAAAAACCCACTGACTATCTGAAATTGGATAAATTAAGTTTACATTCATCAATTTTTGCAATTCTTCTTTCACAATTTCCCTAAGATTTGGATTCATCCTCCTTTGAGGTTGTCTGATAAGCCTAGAGTTTTCCTCAATGTAGATATGATGTATGCAAGTCTCAAGATTAATTCCCTTCATGTCACTATATTCCCATGCATATCAGAAGAATGTTTTGATTAACTCTCTTTGTTGGAATTTATCCAGGTTTTTGTTTATGTTTAAAGATTTTCTTAGAAATATTTCAACTACAGAGCTACCAAATTCTTCCATAGAATATAAAGACATCTATCTGATGATAAGTATTCAATATTGCATTGTTCTTGAAAATTATGCTCATCTTCACATTGTGAAGATGTTTCAAATTTTTCTATTGAATTTAAAATTTGAATTTCTTCACTAATATGAGAAATAGTAAAGAGAGGTTTTATATCATTGTGATCATCCATCCATTGTTAATTTTCTATTTCTGTGATTTTTTTTGCTGGAGGATATAGAGTGAATTTATTTGTTGAATTACCATCATAAATGAACATATCACTAGATCTACAAATAATGAAAGCATCAATTGTAGCTAACCAAGGTCTTCCTAATATTAATGGATGCCCCCCCAGGTTGTTCTTGGAAGTTAAGATCATGAAGTCAACTGGATATTCCCAAGAGTCTAAAGATACATATATGTTTTCTAATACACCATCTAGCTTGATTACTGATCTATTTGTTAATTGCAGTAATGTTGGTGTATACTGAAGGTTTGGAAGCCTAAGTTGTTCCATGATTTGTTTTCTCATAATGTTTATGGCTACTCCTAAGTCGATTAATGTATTTGGAATCTCAATATCATTGATATGTTTTTTTACAACTGGACTTCCTGAGTCAAAATATTTTTGTATGGCTATTTTTCCCATCATAATGTCACCAATTTTTCCTGCTAACAAAATTCTTTTCACTTCTTTTGTTTTTCTTCCTGATTTTTTCATGCTCAACTCTCTTATTGTTTTAGCTAGAATAGGAATCTCTTTAATGGCCTATAACAAAGGGATTTTAATACAAACATTTTTCAATTCATCTAGAAAATCATAGTTAGGCCAAAAAAATTGTTTTTCTATCCCTCTACCGATTTGCAATCTTTCAGGAAAAGGAAGGCTAGAAATAGATACTGAAGGTTGCTATATGATAGGAGTTGAGTTTATTGAGTTTTATTGTTTTTGATTTTCAGTATTTGATTCTGTTGAAGGGATGTCCCTTCTACAAAATTTTTATTTTGTTGTAGAGAAATTTCTTCATCAAGATCAACTTTTTCTTGAATAACAACATAAGGATTTTTCATTTCTAATATCCTACCAGATCTAAGTTGGAAATTGTTAAGATCTAGTGGAGTAATCATATAAGTTGGAAATTTTTGTCCTTCTATGTTATAAGCAGTTTGAGCAATTTTATTATTTGGGTTTGGTAATGGCTAGGTAGGTAGTTGATTTGGTCTTTGTGGAAAGGGTAATGAAAGTTGTGGGTTATGATTTTTGAATTGGGGTTGTTGATTTTGTTGTGGAAAATGTTGGGGAGGATAGTTTGGATAGGATTGTTTCTGGTGATACTGAGAGTATCTTCCATAAGGATTTTGCATCCCTCATGTCCAAGGTTGAGGCTGGGACCAAGGTTACTGCCATGATGAATTCCAACTGTTTGGTGGGGGGATGATTATACATTTGATTATTAAAACCTTGAGTTTGTGGCCCCTACCATGGTCTTCTAGAGACAAAACAAAGAGTTTCTACTGAAGATGGAGCTAATTCTTCTTGGAAAACAACTTTAAAACCTGGTATAAAGGGGTATCTTTTTGTTTCATGATTTTTCGCACAAATAACACAGGTCTCTATGACTTTTACATCAAGAGGAAATTCTCTTAAAGAATGTTTCTTCCTAAATTTAGGACATAAAATAGTTAAGGCATCAATTTTAGCTTTCTGTTTGTTTTGTAATTTTAGATATCTGTTTTAAATTCATCAAGCATATTTCCAATTTATGCCCTACTTACTATTCCAATTGCAGATTTATTTACCCTAGAGAGAATAGGATCTCTTGTATTTTTCCCAGTTTTTGCTTTTCCTCTTGAGAGATGAATGCATAATTCAAAAATTTCAGGTAATGGTAGTTGAGAGATATCTCCCTTTCCCATCATGTTAAGAATATCTATCCATTCATCTCTGATGGCCTTCAACAAGAGATATTTTAAAGTATCTTGATCTAGGTGTTCCATTTTATGTCTTTTTATATTGTAATTAAATCTCTCAATTAAGTCTTCCAAGTTCTCATCCTCTCTTTGCATATTTTTAAATACTTCATCCTTCCTATTAATAGGTGTGGAATAATCCAGATATATTTGTAAAAATGCACTTTTAATCTCATCCCATGTCCTAATAGATTGTGTTATCAGACCCATGAACCATTTTAAGGTTGCACCCTTGAGTGTTGCAGGAAATAGCTTCAATTTTTTAAAATATTGTAAGTAGTCATAGGATCTACACAAACCTCAAATTCAAATAAAAATGTTTCAAGATCTTCACTCCTTAATCCATGGAAATTGGGAAGGATGGAAGGTGAAATATTTTTCATTGTGGCATTTGTATCCTCATCAACTATGGGAAATCCAACAGAGTTAGGGTCTCCTCTTCCTCTACCTCTTCCTCCACCTTGTCCTCCACCTCATCCTCCACCTCTTATTCCTCCTCCTATTCTTAAGGCATCTCCATTCATAAATTCTCCTCCTCCTCCTTCCTCGCTTGCCATTGTAGATTACTCATAGCTAATGTAAGGTTCTAATTGTAGAGTTATTTGTTCTTCCTCTAGTTATTATATCAATGGGATATTGAAGAAAGTTTCTCCTTCTTCCTCACTAGGGATTTCAAATGCTTGAGCTAGAATATGTTCTCCTGTAGAGGTGAAAAAGGTTACTCCTTCTGTTGGAGATCTAGGATATTATTCTTCTAAGACTGCCTTAGTAGATGAAGTTGGAGGATATCCTGGTTGGATTTCTAACCTTAAGACTTCTGGGAGTCTATGTCTTGTGGTGAAAAATGGAATATGAGTTTGAGATGGTTGTGTTGCACTACGTGGTCTTGGTGGAGTGAGTGGTGTTACTCGAATCAAACTTCTACCTCTAGCTATGAATCTACCCCTAGAGTCTCTTTCTCTACGCATATATTTTTTATTTTATTTTTATGTAAGAAATAAGGCTTCCTAATTACACTTCCCTGACAACGACGTCAAAATGTTTAGTCAGTTTAATGTCTTAAATTGCAATCATAAATTATCAACCGAGGTTAGTAATCTGATGAAGTGTGGTGCACTATATATGCTTAGATGACCTTCTTTCTTACTTCGTTGTGTATGTTTTATATTGTTTTGGGGGTTTTGTATTTTATGCCTAAAGTTAAGAACCAAAATTGATCTAAGAAATTAAATCTATGCTTCTAAATGAAATATTTAAATGCTATTGTACAACCAAATCTAAATGAATTTTAATGATGAAAAATTAATCTTAAAGAAGAAAGAAAAGGAAATGTTATTTTTATTCTAAAAAAAGGAATTTAATTGAAAATTAATTTTAATGAAATGAATGAAATATAAAATCTAAAAGGAGGAAGAAAAAGAAATGTTGATTAACTAATCTAATTTGCATAAAAATAAATCAAACTTTGAATGGTGAAAATATGAGTTATGTTAGACTTATCTATGCCGGAAAAAATTCTATGGAAAGTATATAATTAAATTGATTCAAAACAAAGCACTATTCTAAATCTAATTGCATTCTACTGATCTTTAAATGATGTTCTATCTATCAACATGAAAAGAATGAAACCATTTTCTACCTTATCCATTGAAAGAATTAATTCTATGAAAACAGATCATTTGATCTATTTCTAAAATAATCAAAACACAATTCTAATATAACTCTGTCCTAGTTTTAAATCTAAGAATGATTGAAAGATAAATTTAATTTAATTCTATTCTACATTCCATAGAATGAAAGAATTAATATTATTGATAAGAAATTAAATGAATGTGCTGATTGAAATCAAAAGCAAGCAAGAAATGACATAGTATCTATTGTGAAAAACATATTTAATTTTAAAACCAATGGTTTTTGTATAACCGAATGCATGAATATATTCAATTGGAAGATGACAGAGTTACATTCAGGAGATGATTTAGGTGAGCGTAAGATCCAACGGTCAACTGTAAATGTAAATAATTAATTCAAGAAACATTTAAAAACTAATTGACATGAAATTAATATACAAAATAGTGAGCAATTTAAACTACGAATTGACAAGAATCTGACCATGAAATAATGAGAAATTAAATATGAATTGACAATAATATAACTACCAATCAACAGGAAATTAAACTATGAAATTGACAGAAAATTAAACTACAAAACAACTATAAAAACCTCCTTTCCGTGCAGGGGCCCTCTGCAACAGAACGAGTCTAAAATCTACTTAGACTATGTGTGCATCAGAGATCTGGAACTGGTCTTCTTTATTAGAAAGAAAGAGTTTGAAAGTGTAACACTGTATTATCACAAAAAATAAGCTTATTCCCAGTTTCAACAGACTAGTTTTTTTTTCACAAATAAAAAATTCGTAACTTTTCAATTAATGATCGGTTACATGTTACAAAAAATGGTAGTAATACTACTGTTCAATTCAAAGAACTCTTACATTCTGCCACAATATCAATCTTCAGGCCATCACGGCCCCAAAATGTAACATTTCAGTGATGAAACTAGTGTCCACATAGTAAGTTCGATGCATAACTTACTAGCTCATATAAAAGCAAAAAAAACAAAATATGAAGTAAATATACATGCCGAATATATAAGAAAGGGAGGTAGTAAAAAATCTCCCATAAGACAGCTGTACGAATAAACATCCAAAACAGCAGGAGCCTCATCTATAAAAGGCCGATGGTAATATCTATAGATCTGTTCATCAGTGTGTTCTGTGATATGCCAGGTGCCCCAGATCAGCTCCAAAGCTTCTTTGGACAGTTGGTCAGCCACTTTGTTCCGAGACCTGTAAATATGAGTCACTGTGATGGAGTCAAAAAGTGCTCTGAGATGGTGTACCTCGCGCAGCAGTTCATACAGTGTGTGGGAGTGACAATGAGAAAGATGATTGAACCAATTGATCACAAGTTGTGAATCACCGAAGATCTGGATGGAGTTGCAGTGAATGTCTCGAGCAAAGGTTAGAAGAAGTCTGAGGCTTTGTAGTTCGGCATAGTTGTTAGTACCGGGACCCAAACCCATTCTGATGTTGTAGTAGTGGTGGTCATTCAAATAAAGAGCTGCGCCCCCACCACACCCGTGTGCGTTGGACACGCCATCAAAATATGCCCATGCCCGGCTATGATCAATGGTTTCAAGAGTCCCATGGGATGGCTTGTTGCGTATGATTTCCTCGGGTATGAGCCGAAAAGTGGCAAGAGATGCAGCACAAATCCGATCACAGTCAATAGGAGTCTCATCGAAAATCTGTTTATTACGGCCGATCCATATCTCCCAAGCCATAATTAGAGGGAGATTGCGTAATCTTGGGTAATGGGAAAAGTGCTGCCACCAATTTTTCCAACCCTCAACTAAGGTGGTGCCCTGCCAATTGAATCTGCAACCCAGTTCAGTGATGACCCGTGACCATATATCTTGGATGATGTTACACTGCAGGAATAAATGGAGTGTATCCTCACAGTCTTTCAGACAGTAACAACATCTAGATGCCCCGTGATAAGCCCTCCTGTGAAGGAATTCCATGGTAGGTATACAGTGCTTAAGAATACACCAGAAAAGGATTCTATGCTTGTGCGGGGTCTTCAATTTCCAAATATTGTTCCACCACTAGTCTTTAATAGGGGGTTCCCTGGGCTTGATCAGGTCGAGGTATCCCAACTTTGGTGTATAATGACCATCTGTTGAAGCAGCCCAAATCAATTTGTCTTCCAGGTCCGAGATGCGAATGTTGGATGCTTTCAGAGCCCAGATGTATTGTTGCCAGTCTTGAGTGCCCGCCTGAGGGATATCAAGGTCACCCGCCTGTAGCCAGGCTTGTTCCCGCCATGAGGAATGTAACATGTCCACGATTTGTGCCAGATGGAAGATGTTTCTGAGTGCAAGGTGCTCAATTATGAACGCCGAAAGTTTATAATAATCCCCACTTCCTGACCAGGAATCAGTGCTAATGTGAACCTTATCTCTCGAAGCTATTTTCCAAGAAATACCCTTCTGTATAATGTGAGCTGCCTTAGTGATATCCCTCCATTTTATTGATGCCCCCGGCCTCAATCTGATTCTGCCTCAGATCCACTCAAGGGGGTTTTGAGGTGAGACATATTTCGTAACCATGACCTCTTTCCATAGGCTCTGTCTGGAAATTTAGTGCCAGCCCATCTTAGCCGCAAGCGCCTGCGAAAAAAGGTGGAGATCCTTTAACCCCCAGCCACCCCATTGTTTGGGCAGATTGATACGGTCCCAGGCAATCCAGGAAAACGTGGATGCCTTTCCTTGGTTGCACCAAAGGAACTGTCTGCAGATGCATTTTATTCTATTAGTAATACCAATCGGTATCCAGGCCAGGGTCATCCAATAGACTGGTATGGCTTCCAGTAATGACTTTATGAGGATTAGACGACCAGCCCTGGATAACCATCGGTTATACCAGAAATTTATTTTGCGCTCAATTTTTTCAATGATCCAGTTCCAGTCTTTGATCTTATAATCGTTTGGTTTGATGTGATACCCCAAATATTTGAGACCTCCATTGATATCTAAGCAGACATAGTCAAATAGATTCATTGAGGTGTCTTGTTCCTGTCTTGAGCAGCCCGTCATGATGATAGAGGATTTTGTGCTATTTGGTACCATACCAGTGGCCCTGCAAAAACAATTCAATAGCAGATCAAATTGTACCGAGTCTTGTCTAGTGCCATTTAGGAATATAAGTACATCGTCCACAAATAAACGGTGAGTGAGATATAAATTATCATTGATCCGGAGCCCCTGCAGTTCTCCCCTATCTTTAGCATTGTTGATAAGCATAGAGAGACCCTCCATGACGAGGAAAAATAGTAATGGTGAAAGGGGGCAGCCTTGACGAAGACCCCACCCCGCATGGAATAAGTCAGATGCTGTTCCATTGATCAGTATGCTGAAGGTAGCGTGACAAATGCAGCTCATAATCTAGTTTATGGAGGTATGTGGAAAACCTGAGTGGATGAGAATGAGATGAAGGTAACTCCAACCAACTTGATCAAAAGCTTTTGTGAGATCAATCTTGAGAATGGTCGATTTCAGACGCAGGGTTTTGATGGAGTGAAGGGCCTCCTGGGCTGAACCAATGGCCTCATGAATTTGCCTATGATTCAGAAATGCAAATTGTTCCTTTTCAATATGAGTGGACAGGAAAGGCTTGATGCGGTTTGCAATGATTTTGGAGATGATCTTGTAGATACAGTTACATAGGGAAATGGGCCTGAACTCATTGAAACTGGTCGGTTTGTCCGATTTAGGAATAAGAGAAATAAAAGTTGTGTTGAAGCCATCATAAATCCTGCCCCGAACCCTGCTATCCTCAATCATAGCCAGTAGGTCAGTTGATATGAGATCAAAGAAGTGGATGAAAAACTCAATGGGCCAGCCATCAGGCCCCGGGCTTTTGTCCCGCTTGAACCATTTCAAAACACCGTCAAGTTCACCCAGGGTGACCGGGGTATTGAGATCATCCCTATGCTCCTGTTCAACGAAAATTTTAAAGTTCTGAGTAATGCGCAAGATATCCGGGAGATTTATATTTGTAGACGCCCTATACAGATTGGAGAAGTGTCTTGTACCCGTCACAGATAGTTGTGCCTGCGTTCTCACTGTAAATCCATTTCGATCAGACAGTTCCCAAAGGGTGTTAGCATCCTTGCGACCATTTGCATGCTGCTGAAAAAATTAGTGTTTTCGTCACCAGCCTGTAACCAAATAGCCCGAATTTTAAGCCTCCAATCTTCCTCTTTCTGTCTCAGCATTTTAGCCTTTTCAGTCTCAAGTGCAAAAATTTGTGCCCTGGATTCCTCAGTACGATAGCCCAACAGATCAACATTTTTGAGTATGCCAATTTTTTCATCGATGCTATGCAGTGCCTCCCTTTCCATTTTCTTTTTATTCCGGACCCACTGAATGGTAAGGTTTTTAATGCGAGTAAGGTTTTCATTTATAGCCCTGCCGGGGTCATGGTCCATCGAAGGTCTAAAGTGCTGCCAGGCCCGGGTGACCAACAGGTGATAATCAGGATCTCACAACCATCTAGAGTTGAATTTGAAAGGGGGCCGAGCTCTATTTGGTCCACATTTGAATTCCAGGTAGATGGGCGAGTGATCAGATTTTCCCCCGGTCCCCACCCATTGTCGTGCACGATTCATAACAGGAAATAGAGACTGTTTAATAAGGAATCTGTCAAGTCTGCGAGCAAAAGCAGCAATTCCAGTCCTCTTGTTCCTCTAGGTAGGTTGAATCTTGGTGGTCTGAATATCAACTAGATGAGAGGCACCGAGCTTTGAGTTAAAAAACTCAGCCAATGGATCCGGGGTAGCCTGGGGGCCCCAAGATTCAGAAATACCCAATGAGAAATTCAGGTCACCCCCCAAAATGATATGGGGGACATCTAATAGAGAACAGGACAAAAGGGAATGCCAAAAATGCTCTCTGTCAGAGCAGGGCCCATAAACATTAACCAGAGTAAACTCAGTCTCAGAACTACCAAAATGGACATTCATAGCAAGAACACCAGACCGGCCCCAACAGTTTATCATCCGGGTAGTTCTATTGTTAATGCCAAGTGCACAACCTCCATATCTTCCACAAGCATCAAGTGTAATGAAGGTCCAATCTGGAAGAAAGGAAGTTAAAGTAGCAGTCACCTCCAACCCCGCAACAAGGGTTTCTTGCAGAAATAGAATATCAATGGCCTTTTGAGCCAACAGGTCTCTGAGGGCCAATCTTTTATCGGGGTTGGCCAGTCCCCTGCAATTGAAAGAGAGACAAATCATGATGAAACAGACATCAAGGGTCGTCTTGCTATAAGGACCCACATAAGAGATGTTTGCGTACCAGCTTCCACTTCAAAGTTTGATCTTTTGATGGCTTTCGCTAAGGCAGAAGGTCTGCCATGAGATTTGGTGGGTATACTACCCTGACCCGGCCCAATATCGAAAGCCTCACCAGATAGTGGATTGGATAAGGATCTACGATAGTAATTGTGCCTCGAGGAGTGAGTCTCCGACGAGGAGGCTGAAAAGCAAGGGGAGGGCTCTGCAGATGTATGTTGGATGATAGGGGTGTAGGATGGAGAGGCCAAAGTGATGGTGCAGCATACCGAAGGAAGATTCAAAGATTTATTAGACACACACGATGATAAGCAAGGTAAGGAGGTGGCAGATGACAGATTGAGGGTTTCATTTACAGATGCAATAATCGGAAAAGTAATGGATGATGAAATATAAGTATAATCAGAATTCAAAGGGCCAGAACAAGAAACAGTACCCGGTATGAAGAGATCATGCTGGGAAGGCATCGACGAGACTGGTGGGCGGGATCTGGGATGCGTGCTTGTCCAGGTAGGCAAAGCCAAAGTTCGCAACTCAACATCGCCAGGTAGATCAAGGACCCTCGACTGCTCTCCCACAACGTCCTGCAAGATACTAGAATCCGGCTCAGTTTGTGTGCCAATGGTATAGGATTTCTTTGTATCCTGCCTGCCAGCCTTCTTCCTTGGACATTCTTTGTATAGATGACCCACCTCATGACATTTCCTGCAGCGAAATGGCACGCCCTCATAGTCTAGAGGTTGTTGCCACATCATCCCATCAAACATCATGTTAAAATTCTCAAATAGACCATCCCTAGTGTCGAGAAAAATCAGGATACGTGCCACTGCTCTGCTGCCAGTAGACAGGTATGAACGATCATGATCCAGGTAAAGGCCAAAGTGGCTCCCAATGTTCTGAAGTGCAGTGTCGTTCCAAAATTGCAGAGGCAGACCTGGCAACCACATCTAGATAGGACCAGCACCCGCATTCTCTTTTTTGGGGTCAAATAGGGGCACCCATCGCTTGAGATAGATAGGGTGCAGTTCTAGGTGCCAGAATTGCTTGAGAACCCAGTCGGAGTGTTCAGGGCGGGTATTTATACAAGTTTTTGGATTAATTGTCTGAGACAATTCTGTCTATAGATAGAAAAATAAAACTAAAATTAGAAGTATATTTAGAAGCAAATTCGTCATGGCTCTCTCTCGATTTTCTACGTAAGAGAAAATCGAGAGTCTTTCGTTTGCTGATCTCGTTCCTTGACTGATATTTGATCGTGAGTGTAGGCATGATTCCTTCTTGAATTCAAACGGGCAAGTGGGATACGATCCATGTGTGGACCATTTCAGAGATACCCATATGACTCGCTTCTTCATTTTCTTCTCAAAACCTGTCAAACAATAATGGTGGCTGCAGAAACAAAGGTTAGCTATAGAATTGCATGCATTCTGTAGCTAATTACAGAAATTAATCTAAATAATATAAAAAAATATAATATAAAGTGGAGATCATCTAAATTCCTTCTCAGATGTGGAATATGTCAATTATTACTGGTTGAAGGCATGAGTTTGTGAAAAAGGAAGAAGAAATGATGGAAAAGGATGTCAAATTCAGAATAGTTTTGAGGTTCAACACTCCTTCTGCTTTGATCCACTTTATTTCCATTTCTTCAAGAATATGTTTTCTAGGTATTGTGCCTGTACACAAGCCTCATCCACTTATTTGGCTTTAAAAACATCAATTTATTCCACAGATGGTTTTCTAAACCACCTAGTGCTTGAGGAGTATATTTGGATTCTTTGTGGAGATACCCAACATTATGGCTATCTTTCTAAATTTTGTGGTGTACTCCTATACACTCTACCCACGCTTATTCTTAAACTAGTGCCATCGGATCCATTGGTCCCCTACATACCTGATAGGGTAAAATTGTGACTTTATGAGGGTTTTAAAGTCCTCACACTTACTCACTAGTGGATCTCCCTCCATCCTCAAGGTCTTCGTGGGGATTTACCACCAGGCTAGGGCATGGTCCTCTAATTTCAAATATGAAAATGAAATCTTATGTTCTTCCTTGATATGATGAACACTGAAATACCCTTATATTTTCTGCAACTAGTGATTTAGCTTCAGAGCGTTGATCTCATCATGGTATAGATTGATATCAAAATTTTCCTCCATTTTGAACAAGCATTGTGAATGGTTCATGACACTTGAACTAGGTTGATATCTTTCAGTTTATTTCTTCAACTCGTTCTTTGTTTCTTTCGATCCCTTGATGTCCTTTTTGATCAATCCTTTGAATTATAAACCCCTTCTTCTATGAATTACCCAATATTAATGCTCAAGGTCGACCCAAGAAGATTAATATTACAACTTATATCTGCAACTTGTGCTTGCAACCACGAAAACATCTCCTCTACAGGATCATGAAGGTTATTCATATATTCGTTAGCTATGAATAAGGATTTTTTACTTTGGATTAGCTGATTTAGATCCTTAGAAAATATCCACAATATACCCAAACAAACCAGCTTTGATACCAAGATGATGTGTAAACTAGCATGGATATTCCACTAGAAAGTTCGTCACAATAAATATGATAAATTATACCTAAAATCTGAAATCTAGACTATGAGGTTTTATTTCTATTTAGATTTATGGATCTACAGTTTATTTGTTATTATGTATGCATGCTAATTTAAATTATGTAGAGAATATATAACAATGAAATAAAAACTCACAAAATATGATCTCAAACAAGATATAAAATTAGAAACCCTTTTTGGAGAAAACCAAGCTAGAAGTCGAGGACCCTCAGCTCTATTTCTCTAAATATAAAATGGTTCCGAGTACAAAGAACTAAGGCATGTGGCCTATAGGCTACTATAGGGCATAAATACTCTTTGTGTGCTCTTTCTCTATCCCTCTTGGCTACTCTATTCATCTATGGAACAAATTCCATTGAAAATAATGGAATCCCTTTTCCTCCTAGTGGCTCAATTATGACACAACTTGATAACCTACTAGTGGTTGGGTTTGATTCCCTCAACGCTTAGCTAGAGTTACATTATGGACTCTTATAGAGTATTATTCATCGTGATCATGTGGATATATCATTTTCCATTAATAATGGGGACTGAGGTGGCATTCTCTCGAATTATGGTGGTGAAAATAGGAAGGTCAACTTTCGAGTGGCATAACTTTTACATGCAAACTCCAATCGAGAAAATTCTTATGTTATTGGAAAGGCCTTTGTTTGTTAAATATGAAAAAAAGGTGCAATGGTAAAGTGATTTTTTTTACCCCCCAAACATCATTTGATGCCTCAAAATATTAATAGAAGGTTTCTGACCCTAATTTTCCAAACTGGGTCCCACAAGTAAAAATAGTATTGTGAGCTAATTACTACACTTTTTCCACTCTAAAAGAATCGATATGGATGGAAAAATATAATGATCCGATCTGGATCAGTAGTAGTAGGATGAGAAGGTATGGGCTGATAAAGAGGACTACCCAGAGGAGTAGATTCAGGAGATGTATTAAAAGATAACATCTTGAGATATGGAAAAATATCTTCCTATAGTTTTTTAGAAACAGCAAGAGGATTAACATTGGCATTGTAAAAATAAATAGAGTATTTGGAGTTTCAAGTATTTTAACTTTGGGTGTTCAAGTATATTTGTTAGGTTTTTATCCAAGCTTCCTATTTTGTGTTATTACTCAAACTCCTAAGCTTCGCCACTAAGGAGGTATTGCTAATTCAAGTTGTTTAGAGGCTTCATATTCTATTATATCTACAATATTTTTTTCAAAAACTTCATTAGTGATATCATGATATAATTGTAGATCTACTTTTAAAGAATCTGAATTTGTGGTCTCTTGTGAGACCTCATGATTAACAACAAATTCTATAGTTTCTTGATGTATATGTTGTGTTACCTCTACAAATTATATATAAATGAAATAATCAAGTAATGAAATCTGTAATGATAAATATATGATATTAACAAGATAATTAGAGTTTGAATTTGTGAGTGGTGTCTAGGACAATGGTGATCTTGATGAATGGATTTTAGCTTTACGTGTTACTCTTCATGCCATTCATTATCAGTGGGCCTCCTTGTAGGGCCAAAATTGTTGATGCTTGGAAATGTATTGGTAAAAAATAGGAGAAACCATCTGATTAAGGTCACAAAATAAGCCTATACTCATTTGGTATGGCGATTCTCACCAATATGCGGGGTCGATTTCCACTAAGGGGATTACTCGTTGATCTAAGGTTGCATGAAAGCATTTCTAAATCCTAAATCTAATTCTAACCTATTTTCAGAAAGTAAGTAATCTAATATATTCTATGTTATTCTAACCCAAGAGCATAGTTTAATGGAATGTGAATTACAAAGAATGGCTATCTAAAAATATAAACAATTCATCTATTTCAAACACTCTATAAAAGCAAAAAAAATGAATAAATTATTCAAACAAGTAGTTAAATGAAAATTTACTTCAATACAACATTCACATAGAAATGGTCATTCACGAGTTCAATTATGAATAAATACAATAAAACGTATCTAATAATTAACAATATTGCAAAAATCAGATCAACTTATACACATCAAGAATAAGTTGAAACACTAAATAACTGTGATTTTTCTCAAATATGCCAAAAAAAATTACATGAATAACAATGCCATACTTAGTTCTCCAACAATAGAAGATTAAAATCACTATTTGGCTCTTTAATTTCTCAAAAAATAAATACTTGACAACAATGCTCAAGGTTTTTTTTTCAAAAACATTGAACCCTTATCTCTTATAAGTGGGTTTATTAAATATGTTTTCAAAATAACTAACTAATTTTTTTTCTCCTACTTTTGTTGAAGAAATAAATTGCAAGATAAATGGTTTTGTAATAAAAGAAAGACAATTAAATGACTTTAGATATATCCTTCTATTCTATTAATTTAGCTTTGTCCATATCCTCCACGTATTGTCTCCATTAAGAAAGTGTACACATGACTTGTGAGATTAAATGTGGGGGTGAAGTATCTAAATTGATTTCATATTCATAAAATTTACCCTCCACATTAATCAACTCTCCTTGTAACCTAGAGGAAATGTTCTTGACAACTTTGGTGCAGCTCCGAGGATGTACCAATAACTGAGTAAGGGATCAATCTATCAACCTGTCTGATTTAATTTTTTGTGTCTTTCCTTTGATTGTGTACATCGAAAATACATGAATCCGTTGTTATTGTTTCTCCCATAAATTGAGCGTTAGGCATGTCAAATTGAATACTCAAATGCATGACATTATCTATCATACCAGAGAAATATTTAAGTGCATCGACAACAAAACTTTGGGAATGTTTAAATCTCCATCACTAGTTGTTGAAAGCAATTTTAATCTTCTATTTCTTGCTTAAGAAATACCGAGAAGGCAATCATGAGTTGACTTGTGGCTTGACTACCAATACATAAAACTTTTGAATTCACCAAATACACGACCATATTTTGATAGTTTATTAGAAATAGAAATGGAAAAACCTTTTGAGAGTATTATGATGAACTTCAATTTGATTCAATATTCTCTAGAAATATGTAACACCCTCCTCCCACATCTACCCAAGTAACCTGCCAACTGGGGCAAACATGTGATGAAGAGTTACTATGATATGATTCAACTCCCTATGTAAGAGTTAAGGAAGTGGAACCCATGGAACACAAAAAACCTAACCTTGTACACATGTAACAAAACCCCCAGGAGCCATCCGACCAATTCAAGTGACCAACCCTTGAGACAAAATGAAATTTTTCTACATTAAATCCTCATTCACTCCCTTGAAATGGGCATGCATGCGACTAGGACCCTCCAATTTCTCCCACAACAAGGCATGCATGCGACTGGGGACTTTTCTGGGTAGTTCTATACCAACGACTTCAGATTTTGTGCCACTTATTCAGGGCCAGTTCTGAAGCCACTGCCCAAAACTCCATGAAACTTTCAAAAATGAAAAATAACATCAAAACAATGATACAAATGTAAATACTTGAACGAAATTGACTAGACCTCTACTAGCCATGACAAACATTTCGTCAAACATGTCACAAATATGCATTCTACAAGTTTAAACAACAAATCTAAGGATATGGGTCTCACACTTATTTGAGAATCATTAAGAAGCAATGATGCCTCATCACAATAACTGCATTACCATCTATTAAGCCATTCATTCATTGTACATTCAGTTTTTAACCAAAACATGATGAGATCCATACATTATCACTGTCATAAATCTTAGTCATAACTAACACATAACCAACATAAATATCAAGGATATAAAAACCATATAAGCCACATATACACAAGTATATTTACCCATATAATACAAATTAAAAGAAGCTCTTAATAATGAGTGAAAAGGCCAACCACGTTCAAGACTTCCACCTTCCACCCGAACATAGATTGGCTGATCCAAATCTCTCTTCATCCAATCACCCTCGTGCCATATTCCAAACATGAACGTTGGATCTCATAGAAAAAATCCATCAAAACCAAACCAAGGCTTCCATAGGCCAAACCACCTCAACCCTCAACCAGTGATTCAACCTAATTGTTAGACATCACTATTCATCACCAGATTGGTCTCTACCCATGCTATCCAGGGCTCCAGAGCATTTTATCCAACCAAGGCCCCAAGAATAGTAACTTAACCCATATTTGCTATTGGGCTTCAGAGCGTTTTTCCAAACAAGGCTCTAGGACTAGTAATGCAACTCGCAGAGGGCTCCAGAGAATTTTTTTAACCAAGACTCCAAAATACTAACTCAACCCAAGTTGTTACATGGCTCCCGAGCGTTTGTCCAACCAAGGCTCCAGTAACTAATAACTCAAACCACATCCAAAGGAACATGAGAAACAACCAGAAAACAAAAGGAAAAAACTCCCACAACACCATGGATATCAAGGAAATGTCAAGGCTAGGCAAAATCTCAGTCAATATATCTAGGAAATACTCCATGACAATGAAAAAATCATTACTAGGAAACCAATTGCACAAGCCATGCATGAAAAAACTAGTGAGTAAATCATACATCCAACTCGGTACCTGCAAGAAAAAATCGTTGTAGATGTTGATCCCGATGTGCTCTTTCACTTTCCTGCTTTTCCTTTTCCTTCTTGCTCCAAATCCCAAGTATGCCACACTCCTCCAAAAATGCTCCAAGAAAACTCTCCTAGAGTATGAGAGAGAGAGAAATAATGAGAGCTCCAAAATTGAATTGACCAAAAGTTGAACTGAAAAAAAAGGTACCAACTGATCCTCATAAACCTTTTTATTAATGAGGCCTCTAATTTCTTCAAATTTCCATTATTTTCCTCCTCACATGTGACCTGTGACCTTTCACCTCCCTTTTCTCCCATTTTCCATTTTTTTCATTAAAAAATGCCAAAAAATGCCACTTTTGCCTTTCCAAATCCTTATCCATTGCATTTTCTAATTTCCATAGCCATAAGAAACCAAATTAACCCCCGCGCTAGGATTTTTTGCCCAATATTCAACCTGGAATATGAATCTTGCGACCATTGTTATTATTTTTCCTTTATTAACTTTATTACATAAAATTTTAACCAAGGGTTGTTACAAAATCTTCTTGGGCCAAACTTATTGTTAATTTTCACTTAATGCCTCTTATCTAAGGAGGTTTTCATCTAAGATTTTCTCTTGCAACTCTTTAACCTATGGTATCAATTGATTTATTTGGAAATATTTTTTAATTATTGAGTTGACATAAGTTTGTTGCACCTATTGTATTCCGAATAATTTTTGTATAGGATTTATTGAGTGGTTATTATGTTTCTATAAGATTGTAGTAGTCCTTTGTTGTTACTCGACCTCAATGTGAGACTATTATTGTTTCAATTTGTTTTCAAGAACATTTATCATGTTTTGTTGTTGTTTGATTGTTTGTCTCATATAGCTTATTGACCACTTTTTGGCATGGGAATATGTCCCAATAGAAATAGCCACTTTATCTTCCAAATCATCTTGAGTGAGTTTGGATGCATCCCATTACATCATTTTTCTTGTAGGGGATCCTTCTTTCTATTCCACTCTCTTCCTTATGGGTCTCCCTTTGATAATTGCCTTCTCAGTACTACTGAAAAATGAGCTACTAGAAGGAAGTTATTCTTCGTCAACAAGCTCAATATTATCTACAAAAATGACATTTGGAGAAATAATACTTAGTGTTAGTATGAATCTTTATTCGAAGTGTACGAAAAAATACCACTTTAGCTACGCATAACTTATAGCCCTAACAACAGAAATGATTGCTAATATCTTCAGATCTGCAATTAGATGATTAAGACAAATGCTGCAAAAATCTAGATCTATGCATTAGAAGACATTAAACAGTAGAAAAATAAGATTTACTCCATAGATCCAATAGACAAGACAAGAATATATCCAATGAATATTTTTATTAATGGCACCTGGGAGGAAAACACAAAGAGGGTGTTCCCTGTTCTCCTCAATGGGATGGGTTCTTGTGAGTCCTTAGCACTTCATATTTAGAACTTCTCTCTCTTGATGGTGTAGAAAACCCAGACACAAATGGAAAAGTATGGCTATGATTATGGATCAATAGCCAGACCAAGTGTTGAGATCCAGAGTGATCTTTAGGCAACAAAAGGTGACAAATGAATGGGAAAACCCTTCTATTTATAACAAAATATTGAGTTAGTCTAGATCTTGGTGCATAATTAAAATATTATTAACCAAATCTAGATCCAACTTTTATGGAACATTTTATTATATTTGTTGGAGGGAAAAGGTATTTGACTTGACCCAAATCCCCTTATTTGTAAATAATAAATAAATAAATGATTTATTTATTATTTTAAGGATGTGATTAAGTAATAATAAACAAATAAATGATTTATTTATCATTTTAAGGATATGTTTGAGTAATAATCAAATAAATAATGATTTATTTAATTATTTAAGGGTGAATTAGTCATATTTAACAAAGAATATTATTTAACTAAGAACAATTATTCTTAGAAAATAATAAGATAAATAATGATTTATCTAATTAATTTCCTTGTTTTGGGTTAAATATAACCAGAAATATTAATTAAACTACTATTTAACTAATTATTTCTTGAGGAAAATCAAATAAATATATATTTATTTAATATTTCCTTATGGGGTTTCCTGTTTAGACCATAAAAAACTTAATAAAGGTGATTTACTAAGTTATTTTCATAGTGAAAGCAATTTTACTTGGAGTAAAATTGGTCTTACATGATGTACTTGGGTCCATCTAATGATAATAGGTTAGATGACCAAAAATGGTGTAAACAGATTGTCTCTGAAGGTGCAGCTGCTAGAGCTAATCGTATGACCGCACGTTGTAAGAACTCAATCACTAGACATCAGGGAAGTCAAAGAGAGAGAAGAGGACAAACTAAAGCGGTCAAAAAACTAGACCTCAGAGGCGGCCAGTGGATATATGTTCTTTGGAGGAGTACTCCTATGGCAATGAGGTATATCATGTTTGGCCGAATAGTACAAACAATAAGGCACCCAACAAACCAAGAAACACAATGATAAAGTATATGTTGGCAAAAACATGAGCCAGATGAATAACATGATAATGAATCCCACACACATATTGTGCCTAGGATAATAGCCAGGACTTTGTACAATAATATTTGAGTGCATGAGATATAAATACAACTCCAGATGCCCCTGAAAACAGGAAAGGGCTCTAAAAATATGACTGATACATGCAAACAAAAAGCGCTGCAAGCGGCTAAGGCCGACATCATCAAATGTATGGAGCGGCATCTAAGGCTATGATGAAGAGGTCATTGGAGTGTGTGGGGGGCTACCTGTAGGACCACCCCCTCATGAGGGCTGAGACATCTCACACACACTCGAGAATCATCGATGTCAGCTGCTGCATCACTGAACCATCGAGTATATGGATCTCGATCATGCTGAAAGGCGCTGGAGCTGAGAAAAAATCAAGTCAAAGGGAAATAATGAGTTCCTTTACCTGATCTGAGGCACCGAACAAGAGTAGAAGCTAGAACCAAGGTATATCGCCCTCTAGACCTGTCTTCTGGAATGAATGAGTTGATGTTGACAGAAGGAGGTATTCCATAGGTGAGGCAATAAGGGATCCTCAACTAGGGCACGAGAGAAATAGTTGAGTGACTGACAGACTGACACCAATGATGATCATGAAATGGAAGGGAATGAGTAGCGAATGGACAACTTCCCTTGTTAGAGCATAAAGGGCACGAATGACTTGGAAACAACTGACACATCATCATGAGGGATAGGGGACAACCGGACAGAAGGCCATAATGTGCGACACGAGAGAGGGACCAAGAAATGAATGATGGGGGACTGTGGAGAGATGTAAAAGGAACTCGAGATAGACTCCATGAAAGCAATGATGACTCAACTCGGATGCTCTAAACAAGGGTGACTCGATGGTGCTACCACATATTAAAAGGGGCCAATGGGGACTGTAAAAGCATGAGTACCAGATGGTGACTCATGACGAAAGTCGACACGAGCATGGAAAAGTATGGAGGCAACATGGTGCCCCCGGTACATGTGTTGCAAGTGAATAAATTCAATTTTTGTGGAAGGGTGAAGTGGCACTTCTTGGGAAAATGTGTCCCGGTGAAGTATCAAATCATTAAAAACTAATAGATACCCATTTGAGGGCTCAGTGAGAGATTTCCAATGGTGTGGATGGTTTGGTAAACAGAGCTACGGTTGGATTGCGGCGAGCGAAAGAAGAAACATGGGTTTCTCTTTTAATAAGGCATTTTCCCTCCAAATTCATTCATTTGCATGTGGAGCTATGGTGAATGTGTAGAGGAGAGAAGGCCCTAAATCTTGCGGTGATCATAGCGGACAAACCAACCATTGGAATCAGAAGCTATCAGTTGCAAGTAAGAGGCCTAACCCTACACTTTCTTTTCAGTGGATTAAAAGTTCAGATTAGGTCCCTAATGTTCAGTAAAATCCCTCCACTCCTCCTCATGGCCGGGTCGCACTTTTTGGGCAAAAACTGCGACCTGGGTAGCAGGTTTTGGCTAGATAAGTGCGACCTATTCCAGGTTTGGCCTGAAAAGTGCGACCTTTCCGGAGGGGTGTTTCGATGTTGTTTTTTGGCTGAGAACTAGGGTTTTTTTATGAGAAACAGTCTTTCCTATCTGCATACTGATTGATATGATGGTTTTGTGCAGGTATGGTAGAGTTACGGATCAACTGGAGAGAGAGAGACCTGGGCGCATTGCGTTCAGAGATCCGGGAGGATCAGGGTGTCCGCAGTGCTTTGGCCAGGTTTGGGGTTCTGAAGTTTATGGAGAACCCCTTGATGAGAGTCGAGGAGCCCTTATTGGCTTGGATTGTCAGCTAATGGGACCCGCACCATGAGGTATTTATAGTGCAGGGGCACCAGATCGAGTTGACGGTCCAGGATATATATTTCTTGACTGGTCTCCCACCACTTGGGATGGTAGGGAATACTCAGCCAATATTACTGCGTGGGCGGAATGTCATAAAGTTTGTAGAGTGCCATTGTCGTCCAGGTCTCCAAGTCAAGGGGACTTAGATACCCATCGGGGATTTGGAGAGGTTAGAGACCCGTGCTGTGGCCGCAGTAGTGCTGCGGATCCTGGGCAACTAGGCACTCCATTACATTACGGGGGGACAGATGATGTTGGTGGAGAGTGTTTTGAGTGGGACCTACTATGGGTGGGCCTAGATGGTGTTGTCGTCGTTGAAACAATAGTTGTCACTATGTAAGCGGAAAGTGAACCATGATTGTGCGTATGGTACATTTTTGTGCTCTTTCTTCTTTGAGAAGATCCCAACACTTCGAACTCGCATACAGCTCCTAAATGGGGGCCCAAGAGAGCCTAGGATGTGCCAGTGGGGGCGACTACTGTGCAAAGGAGGAGGTGGAGCAATTGGACGAGTGTTTTGTCCTAATTTGTTTTTTCATTGGGATCAGATGCCGCTGTATATAGACGACTATCCCTATAGTGGGATGAGTTATTGTGGGGACCTGGATCTGCCACTTCCACCTGGTCATATATGGGGACTAGATGGTAAGTGCCACATTGCTGATCTTTTATGTGCATGTAAAGTTTTTAGAATATTGTATGTAGCACTGATTCTTTTATTTTTGGTATGCAGACACGACACTGGTAAAACCGGCTGGGTACATGGGGCGTCCTGCAGTATCAGGGGCCGCAGGATCTAGTGGACCAAGAGCACAACAAAATGAGGATGCAGTAGCCCTTCTGGAGGACATCCATCATAGATGTGAGAGGCTTCTGACTGGTGTTTTGGAATGTGGATGGCAAGACTTAGATGACCAGTACATAGAGCCATGTATTGGTTTACCCTCAGAATGGCGAGGGGTCATGCGACACATGGAAATGGACGGACAGAGTGTTCGTGATATACGAGCTACGAGGGCAGAGCCATTGGTTTGGGATCCTCTAGATAGTGATTAGTGTGTAGGGGCATGTCGTGCCCCCATTTTTGAGTTTTTGGTAACATGCTATGGGCATGTCATATGTATCAGAGTTGATGAACTCTAAAACATTTTATACGACACATATTATGGATATGCATCGTTTTGATATTTTTATGTTATTGTCTTGTGTTAAATGTGTGTGCTAAATGCCAATCCAGAATGTGGTTTGCAATGCTATCTACGTAGTGATTTTGTGCTCTAGGTACATGACTAAAAGTAATGATTTCAAATTCACACATCAAAAGCTTCACTCGTAAATATCTTTTGAAAAGGATAGGATTATGCACACGATATACACCATTCAATTGCATGACAAGAAGTAGGGAATCTAAACGAACATGAAGGTGGAGGATGCGATGTGAAAGGGCATCGGCTAATAAACCTCGCAAAACATCATATTCGGCCTGATTATTGGTAGCAGTACCAATGCATACACTGTTTGAAAGAACAAGCACCTGCAAAGGGGTAAAAATGGCCCAACCTACTGAGGCTAAATTCCAGGAGTAGCGACTTGCACCATCGGAAAAATCGATATAAGGTGTCGACGGGAGGTCCCTCTGAAAGGTGCCACAGGAAATTAAATGGGAGGATAAAGAAAAATGCTGTCAACCTGAGCGCATAGTAGAAATTGAATGCACTCTGCGAAAGGGAGTGATCTGGATAGGATGTATACTTCCCACATGCCGCCGGTGAGGGGAAGTGTGGGGGCTACTGGAGACGTAGCTTGAGCTCAGGCTGCATAAGTCACCAATGGTAGGGATGATGGCATCTTTTTTTTGGGCAGGAAAGATGAAGTCAGGGGTGGACGTGGCTTCCATGATGTCGTTGTCACAACAGGAGGTGGAAAGACAGGAGGAAGGGAGACCACATGATGCTGCGGGGCTACCTGAATCATCATCATGAGAAGAAATACTCACATGCGCATCTTCGTGGGATATGACGTAAGAAAAAGTAGATAAAGGATATACTGATGTTGAACCTAGGGTGTTTGCTGAAAAGGGGTCAAGTGAAACAACAGGAGAAGACTCAGAGGTAGATTCTGTCGAGGGTCTCAAGGATGATGAAAGGTAGAGGATGGTGGCCACATGCTCCGTCATGTCGACATCAGGGGGGGAATGTAAATGGGAGCGGGTAAATTCTCGGTCTGGCCTGTAGGATATTGTGCAAGTATGGGAGAAGCAGATTGGTTCTATTCAATCTCGTATTCCTGAACTACCTCTAAAGAGGCATGGTAATGCGTCAAGCAGGGACAATGATGAGAGTAATGGCCATGGATACCACAAAAACCACACGGGTGTTTGGTGTGAATAGTCTTGTTGTTCTTGGTAATAGTCGATGACGAAGTAGAGGTTTCGGGGACTGTCGACTCAGGGAACATGATATTAACCATGGGCTTGATGCAGGGCAACTCAGGACAAGTATGGGTGGCATGACCGATGACATCACACAAAGCACAGGGCTTTGGAGGCGGAGGAGGTTTAGGGTCAGTAGGGGCCACTTTTTCCTTTGAGGCCCTTTTGCGAGCTTTTCCCTTCTTACCCGAAGCAGTCGCAATAGGAGGCGGTTCCTGTTGAGGTGGCTGAGGCACTGTGACAACGGGAAAAGTCAAGGGGACCGGTTGAACCAAGGTCAAAGCAAGATAAGGTTTAGGTTGACCTGGCAGGGTGGCAGTTGGAGGATCGAGGTACCAAACTGGGAGCCCAATAGTCAAGTTAGGCAGAGAGAGGGTGGCCATGACAGGTGCCATATAGATGCCTGGTGGAGGGACTAGGAACGGTATCTGATCGGAGGGGTAATGGCCAGGTGGGACGACTCCTAAATGGTTAAGGCCTGAAGGAACTGACCCAGGAGGATAAAAATGCTCATAAGTACCAGCTGAATGGCCAGGAGGAGGAGGTCCAAGAGGCTGCATCGAAGGGCTAGGAGACGGCTGCTGAGGGCGAGGGTGCTTCTGACTAACCAAGGTGGGCCTCTTGAGAGAAGCCCGAGATGATTGCATCATGAAAACATTCGATGAGTTGGGATCAGAGATAGGAGGAGGAAGACTAGGGAAATTACCAAGCAAGGAAGAGTCCTTGTAGATGCCAGGTAAGACACTGGTCAAAGGTTCAATGGTTTTCTTGTTGGTCACCAAAGAGATAGTGGATTCAGGGGAGGTCTGAGCCTTTGGCTCGTAATATGTCAACTAGCCAATGGTGACTATCTTTCCGTTATGGGGGAAGGACATCTTTCGGTGAGCCGCAGAAGGGACAACTGACATTGCATAAGTGTAGATACGACCCAAAAGAATGTTGTAATCCAAGGGAGCGTCTATGACTTCTGCGTCAATGCAAATTGTCTTTCCCGCAGGAGTGATAGGAAAATTCCGGAATAAGCCAATGGGCTTGGAGGCGTGGCCATCCCATGCTCGCAGAGTGATCATGGAAGGGGCCATCTCAAGAGATCTGAGTTGTTTCCAAACCGAATCGGACATCACACAGGTGGATGCCCCCTCATCAATAATGCACCAAGAAACGTTGGTGTTCCGGATCTTGAATGGGATTTGGAAAGAAATGAAAGCAGGGAGGGGAGGATGTTCTGACCGGTCAACATCAAAGAAAATCAATCGATCTTTGGAAGGGTCTACAGTGCCCATGGCAGACAGAAGAGATTTTCGTTGTGAAGGGCACGACTGGAGGAGTTCCAGCATTGAAATGGTAGCAGGGGATTGTGCCAAATCATCGACTATGCTATATGAATGGGCGGCTTTGCCAGAAGCAGAATTTTGGCGTAGTGGACCCTTAGAGATCTTGGTATGAACCTTTTCCTAGGCTAAGGGATCTTCAAGGGGCCATTAGGTGTCAAAAGAGGCTCTGTAGAGACCGTAGGAGGTGGCTCGGGGACAGACGCAGTGGGAGGCTTGCTATACTGACGGGACCGAGTCTGAAGATTGATGTCTACGGTTGAAGGTTGATCATATTTCATCATGAGAATCTGGTCATTGGGGGTACCAAACGGCAAAGGTTGGGTAATAGTGTGGTATACATAAGGTTGGGCAAAGAAAGGAGGCATGATGTACCCTGAATACGTGCTACCAAGAGGGGAAGATGTGCAAGGGTTACTGGCCTTCTCCTGAGGAAAATCAGAGCCCATGGGAGGTTGAGAAATGATGACACACACACGGAACCAAGGAAAAAGAGACCGACAAGGGTAGGGAGGTGCATAATCAAGTGATTGCAATGTCGAAACAAGGGCAAAGAGGTGCAGGATCAAATGATTTCAATGTTTTAGAGTCTTTGCTTGGCAGTGTTAACCAAGCCCTTTTTGACTTAGGGTGTGTTTGTAAAAGTGTGTAAATTTTAATTTTTAAACCCAGACATTTGTAGAGAAAAGAAAAAATGTGTTGTATAGCTGTAAATAACCCTGCAAATGACAATATATAGGCCTGCAAAACAGAAAATAAACAGCTAATCATGCAATAATCTAGACCCAAGAAGGTGGGCCTCTCAATAGCTAGTCTATAGGTGAGTAAAAAACTAATCTAAACACACTTAAAATAGGATAATAGATCTTGGGTCAAGAGGGACAAAGATCTAAAAGACAAAATCTGCTGGAAAGTGGTGCAGCAAACAACAACAAATCAGAGGAAAATTGTTGTAAAAAGAGGGGGCGAAAGGCTATCTCTAGGAAGGAAGCGGAGTGCCCCCTAAGGGAAAACCCAAAAAAAGCTAAAAGAGGAGATTTGGATGGATAACAAGCCAATTTGAAATGGATCTGAAGATGAGGTATCAGATCTAAAAAAATGGGTGAAGACTCTGAAATTTCAGACAACCTGCAACAACAAACACTCTTCCACAAAAAATGGAGGGTATTGAAGCCCTAGTGGGCTAGGTTCCCACTTAGTTGAGCGAAACATAACAAGTATAGGTCCAAACAGGTGGAGACGGAGGTCAGACAACCCTGAACAGAGGCTCAGCAGAACCCATAAAACTTTCAGAAAAATCCTTGCAGAAAGTCCAGGTCGCAGTTTTTTGCCTGTTTTCAGCAGAGATTGTACTTTTTGGGCTGTAAAGTCCGCCCTGGAGGTCCAGGTCACAGGTTTTGGGCAGAAAAGTGCGACATGCACTTCCGACACTCTCGGTGGTAGGTTTTAGAAAAATTTGTCGTCTCAGCTGCTGCTAATATCTGTCACCTGCGCAATGGGTCCGAAAACATGCGGAAGTTAGAATTTTTATTGTTTTAGGGTTTTATGGGTTAAAAAAACATCAAGAATAAGAAAAACAAGGGGCTGAAGAGAAATCCTATGGTTTGAAGTAGCTGGATATGCGAGGATCAGAAAAACGACAGCTGTCGTAATGGTAAACCCGTGTGGAGTTGCCAGTTGTTATTATGAATCTTGATTCGAAGTGTACGAAAAAAGACCACTTTAGCTACGCATAACTTATAGCCCTAGCAACAAAAATGACTGCTAATATATTTAGATCTGCAATTAGATGATCAAGACAAATGCTACAAAAATCTAGATCTATGCATTAGAAGACATTAAAAAGTAGAAAAATAAGATTTACTCCATAGATCCAATAGACAAGACAAGAATATATCCAATGAATATTTTTATTAATGGCACCTGGGAGGAAAACACAAGAGGGTGTTCCTTGTTCTCCTCAATGGGATGGGTTCTTGTGAGTCCTCAACACTTTAGATTTATAACTTCTCTCTCTTGACGGTGTAGAAAATCCATACAAAAATGGAAAAGTATGGCTATCATTGTGAATGAATAGCCAGACAAAGTGCTGAGATCTAGAGTGATATTTAGGCAACAAAAGGTGACAAATGAATGGGAAAACCCTTCTATTTATAAAAAAATAGAGCTCTACTTAGATCTGGTGCATAATTAAAATATTATTAACCAAATCTAGATCCAACTTTGCGGAATATTTTATTATATTTGTTGGAGGAAAAGGTATTTAACGAGTCAACTTTTATTAAATAATAAATAAATAAATGATTTATTTATTATTTTAAGGATGTGATTACAATTTTAAATAAATAAATGATTTATTTATCATTTTAAGGAAGTGGTTGAAGGATAATCAAATAAATAATGATTTATTTAATTATTTATGGGTGATTTAGTCATATTTAACAAAGAATATTATTTAAATAAGATTTAAATAATTATTCCTAGAAAATAATAAGATAAATAATGATTTATCTAATTAATTTCCTTGTTTTGGGTTAAATATAACCAGAAATATTAATTAAATTACTGTTTAACTAATTATTTCTTGAGGAAAATCAAACAAATGTATATTTATTTAATATTTCCTTATGGGGTTTCCTATTTTGACCATAAACAACTTCATAAAGGTGATTTACTCAGTTATTTTCATAGTGAAAGCAATTTTACTTGGAGTAAAATTGGTCTTACATGGTGTACTTGGGTCCAAATAACGATAATAGGTTAGATGAACAAAAAGGGTGTAACACTTAGATAGGTAGAAGTATGAGTTTTAAAAATAATATTTGTGGTAATAATCCATAATTTTTCCTTATGTTGATGAATTTGAATATTTTTAGAGGTAGGTGTATGAAACTCCTGTGTAAGAGTTTGACCTTGTGGCAAAATATTCTTGACGTGAGATCTACCCAATTGGGATTTTTTAGTCTTCATTTTCTCAAATTGGACCTATTTAGTTGGTTCATGTGGTACTATTGTCATAGTCTATTCCTATGAAACTGTTTTTCTATACAACAACCTCCATTTATTTTAATAAATGAGGACCCTTTAGAAATAAATAGGAAATTTAATTTTAGTTTTAAAACAAAAAACTAGGAAAATAGAAGCTTTCTTTTAAAGTTTTCCGCTTTATTTCTTGAGCGCATCGCAAAACGCATAGCTTATAACTTAAAATGACTCACAAATTCTCTAAGCTACTTGAGCTACGAAAAGCGCTAACCTTTTTCGAAGATATGTTTTAAAAGCCTTGAATAAATTCAATTATCATTATAAACTCTTTATCACATCACACCTTATTTAATGATCAACTCATAAAGTAATTTTATATAAGTGCGATTGCATGGACCTGACGAGCCAAAAAAGTATCAAAGATAAATCTTTAAATTCCTTTAAGCACAACTGCATGGCTTTTTGAATGCGCATTTCGCATAACTTAGCCGTAAAACAAAACTATTATCGCATAAAAGTTGTGATGTGCAGTTTTCGCACATTGCATTTTGCAACATTTATGGGTAAACATTACAAGAGGTAAAAGTTTTATATGGCGATATGCGAATTCACGACATTTAATTTCTCAAGCATGCGAAGTGTCTTATGTCGTATCAAAACGAAATTCGAGATCTAACGGCTTTAAGTTGATTGATATATATTTCATGTGAAGTTGTAAGAGTTCTGACTTTGAAATTATTATCGATGATTTTTTTTATATTTGAAAGGATTCATATCTATTCGCGCATGTTTGATATAAAAACATATTTGATTCTCTATTCTCTATATTTTTTATGATGTCCCTATTTACTTGAAATTAGGAAACCATTTAACGAATCAAGGAAGATTTAAATGAGCAAGAAGGGGAAAGAGATTTCTCAAGCACTGCCTATTGAAGACTCAGAGATGTCTCCCTTATTCTTAGACACTACCTGCAACAAAGAATGCGACATTTACTCATGGGAAACAATGTATAAACTGTTTGAAGATGAAAAATCAAGAGTAATAACCAAAATCTCTACAACAGGAATGACATCTACTTTAGACGCGACCTACTTTGAGGTTGCATGTCCATTTGTCCACAAGGTAGTAGAAAGACCGAAAATTATCCCTTCCACAAACATGGTTAAGTGGGTAATTGACCACTTAAGCATAGATGACAGGAAATTCAAAGATTAAAAGGGAGAAGACTTAAGATCTTTCAGGGCAGAAGACTTAAAAGCATTGTATCATCTACCCTCCCCGCAACAAAAGTATGCCAAATATTTTCTACAAAGCTTTAGAGCAGAACATCCAGATCTCATGAAAGTCATCAAAGAATGGAAGGAAGAGCAGGGAAAGTTGAAGCGAGATAAAATTGATACATACCCAATTTCCCAAATTCCTTCCCCTTATTGTTATGCTACCAGTATGTTGTGTAGATTGTTTGCCAAACCTGATACCACTAAGTTTTCAATAGAATGGGTTCCATTGATTGACGCAATCATCAATTCATAAATTATGAATTGGGCAAACATCCTATATGATAGTTTAGCCAAACACATTACTGAATATAGGAATCAAAGGAGTGCTTCATCTAGAGAGACACCTCCCTTTTATATGTCTGCCTATGTCATGGACGCCATCTATTTTAATTCTAGTTTTCCTACCATGGGATGGAAATGGACTACCCAAGACCCTACCCTAATCCACATTTACCATAGAGACCTCTGGGATTCAGACTTCCACCTGCATTTCTATAAAATTTGTTATGGATTCATATTTCCTATGCACCAAATGATATTAAATAAAAAGGCCCCTAGGGTTTCTGAAGAGGCCAGCGCAGATATTATTTCTGTGGCTAGGTGGTTTATAGAGGAAATTTTACATATATCAAAGTATTCAGGAGTTATGTTTCTCCCCATGTCTTACCTTATTATGTTCCTGATAAATGTCTTGCACGAGAGATAGCTTGCCAGCTTGTTAATGGTATCACCAAACAACTGAAAGATGCTAAGAAGGCCATTTGGCCTAATTTCCCTGTACATTGTGGCACTTTTGCACTGTATGATATTGGCCATATCTACAAGGAGGTTTCCAAGATCAATCTATTGAAATTGGCATAAATTCCAAAGAGGATATACGATCCAAATGATGTAATTAAAAATTACACTAGAGAGCTCAAAATGAAACCTTTTGTAAAGGAAACAAATGGATTTGATGATCTCTTCCAAGGCATAGACAAATTTTCAGATATAACCAAGTTTGTATCCATCCAATTGAGTCAAGATTATTTGGAAGCTTTCCAAGTATATATAAATAAGATATTGCAGAGAGTTCCTGTCAATTTGTTAACTATTAAAGATGTCAATAGACCTATGCCAAGTATCAACTTGGATAATGAAGCTAAAGACATGTCAGAGGATGAATCAGGACAATCACATCATTAATCTCACAATTCGTATCACTCTGAAAATGAATCTGAATCCAGAAAGGATAGAAAAGAAAAGATAATTGATCAGGTAATCCAAGAGATAGAGATGCATGAGTGAAAATAAAGTAATAAAACAGAGTCAACGTCTCAAGAAGTTCAGCACAGTCATGACACACTAGATCAGTCTGAAAAATCACAAACAAAGAATTTTAGTAGTGAATGGGAGGAGTTTTCTGAAGCAATAAAAACTCCTAAGGCTAATCCCAATACTGATCAAGTATCTAGTTTTCAGGCACCTAAACATTCCCAGAAGATAGTGGAAACTGTTAATCCACTACAAAAAGTTCCAGAAACTCATGATTGAGAGATCATACCGGCCTACCGTACAGAAAAGATAGTTTTACAAGTTCAAGAAATTCCTTCACTAGACATTTTCTATAGTCCTAGCTATAAGGCTGTAGTTAAGAGGCATAAAAGAAGAAGAACTGATGAAAAAACCTCAAATCTCACAGATGAATCAATTGATGTATTGTGGAAAGATTCCTTAGATGACCCTATAGAACATCTAACTAAATTATCACAATACACAGGGGCATATGCTACTTCCACCGTTGACAAAGCTACTGAAGATAGAGTGTTGCTGAAGCAAAAGGAAGCTAGAGTACAAGAATTAGAGAGGCTGTTAAATGAAGAAAAATCCAACTCTAATGAGTAAATCAAAGAAAATATGGCCCAATTTCAAAAGGATTTCGAAAGCCTCAAATTACAGCATCAAATAGAGATAAATGAGAAAAAAGCACAACTGGAAACAACAATGATCATAATACATAGCCAACCACAATTGGAGCAGTTTATTAAAGAAGCATTGGATATAAATGCTAAATTAAAGAAATAATAGGAAGTATTTTGTCATCAAGCTTCTATGATTGACTCTTATTGAGATTTGAATAAAATACTGATCCAACAGATAGCTATCCATAAAATTGAACGTGAAAGACTTGAAAAGAAGATCAATGAACACATTCAGTGGCAAGTATCAGACTCAGGAAAGGAATCAGATCTACCTCAGGTAGATAAGTTTCATAAGGAGATTCTATTTAGCGATTGGGAAGCACAAATCAAGCAAGCAGATAAAGCAGCAACGAAAACATCTAAGTTATCCAATGAAATTATTGAATCTGTATGTGAACAACTGGTAAAAGCAGAACTTCTTAAAGAAAACACTTATGAAGTGTTTTTAGAAGCAAAATATATAGAAGCATAGTGGAAGCAGAAATCAAAAACAAAGGGTGAAGTAATTAAGAAGGTAAATAAGTTTGATCAAGAAAATTATTGGAATTTTCTGATCAAACCTTATCATCAGTATCAGATTCTGCAATCCTTAACAAATTCAACAAGAAGATCACAACCCATAACTTCAAACGCAATATTTAAGGGACAGGTCAGAGCAAGGATTTCACATGCAACTCATCTCAAGCCTATGATGGATATTTGTCAACTTCTTGACCAACTCCAGAAGAAAGGAAAAAATTCGTAAATCAAAATTGTTATTTTATTTTCCTAGATTGTAGTTTAAGTTAGTCCTACAAGGATGGTTGTTTGAAACCTCTATATTTTTGTAATAATCTATTATTAGAACATAGTTAGTTTAGTATTTAAACCCCTCTCATGCATTTAGAGAAGGGTCCATAAATTTGTCAAAAACATTTGCAAAGAATGCACTATTGTAAGTTTGTGAGTGCTTTGATGAATTAATGGAACACATATGTTATCTTTTGACAATTAAAGTTGTTTAACTGATGTTGCACTATTGTACTCTTTAAATTTCTTGAAATTGATAAGGAGAAGATCAATTAATATCAGTTTACATGAGTAGGACTTCATACATATGGTATTTTTATTCACTTGTATTAAGTTTTGCTTTATAGATTGACAGTCATATTTTATTGCATTATATATTTGAAACGTTATTATAGATGAATGTTACATGCACTTCTGTTCTAGTATTTGTTTGTAGTTTTTTATTGAATGTATAATCACACATATGAATGCGATATATTTTCACAATTATTCTAGTCAAACTACTTTGTTAGAAGAATCATTTTACATAATTTTCATCTCTTTCAACTGTTAAATGATCTATATTACTAACAGTTGAAGGATATCCTTTCAGATCGCATAGAGGAAGAAACACCTCGGGTATATAATAGAATAAATAGTTTAGATAGATACATATGATAGATTAAATTCATTTACATTTGCATGTCATATAATCACACACCCTCAAAATCATCCTTATTGGGAAACTGGTCCCATTATCCCCAGTCGGAGCCACTACACCAAACAGAAAAGGAGCTGCTTTAAGGTTTGGACTGGGTGGTTTTCCCCCATGTTTCGGTAGCAGAATTCCGAGGCCTCAACATTCTAGCACTAGAAGGAGGGCTTGAACCCCTGTGAATGGAAAAAATATTTTATCAATATAAAGGTCAATCGAAGAGTCTCTCTCCCTCTAGATCCCCATCGACTTCTAGAAAATTATCTAGATCTTCATCTTTAAATTCTGAAGTTGATCATCCTTCTCCTAAGTCTCCTAGTGATACTCAACCCATAATATCTCCTGATTCCCATCAAGCATCTCCAAAAGTTCAGTATTTGATAGAAAAGTTAGAGAGAGTATCTATTTCTGCTGAAAATCCTGAATCTTCTCAAATATCGGATATCAATATTTCATCTTCTTTACAAACTCGAAGAATACTAACTCGATGAGAAAGTCAAAAGACAGAAATTCTCCCTTTTGAATTTCCAATTGATAGTACTCGAAAGAGACTAAAGAGGACCCACTCATAGTCAATTACCAATGAGATCTTATCCCATTCACTTCCATTACCTCTGCTCATTTCCACAACTTCCATTCCAACAATCAGTGTTAATTTGACTAGTTCTAGTACTCAAACTACTATCCCTTCAAATAGTCCTAGCACTCAGTCTGCCTCTTCTTCAACTTAAACTCCACCCAACCAACCTATCCAAAATCCAATGGCAGGCCAAGTACCTCCACCAAATGTAAACCCATGGAGCAATCCAAGGGCTGTAAACATGCCCGCTCCTCTTCATGCTCTTCCCAAAAATCCTGAAAGATGGCTACCTAAATTTAATCCTGATTATGGTCTTTTGGTAGAAGAACACATTAACAATTTTATGTTAGCTATCAATTTAAATGGAGTAGTTGAAGAGGATTGTGTTGTAAGAATATTCCCATATAGTCTAAAAGGATCTATAGGATTCTGGTGTTTTTCACTATCTACTCGCTCTATAACTAGCTGGAATAAGTTTGAAGAACAATTTCTAGCTAAGTTTTGGGATGACGGGACCACTGCTACGCTCATTAATGATTTGTCAAATATAAAAGCTAAAATAGGTGAGAAGATAAAATCTTTCAACTCAAGATTTAATAAATTACTCAATAAAATTCCTGCCACAACAGTTCCTGGGGCAGGAGTTCAAATTGAGTGGTATATTTCATCCCTTCCATCTAATATAGCTATTTTTGTTGATAGAGCAAAATTGGCAATGCTAGCAGAAAATATGAAAGAATCTCTATCTGTGGAGAAACACATAACCGCTCTTGAGAGAAAAAATTCTCAAGAAGATCGAAAATCAAAGAAAATGTCTTTCAAAGATGATTCTAAAAAGAAGGCACCAAAAGATCCTTTTGACGTAGAAGGTCTTCAAAAGGTTTTGAAAACCATGACAAATGAGATGGCATATATCAAGAAACAAGTCGCTGAAAATGCTACCTCAAGAAAGACTTTCATAAATTTTAAGAAAGGTCAATCCTCTAATTCTCAACCTCCAAATATCATATCTAATGTTGAATCTGATCAAGAAGAAGAGGAACAACAAACAGAGGAAGAAGAAGATAACGAAGAAGAAGAAGTTGAACTAAATGGAATGTGGGATTTCATCCTACCAAATGGAGAACAACTTGAAGCTTTACCTGTGAGCACACGGAGTAAAAAGACTACTGAAGCAACACAACTGAACCAATAGCAAAAGGTTTCAACTCCTGCTAAAGACAAATCAGTAAGAAAAAATTCTAATTCAAAGGCTACACAAACAAGTCCTGTTACTCAAGACACTTCACCTACATCTAAGACAATGGTTGTCTTAGACACTATTGAGTATAATGTAGTAGAAGATATGAAGAAAAACAGGGCTAAAATTTCAATTCATGAGCTTACTAAATAGAAGCAACAACATAAAATCTTTAGATACTTAAATGCAGTTCCTGCTTCAAACTTACCTACTCCAGTAATAGTAAAAGCAGCTAATGAAATGGGTAAGCCACCTTCTCCTTCAATGAAAATTGATGCTACAAACTTGATTATGATAGGTGATTGATCCATCTCTCATACTCCTCCATTTCTCTTAACCTATGATATCTACAAAAAAAACGTCCATAACTGTTTCATAGACTCAGGGTCTTCCTCAAACATAATGCCAAAATTAGTTTGTGCTAAGTTGAACATAACTCCTCATAGTTCACTAGTTCATATAGTAAAAATTGATAGAACCAGAGTAGAGGTGGCAGGAGAAATAAATTCTGTTTCCATCAGATTTTCATCAAATCCCAAAGTTACTCAAATAATTGATATATTAGTGCCTGATATTCCTAAATTTTACGGCTTAGTTTTAAGCTGTGATTGGTCTGAAAATCTACATGGTTATTTTGCAACAGACTGGTCACATATGTGGTTACCATACAATGGAAATCCAAATCAAATTCAGTAGACCGTGAAAAATTTATGAAGCATACAATCACTGATCTTGAAGGAATAAATGAGCCATTAGCGTTCAATAACAACATTATTGGAAACTACTCAGCAGGGTCATTTTTGGGAAATTTCAATGCTCAACCATCACCTTTCTTTGATAATGCAGTTGTTTCTCAGATTGAGAATTTTTCCCAGCCAGATAATTCTAAATGAATAAATTTTGCAGATAGAAAAGTAGTTAATTCTTTGTTTTGGATTCTTTATTTCGATGGTTCTAAATCTGAAGATGGTGCAGGTGCGGGTTGTATTTTAATAAACCCAGAAGGAGACAAGACCATGTTAGCTTGCATATTAGAATTTGATTGTACAAACAATGTAGTTGAATACGAAGCATTAGTTAAAGGTTTGTTAAAAGCCATTGATATTAATATCAAATATCTGAAAGTTCTAGGAGATTCAGAAATCATAGTTAAACAGGTAAGAGATACTATTCATTGTAATTCTGGACATATAAAGCATTATCAATCATTAGTCCAAGAATTAACCACTCATTTCTTATCCTTCAACATTTATTCTGTACCTAGAATACAAAATTCTAGTGCAGATCTACTGGCTAATGTAGCCTTGAAGTTAATCCCATCCCAAGAATTTAGTCCCGATAGATTTTCTATTGAATTTAATTTTAGACCATCTATTCCTGATAATATTACCAATTGGAGAGTATTTAATAATGATTCAGATATCATAGATTTTTTAGCATATGAAGGATCTTATGATAGTCAAATTTTGGATGAAAATGAACATGGTATTCAGATTAACAAAGAACAAGATGAGAGAAGACAAAAAAACCCTAGCGGAGCTCTGCAATAGATTGACCTCCATGACCTAGGGTTTTCTGGTTCTGGCAATGGCTGCCCTTGAAAAACCTTTTACCCTAGCCTGATCTACTGTAACCTCTCGCCTGGATAACTACAGCCTTACCAATGAATGACTCCAGTGGGGGGATGGCTACTCCCCCCCTCACAGGCCAGCCTCCAACAGGGATGGCGGCAGGGGCTGATACCTTCAATCAGCACAACTCTGACCCATCTCAAGAAAAGGTAGGGGCAACACCCACAGTGCATAAGACTAATACAAAAGAAACAACAACCATGAACACGAAATCAGAAACATGCATAGCAAAGGACTCCAAGAAAACAATGATTGAACTCCCAGCGCATTACATCAATGGAAAAATTCAATTCATGAAAGATCACGCACTGATAGGCAAGTTCACGGGCTTCTAGCCCACAGAAAAAGCATTGAGAGGATGGATTTTCTCGAAATGGAAACCCAAAGGCCACATTCAACTACAGCTTTGCGCTAAAGGATTCTTCAATATTCTCTTCACCTGCTCTGAAGACAAAGATAGGATAATGGATGGAGGTCCCTATTTCTTTAACACAGCGGGTCTATACCTCAGACCTTGGACTGAGCGCTTCAACCCAGATAAACAGGATCTAACTTGGGAACCTGTCTGTATCAAGCTTTACTCTCTCCCCCAAGACTACTGGGATGAGCTCACCCTCAGAGACATTGTCAACGCCTTAGGAGAGTTCGTCAAGATTGCAGAAGAAACCAAAATCAATCGCTACACAGCTTATGCTCACATTTGCGTCTACATGAACCTAGCCTAACCGCTACCAGGCGAGGTAAGTCAGATGCATGAAGATTTTGAATGGAAAAAAACTATAGATTATGAACATATACCTTTTAGATGCAGAAAATGTCACCAACATGGACATCTCTTCAAAGACTATCCCCTAAACAAGAAAGCTACAACTAAAAAGGAATCCAGCGAACAGGAGGCAGAAGCATTTACGAAGGTAGCAAGTAAAAAAAGACATAATAGGAGAGCTACCCTTCAACAAAATAAAAAAGCACCTACAACCAGCAACAACTTTGCAGCCCTAAATCATCTAAAGGATAACGAAATCAAACCAGTCAATGAAGCTGGGAGTACCTCCACAGCGCAGGCCCAGTCCTCTAAGGCTCAATAGAATAAGCTTCCACTTGAGACCTTCTTGACACCACCCAACACAAATGATGCATATGATAACAGTCTGATAAAGGGAAAAGAACCGATCATGGAAATTATCCTAGAAGCGATGGAGGAAGAAATAGAAAGCATAGATATAGAAGGCTTGGACCTCGCTGGGCTAGAGGAAGCCTAAAACAATAAGGATTACACATTAATCTCGAAGCAAAAAATCTCAAAAATGGAGGAAATCCTAGCTAGAGCATAGCAGCTCCCCTCCTTGGATATCCATGGGGTCATGCTTATCAACACAAAATACTTCACGAAAGAGTCCCGCAAAAGAGGCAGGAAAACATCCCTGCAGAGAACCACAGAAATTTGGAAAGAAATGGTGGATTCTGGGCGATTCCCCAAGCTAACTAGATTCTATGCTCTCACCTCCAATTATATCCCATGTAGCTAATCTCATGGAACATCAAAGGGCTCAACAGCCCCACAAAGCACAAGATCATAAAGAAAATGATTTATGAGGAACATCTGACAATATTCTACATGCAAGAAACCAAATCCTCCAGCTCTACTCTGGAAACCATCTTCAAAAATAAATGGAAAGGCAGTAATACAATAACGGTTGATGCAAATGAGGTGTCTGGAGGACTGGAAATTGTATGGAGCCCCCAAATCATCTCCTTAGAGAACTTTCATGCCAACATACACTTCATTCAGGCCACCTTTCACCTGAGTGGAACAGACATCCATGGATTTCTCACAAATGTCTACTCTCCACAAAATTCTCAACAAAAATTGGCACTCCTAAATAATATAGATGAAATCAATAAACAATGATCCTTCCCTCTCTGGCTACTGGGGGAGATTTCAACATGATAACCAATCTCCAGGAAAATAAAGGCAGAAGGTTGCATATGGAATCACATAGTAATGGATTCAAAAAATCCATCCAAATCAATAACCTCATTGATCTACACACCTCTAATGGAATATTCACATGGAATAACAAAATATGGGGTGCCCATCAGATAGCCTCACGACTGGATATATTCCTCATCACCGATGATCTTCTCCGCCTCATAGGTAACTTAGATGCCACCATTATCCCCGCGGCTGGATCTGATCACTGGCCAATACAACTCCAATGGATCCAACTAGGTAAGCACACTCCTAAAACTTTCCGCTTTGAACATTGTTGGTTTAGGCACCGGGGGTTCAAGGAAACGGTTTCGAACTGGTGGTCTTCCTTAGCACCCCCTCAAGGCACCAAAATTCTCTAGTTCTAGACAAAAATGAAACTTATCGAAGGTAAACTGAAAGTCTGGAACAAAACAACCTTTGTCAATATATTCACAGAACAGAAAATCCTGGAGGAGAAAATGAAGAAGCTGCAACAGAACATCATCCAAGAGGAGCGCACAGCTGAGACAGCTCATCAGGAGCAACTCCTAACTGCTGAGCTGGAATAAAGAAGGAACCAAGAAGAAGCCCTATGGAGAAAAGAAAATCAATAATCAATTGGCTCAAAGAGGGAGAAAGAAGCACCAAATTCTTCCACCGCTCCACTATTCAACACAGGATGCACAACAGAATCATAGTCCTCAAGAACCAAAAAGGGGAAAAGCTAGATACGCAAGTGGCCATCACTGAGGAGCTGCACAATAATTTCAGGGACATCCTTTAGGAACCCAACCACCAAAGGCAAGAAGCCATTGGGGAAATCACCCAACATATCCCCAAGTTGATAATGGAAGAACATAATAGGATGATGCTTGCTGCCACCACTTTAGCTGAGGTGGAACATGCAATCTTCCAAATGAAAGCAGGGAAAGCTGTAGGTCCTAATGGATTTTCCACCAACTTCTTTCACTTCTTCTGGGAGATCATCCAAAATGAAGTCTGGGGAGTTGTGGAGGAATCTTGGTCCACTCACTGGCTACTACCTGCGCTAAATTCCACCTTCATCACTCTGGTTCCAAAATAAGATAGAGAAACCTCTCCAAGTAAGTATAGACCTATAGCTCTTTGCAATGTCATTTATAAAATTATCTCCAAAGTCATATCTAACCGACTGAAAAAGATCCTTCCCCTCATCATCTCCCCGGAGAAAACATGATATGTGGAAGGGAGGCAGATTCTCGATGGCATCATATTAACCCATGAAGTCATTCACTCCCTCAAAACCAACAAAAAACCTGACATGCTTCTTAAAATTTACCTATCCAAAGATTTTGAAAAACTCAGCTGGGACTACACCAAAAATGTCCTCATAGCCTTTGGCTTCAGTCACACCTGGGTCAGATGAATCATGAGTCTCATCACCTCTCCCTTTCACTCCATCCTGGTCAATGGAATCCCCTCTACCACCTTTAACCCCTCGAGAGGCATAATACAAGGGGACCCTATATCTCCCTTCATCTTCATCATCATGGCAAAAGGCTTGGGTCACCTTCTCAAGAGCTCTATCCAGACTAGCACCTTGCTTGGTTTACCTCTCCACAACCTGCCTCCATCTTCTCACCAGAAATTTGTGGATGATAACTTGATCATGGGTTACCCCTTAGTCCAGGAAGCTCAGAACCTTAAATCCGTTTTTGACTCCTTCTCTGAAGCCTCCGGCACAGAGGTCAACCTTGAAAAATCACATAAATTATTCTTCCACACCCCCCCTTAAACCAAGCGTACTATCGCCCGCATCCCTGTATTCTCTATTTATTCTCTTCCCTCCAATTACCTGAGAGATCCATTAACTGAATCTATCATCAATCAGTCCTCCTAGAGAGCTTTGTTAGATAAAATGGAAACTCGCCTCTCCAACTGGACTCACCGTACCCTCAACATTGCCAGCCATCTTGTCCTCATTAAGTCAGTCCTGCAATCCCTCCCCATCTATCTCTTCTCCATCCTTGTTGCTCCCAAATGGGTCCTAAAAGCCATGCTCAATCTGCAATGGTATTTTCTATGGTGAGGCACAAAAGGAAAGAAAAAATGGGCCTTATTCAATTGGAAGGATGTATGCAACCCTAAAAGTCAGGGAGGATTAGGAATTCGGGATCCTGAGCACATCAATACCATAAGGGAGCCAACATCTGGTGGAAATGGGTCTCCAACCCCAACACCACATGGGCCAACCTATGGGCTGCCAAGTATGCATCGTATTGGCTAATGGAGGATCTCATAATGTACAAATTAGATCTGGCTAGTTCCAAAATATGGAAAGCAGCGAGAAATCAAAAAGGGATAATCCAAAATCATAATTTCTGGGAGCTGCGAAGTGGTAAGCAAGCCATATTCTGGAAGGACTCCTGGAAACAGATGCCAAGCCTCTCCTCCATCTTCCGTAGACCTCTTATGGAGTGCAACGCTC
The DNA here is from genome assembly GCA_034641835.2 of Pinus albicaulis. Classification (NCBI taxonomy): domain Eukaryota; kingdom Viridiplantae; phylum Streptophyta; class Pinopsida; order Pinales; family Pinaceae; genus Pinus; species Pinus albicaulis. Next base: position 1,548,583,848 of record CM076579.1, on the reverse strand, counting down.
CAATGAAGGTAAATACAGAAGGCTCAAGACCTTTGGATGGGCGATATCTCCCAAGGCTATAGGAAGTGGCTTCATACAAGTAGATGGCAAGAAAACTGGAACAATGAAAGTCACACAAAAATTTTGGAGGAGCTCAGTACAAAAAGAAAAATCAAAGTTAAAACAGGACTTGATATCCTTCGCTGGGGTCATATTCCCAATAGAACTTACTCAACCAATGAAGCTTACAACATCCTTCATCAGCAGGACCCTGGACGAACCGACATCATCTGGAAAAAGATATGGAAAGAAAATATGTGGCCCAAAATAGCTACATTCCTGTGGCTGCTCAGTAAACGACGCATCCTCACATGGGAGAATTTTTTAAATATGGGGTTCGTAGGGCCCTCCATATGTCCCTTATGTTAGGACAACTTAGAAACCATTCACCACCTATTGGACCAATGTCATACTGCTAATTTCCTATGGGACAAAATTGCTTTCTTATGGTGTCATTCCAACCGCGCTAGAGGTAACATCATTAACACCATCAAAAGCTGGCAGGACAATCCTTACACCAGTACCCTTCTGAATAGACTTTGGTAGATGATTCTGGGTATCCTCATCTAGAACATCTGGAAGGAACGAAATAGCCGCATCTTCAAGGAAAAGGCCTCCACTCCTGAACAACTCTGGGACAGAATTCACAACAACCTCACTAAAACTCTAGCATTAGATGCATGGAGTCAAGAGGACCTACCCACCGTGGCAGCATAATGCCACATATGGAACAAATGGCACATGAGTCTCAACACTCCCATGGACATCAATCCCAGAAGCGTTGGTAGAAATTCTGCTCCAGATACTTGGTCTCCTCCCCCCAAAGGCTTCTTCAAATTCAATTTTGATGGGGCGTCCAAAGGCAACCCTGGTAATGCAGGTTTCAGTGGCATCATTAGGAACTCTCAAGGAGATCCTCTCAGAATATACTATGGGAATATAGGATGGGACAACAATAATTCAGCTGAGTTGGAAGGACTGATATAGGGGATTCAAATTGCCATAGAATTCCACTACTTCCCTCTGGAATTGGAAGGAGACTCACAAATCATAACGATGGCTGCCACCAGAATCCTTCAAGGCACGACCTACTCAAAATTTTCCAACAACTGGAGACTTGCCTACAAGCTTAAGGTGGTGGAACTGCTGCTTCACAACCACAGATCCATCACTTTTGGTCATATGCGGAGGAAAGCCAACTCTGTTGCGGATCTTCTTGCAAACAAAGGGGTGGAAAGAAACTGTGCTCTGCATCACTCCACTCTCATACAGGTTGAGGAGGCTACTCTCAGACATAACTATCTCACTCTCATTCAGAAGGATTAGCACCCCCCGGATGCGAGTGATAGAATAGACACGAGTGATAATCACATCCCACCCCACCTAGATAAAGGAAATCTCCAATGCAGAGCTTCAACTGATGCGGATCCAATTATCGTTAGCCTCTCGCATGAACCTCGCAGAATTAGAAATGATGACAAGAGGACGAGTACTTCATCACCTTGCACTTAACATCACCTCGCATCTGTCACCATTAATGTCCATCATGATTAGCCAATATCGCAGCCATACGTCTCCCCCTGAGCCTGTTCAGGTTCTCAATCATCGCACGCAGATACATGCGAAGGCCACTCAATTCCATCCTCATAGATCTCATCCCCACCCCTTTACAATGCTTAACCATCTGCCCCTTTCCTCACTCAACCTATTTTCTTTGCCTTTCTCTCCCCTCACTTTTCTTTGGTTTCTCACTGACTTCAACCAGCTGCGAAGCCCCTGCCCTAGCGAGGAGCTGCACAATTTACTTTGGATTTCCGCTCTCCATCCTATGAATCTGCCCCCCAAATAATTCTTCCCCTTCAACCCCAGTGTGATTCTAGTCTCCTACTATCGGCCATGTGTGCTCCTGTTCCTCCTGACCTGCTCACCCCATCCCAGGTGCGCAATGGCTCCCGGACTTCGCCAAATCACTATCCGTGGTGGTTAGAGAGGGGCTCTCCTGAGACGATATCATCGCAGAGAGGATAATCGTCTCGAGTCAATTGATGGCTCCTCTTCCAACACTTTTGTGAGCCATTATCCCGATCACGAGCAGCGCGCAAAATCCTCCAAGAAAGATGCACAGAGAGGTAGACGTGGTTCAAGGAGGTCCACCTCCTCTCCCCAGTCGCACTCTCCGCATCGAAATCTTGTCCCTCTAAATGCTTTGGATAAGGCTAATGAGGACAAAGACATTTGGGTCATGGACTTCGATGGCATCTGGACGTGGGTTCCTGATGGCGTAGACCCAGAATCCCCCATACTCTACACCCCAGTGAGCATTCCCGAGCGTACTGTGGCCGATGTGGAAGCAGTTGCTGCGCAGGTTCCAGCCTGTCATATTGAGGAGGAGAACCCCAACAGTAATGATGAAGATGATGCATAATGTTTGCACAGCTGCACATTTTTCGTCTGTTTTTTGTCAAGTATGCCCTCAGGGCTTTTCCATTATCATTTGCTTTGTGCTTTTTAGATATGTCAGTGCTACTGCGCATAGTGTACTGCTCGGTTCTAAGTTTTTTCTGGGCTGGTTTCCTCCCCTGAGGCAGCCCATAAACAGTGTAAAAAAGGCTGGATTGGTTAAGCGCAACTTTCCAACCCAGCCTGTAGCATATGTAACTTTATGTTTTCAAAATTAATAGAATAGCTCAACTTAACAAAAAAAACAAAGAACAATATGAAAATCCTATTCCAAAATCTGTTGTCATGTTAGAAGACCTATATGATCTAAAAAACAGGTTTAAAAGAGTGACTAACTCAAAAACACAAAGCTCTACTTTAATATTTGAGTTAGTAAATCTAGGAACTGACGAAAAACCTCAAAATGTAAATCTTGGTCTTGGTCTATCTTCCGAAGAAAGACTATTTTTCATCATATTGTTTAGAATGTACAAAAGTGTCTTTGCTTGGGATTATACTAATCTTAAAACATATGATAATTCTATGATTCAACATACGATCCCTATGATCTCAGAAGAAAATCCTATACAACAGAAATTTAGGAAGATTCATCAAAATCTGGAGAATCAAATTAAAACAAAATTGAACAAATCCTCAAGGAAAAAATCATCTTTCCAGTCACGCATTCTAAATGGGTATCAAATTTGGTACCTTTCAGGAAGAATAATGGTGATATTAGAATTTTCATTGATTTTAGAAATTTAAACAAATCTTGTCAGAAGGACAAATTTCCATTACCAACCATGGAACAAGTACTGCAGACAGTAGCTAGTTCTGAACTCATGTCCTTTCTAGATGGATTTTCAGGATATAATCAAATTCTCGTACATCCAGATGACAGATTGAAAACTATGTTCAAAACTAAGTGGGGAACGTATGCCTATCATAAGATGCCTTTTGGATTAATTAATGCAAGCGCCACTTTTCAAAGATCTATGGACACAACTTTTAGGGGTCTCATAAATAAAACAGTAGTTATTTATTTAGAGGACATTACATTCTTCTCTAAACAAGTAACCAATCATGTAAATGACCTAAAGCAAGTATTTGAGCGATGCAAAAGGTATGGCATCTCATTGGATCCAAAGAAATCATTTTTCGCATTAGGATTCATTGTGTCAAAAAGTGGTATCTATATTGATCTTGAAAGAATTGAAGAAATCAAACGAATTCCTTTCCCTCATAACAAGAAAAATATGCAATCATTCCTTGGGAAAATTATTTTTGTTAAAAGGTTTGTCCCTAAATTTTCACAAATTGTTCTACCTTTACAGAACATGATTAAGAAATATTTTGTCTTTAAATGGGGACATTATAATGAAAGAGAAACATTTGATTTAATTAAACAATCAATTGTCAATGCTTGATTCCTGAATACCCCCAATTTTATTAATCCTTTTACATTATACACTTTTTCATCAGATACATCATATGTTGTTGTTTTAACACAGCTGAATGACCAACAAATTGAAGCACCGATATCATTTTTTAGTTAAAATTTACAAGGTGCAGAACTAAATTATACATCTGTTGAAAAGCAAGCATTTGCTGTCTTTAAGGTTATAAATAATTTTAGACCTTTTCTCCTAAAGACTCACACTAAAATCATAGATCCATTCTCTACAGTAAGACAACTCTTAATGCAAAGAAAATTAGGAGAAACGAGAGCTAACTGGGTTACCACTTTACAAGAATATGATGTAGAAATTAGACCCTCTAAAATTATAAGAGGTCAAGGTTTTTGCAGAATGCTTACAGGAGCATCCCATCTATCATCAGAGGAATATTCAGGTAACAACGTGCAAATATCAGAGGTAAGCCTCAACGATGCACAATCACAATATGTTGATATTATATTCTCTTTGAAGAATTGATATGCTCTAAATTAACTCAGTCACAAAACAAAACAAGCTTTAATATTAAAGGCTAAACAATATGAATTAATCAACGATGTGTTATGTAGGAAAAAATTTGATTATGTACTTTTAAGATGCTTAGAAACATCTGAAGCAGAGAAATTCTTGCAGGAACTCCATGATGGACCAGCTGGAGGACATTTTGGAGGAAATACCATAGCACAAAAAATCATGCATGCAGGTTACTATTGGCATACACTTTTCAAGGATGCTCATGAATACGCAAGAAAATGAAAAGTGTGCTAAAGTACATCTGGAAGACAAAGGAAACCATAATTCCCATTACAACCAGTCAATATCGAAAAACCATTTGAAAAATGGGGATTAGATATAATTGGTGAGATTGTTCCTAACTCTTCCAAACAACACATATATATTCTCACAACTACAGATTACTTTACTAAATGGGTGGAAGAAATTCCATTAAGAGTAGCCAACTCTGAGAATATCATTGATTTCATTGACCAAAATATCATAACCAGGTTTGGCTTACCTACTGCTTTGATGTTTGATAATGCATCTTACTTCTCAGGAACTACTATGATGGAATTTGCAATTAAAAGAGGTTTTAAACTTAAGTATTCTGCAAATTATTATCTGCAAGGAAATGGTTTGGAAGAATCCACAAATAAGAACTTGATTAGAATAACCAAAATAACTAATGATCAAAATCAATGAAATTGGCACAAGTCATTAATTTTTTATCTTTGGGAAGATCGAATAACTCAAAAATATTCTATTGGAACTTATCCATTTAATCTTGTATATGGAAAATAAGTCGTACTTCCCACCAATGTAGTTATTCCCTCTCTTTCCTTAGTAAAATTTATTAATGAATCTCCTGCTTCTTCTTTACAACTTAGACAATGTCAGATTCTTAAGTTAGAAGAAGAAAGAGAAAAGTCCAAACAAACTCATGCTCATCATCAATAGGTAGTAAAAGCCTCGTTTGATTCAACTTCAGTTACTCCAAAAATATTTCAAATTGGTGATCTGGTATTGAAATGGGACAAAGCGCATGAGGAAAAAGGTAAACACACAAAGTTTCAAAAACTCTGGCTAGGTCCATTTCAAGTAATTGAAGAAATAGGCCCATCAACATTCTTATTGCAAGATCTATCAGGCAAAAAAGAGTTTTTTGCTTGTCAATACTTTTCATAGGAGGTAACCCCTTCTATTCTTGTATACTAGTGTCTTTTTCTTTTCCTTAGAAAAAATAAAAGTTGCTTAGTATAAATTTTTGGCTTTTCAAAATAAAATCTCAGATGATCCTTTTTTATTTGTCGCTTATAGAAATAAGAAGTGTTAAGGAAACAATCAAAAGATTTGAAGGCAACTAAATTTTATTTTTATTGAAAGATGTAATTTCACTGAAATTATTTATTCTCTGATGAAATCTCATCCTCATATAGCATGACTATTTTGTTATCAGTCAAGAAAAAAATATTTAACATAGAGACTCTTTTACAAAAAATCAATCTAAAACTCAACATTATCATCCAAAATCCTCAAAAGGACCAATGATTCACCCCATCTGGGAAAACTTATAAATTTTTGAAAGAAATTAAAAAAAGATTACAAATAGAAAAAATTAAAATACAATAAGTCTCATCAAGATCTTGTTTACCATGTTCATAGGGAAATAGTTGAACTGACAATACCATTACTACCTACCAAAATAGGGTAATGACTTGAGATTATATCAAGAGGACAAGGGGTCTCATCAAGAGCCAACTTGATTAGTTTAATTACAACTAGTGAATGGCATTGTCATCATTTGGTTACCAAGCCAAGATAATGGCTTTTAAGTAAATAAAAAATTATACAAAAGAAAAGTTTCAAAAAATTAGAATTTATTTTTGAAAATTTTAAAAAACATTGGATGGGACGATGAATCATTTTTGGGTAAAATGTAACCCTGCCAAAAGCTTAAACTTCCTATTGGAACAGAGGCTCTACCTGTGATAAAATAGTAAATTTGTATAAATCTAATCTGTAAGGGCCACCTGCTTTATATTTTTGAACTGAGTAAAGACTGATATATATTTTCATACTTATATCTCTAAAAGAGGAATTCTTATGAGTAGTAAATAAGGAGAATTTCATTGCTTAGTAAGATATTGTTTGTTTGAAATTTCATTCCTGCAACTATTTTTATTTTCAATTTTTTTTAGAAATTTCAAAAAGTTAGTCAGAGGTATCTGGTTCTCCCAAGTGAATCACCAATATTTGTGCTATACAACAACCCCCATTTATTTTAATAAATGAGGATCCTTTAGAAATAAATAGGAAATTTATTTTTAGTTTTAAAACAAAAAACTAGGAAAATAGAATCTTTATTTTAAAGTTTTCCGCTTTATTTATTGAGCGCATTGCAAAACGCATAGCTTATAAATTAAAATGACTCACAAAGCCTCTAAGCTAAGCGAGTTGCAAAAATCGCTAACCTTTTTTGAAGATATGTTTTAAAAAGCTTGAACAAATTCAATTATCATTATAAACTCTTTATCGCATCACACCTTATTTAACGATCGCTCATAAAGTAATTATATATAAGTGAAATTGCATGGACCCGGCGAGCCAGAAAAGTATCAATGATAAATTTTTAAAGTCCTTTAAGCACAGTCGCATGGATTTTTGAATGCACATTTCACATTTCGCATAACTTAGCCGTAAAACAAAACTATTATTGCATAAAAGTTGCGATGTGGTGGAGTAGGGACTGTGTAGAATTCACAACAATTAGAGCACTATCATAGGGAACCCGAGAACTTGTTGTGCGAGTGCTTCCCAAAACCTCGCAGATTAGGTAATTTTTAGTTAGGGAGTTATCTCCATGAATAAGGGCATATGAGGCCATGTGTGGTGTTAAGGAGAGAATGAAGGCCACGTAGAGTCGACTATGATCAAGTCCGAGTCATTTCAACTTCTCGGAAGTAAAAAAGGTGCATTTATGAAAGCGTGAAGATAAATATTTTTGCAACACGCTACGAAAATATTTCGTAGTGCCTACATCAAGACAATTTTTTGGCTGCACATGAGGTTTTGAGAGCCTGTTTTTTTGTCGTTCCCTTCATGAGATGAAGACCATGTGAGTTAGGTGAGGTGTGAAAAGGGATTGGAAGGCATGAGAGAGACTTATCATATAATTTGTGAAGGAAATATCCACATCCTTTGTTTGACTGCAAATTTTAAAATTAATTTTTGAATTTCCAAAATGTGTTTAAAAACAGAGTTGTTGGTGTTTGTGTGGAGTATCCTAGGTTATGGGAATTCATGTAAACCCAAACTGTCCCCATTAAGTGGTATCGTAACTGGAAAATGATATTTATTTTGAAAACTCATAGTAGAGGATACTTTGATGTATTTTGAGGTAATATTATGTAGTGGGAAATTAGGAAGTGATGGATACAAGGATAGGTAGATTTATAATTCTGTATGGAAAAAGAGTGTGCAGACATAGTTGATGCAAGCTATCAAGAAATTAAGTAGGTTTAAGGAGTAAGAAGCTCGCTTGAATAGGCAGTAGTGGAAGAAGCATAAGGGATCTTGGAAGAGGTAATGAAAAATTACATGATAACTAGAAAGTGAAAAGAGGTTGAATGAATCTTACAACAACAAGAGAGATAATTGTAGGGGAGTGAAGAGTTGATATGATATTGTTTGGAGAGGAATTGGTTCAAAAATATTGTGGAAGATGAGATCTTGTGATAGATATTATAAAAATTGAATGTGATGTATATGCTAACTTGGTCATTAAAAGAATTGTGTTTGCAAAACTGAATTTGTAGTAGTTGTCTTAGAAATTAAGCCATGTCAAAGAAGATGAAGTAGGAAAAGCACTTGGATGAATAAGTGGTGACAGAAATCGACAACAAAAATAAGAATATATTGAGCAATTGAACATGCAATATCCAACAAATTTGGAAGTGGAGGATTAATAATGATCAAGAAGAGGTTATTCTGTAGATAATCTAGAGAAGATAAGATATCGAGAGAATGACTTGGTATTGAGTGAAAAGAAACATACCTATTACAAATAAAAGAAGGGCTAGTTGTAGCTCTCTAGAAGAAAATGAGAATTCAACACGAGATAGAGATGAAGATGGGGTTCACAGGAAATTCATAAGCAAAAGGATAAAGTGTCAAGCATTTGGACTCAAAGGAATGAGTGATGAAGAAGGGATGGTTGATTTGAGAGCAGAAACCAATCATGTGGAACATTTGTTATAAGAAATTCAAGATAAGAAAAGTTATGAGTAGGAAGAATGGCGCTGAACAAGAAGGTATGCAATAAAAAAGAGATGAAAACGTTAAGAAGAATTATGCAACAACAATTGTGAGAAGATTGAACAAGGAGGTAATGGTATTTTATTTTCAGTTAATTGTGGATTAATTGTTGATTACAAGTAGCAGTGACGAGTGTTTGAAGTTGATGATTGTGGCAAGGAACCTTGAGTAGAAAGTGAGGAAGAATGATAGAGTTGTCAGAGGAAGAAGGTGAGTCACTTTCATGCATAAGCAATAATGGTAGAGAGTGCTCAGATGGATATTCTAGAGGAAGGAGTCAACATAAATACCGGGAGAAGACTAGGCTTGGAAGAGCTTAGTATGGTATTTATAAACAGGTTTATGGAGTCATCTCGTTGTAGTGGATTATGTGCAACTCACAATGAGTGCGGGAGAAGCTCATAGAAGAAGGATATTTTTACTATTGATAATCATGTTAAAGGCTTAGAGAGAAGCCATAGTAGATAAACTCAGGAAAAACTTGATAGAGAATTAGCTGAAATTAAATTACAACTTGAGATGATGAAAGGCCTGCTACAAAAACATGAGGAAGACCAGGGTTACAGATGAAGTTTATGAAAGAGAGTGAAATGGGAATTGTTGCAGGTGAAGTTGAGACAAAAAAAATTCTCAATGGAGGAAAATCTTAAGGGAGTTTATTTGCAGCTATGGAAGGGCATCCTAATGGTGATGAACACATGTGATGAAGTAGATAAATATTTGAGGAGAAGTCTGCAGACTGAAAATTTTAGCCAAGGACCGAGATAGATGATGAAAGTGACAAAGGGAAGGAGGAAGGTGTAGTTCATTAGGTGAAGAGACAACTTGTGATTTTGAGGAAATTTTTAGCAATTTTGGATAATTCGATAGCAAGAAAATTTTAGTGTTCGCAATGGAAGAGAAGAAGGTATAAGTAGGGTTAAGGATCTGGTAAGAGATTTGTTTCACTATACAGGTGACAGGAGAGGATATTTGCAGCATCCTAGAGCAAGGAATGCTTGCAAGGTTTCAAAGATGAGAACCAAAATGATGCCAAAAGCCCAAACTCAGGAGAATGTTTGGTGAGGTATTGTGTAGAAAGTGGAGACTTGTTACTACAGAGGCATGTTTCATCCCATGAGTTGAAGTTTTTACGAGAAGAAAATATGCACATGACCAGGAGGTCATATATTTTGTACCTTGGGAGTCTGATGCAGGTGCATAGATGGAGCACAAATTTCGATGAAGACTAAATCAGGCATTTACAATGTGATGGGATGGTCACATGGTGATGTGGGGAGAAATTTTAAATGCTTATAAAGATTTAAATTAGGAAATCAGTTTGGTTATTTAGAGGAATTATTTCCTAATGTGAATATAGCTTCAATTTCCTTATTTTGTGAGAAGGGGAAACATACCATCACTTGTGACTCTTGGTTACCCACGTTAGCTTTCCTTATAAATAAATGATTCGTTGAGAAAAGTAGTGTGTATGTGTGTGCAGAAGAGGCAGAAGTGAAACAATAGATAGGAGAAGCTGCAACACTAGGAGGAGAGGCTGAGGATGAGAGGCCCAGGCTGCAAATGCCCACATTATAAATTCTATCCAATTTAATGTATGTAGATTTTGATTAATGAGAAATTGTGTTTATGTGCCTCTATGTGTGTATTTTCCTATGTCTATCTATTATCACTGAATTTATTTATTTGCACCTATTAAGAATCTGAAATATGTTGAGAAATGTATCATGGTTCTTTTCCTTGATGTTGAATCCAGATGTGCTGAGAAATTTCATGGTTGTATGTTTTCGATATGTGTTGGTTTAAATGTATTTTGGGGCTGGATATGTATTTACCTATGTGTATATGAAGTTGTAACTTTAGATTTATATTTTAGTCATTGCCGGAGTATTTAGAACGTGTGATTGTGAGTTTGTGGGTGAGTATAGCCACTACTAGCATGTGGTATTGCGTATGAGAGCTTGTGAGTAGGTTGAGGTGATTGTTTGCTTGTTTGGAGTTAGTCCCTGCACTCTAGTTTGTTATGTGTGTGTTCTTACTCCATCATTTTAAGAACGTGTGCATTGAAGCCTTCATCGTGGTGTAGTGTCCCTTTATGTCATGACCGTTGTTGTGTCAGTGTAAATCCCGAAGAGGGAAGTGTCTATGTGTTATGGAGATGAATGAGCACGTGTGTCTTGTGACATGAAACCCGTGATGGAGTGTTGTTGTGAAACTGTGTGCTAGTGAGTGTTGTAAGAGAAAAGAAGAGTATCAGTGTTATAATGTAGTCAAACTCGTTTGTGTATTTTCTCAACAATGAGTATTGTTACCTGTGTGTGATTGTTCCTATGTACTAAAGTAGGGACTATGTAGAACACACAACAATTAGAGCACAATCATAGGGAACCAAAGCACCTATTGTGTGAGTATTATCCAAAACCCTACAGATTTGGTAAGTGTGATTTAGGGAGGTAAATATACATGAAGAAGGGCATATGAAGTCCTGTGTGGTGTTAAGGAGCAACTCATGGCTGTGTAGTTTCAATTGGGAGCAAGTTAGATTCATATTGGCTTCCCAGAAGTCGAAAAGGCGCTTTTCTGAAAGTGCTACACAAATATTTTCGTAGCGCGCTATGAAAATATTTTGTAGCACCTACAACAAGACAATTTTTGGGTTGTGCATGAAGTTTCGAGAGCCTGTTTCGACCTGCTGGTCATGCCCTTGATGAGATGAAGCCCATGTGTGTTGGGTGAGGTGTGAAAATGGATTGGAAGGCATGAGAGAGACATCTCATAACATTTGGGAAGGAAATATCCACATTGTCTATTTGAATACGTATTTCAAAATTAATTTTTGAATTTCCAAAATGTGTTTACAAATAGAGTTGTGGGTGTTTGTGTGGAGTATCCTGGGTTATGGGCAGTTGTGGAAACCCAACCTCTCCCCATAATCTAGACTCGGTATGTAGAGTTTTACCCATACAGAGAAGCTATAGTTCTACTAGTGTGTTGCCAAGTGTTGTAGCTGCTACATCCCCCTCCAAAATGTTTCCTACACTTCAATTTTGAAGCCTACCTTTGTCTACAAGAACTGATATTTTCATTGTCGCCAAGTGTTCTTCTTGTTTATTTAGTGTAGAATGAGTTATTATTCCTTTGTAACACTTGTGTACTAACTATGTTGTCATGACTATGACTAGGTATTGTCGACAAAAGTTGCACAACTTTTGAAGACAAAAAAATTCTCTCTCCAACTTAATCTAAGTCTTATCCTACTCTAACAATAATTTCTTTTATTGTCTCCATCAATTACACAATCCTCTGTCACTGGAGGCTGCACAACTCCTTGAAGAATTGATCTGTGCAATCTTATGCGACATGCAGTCATTGAGAAAGAAAATTGCACAATCCTTCACTGTGAGTGAAAACTTTGCAATCCACTGTGCCAGTGAACTACACAATCCCTTGTCACTGGGAATTGCACAATATTTTCTGCTAGTGGACTGCACATTCCACTTGATCATCCAAGTGCACATCCATAGAAAATAGGGTGTGTGCATCGCTTTATGATAGTGTGGCATAAGCTTCCATTTCATATTTGAAGACAAGTGTCGCTTTCTCCTTGATTTTAGGCATGCACGTCATAAACCCTAAAATTAATATGTTGAGAGAAAATATATATGATAGAGGCGTGTATATTTCATTTTCACATTTGACATTGGAGCTCTAGCCATTGTCACAAGTTCAAGGAGCTTTGGATTCGATTTGTAGCGATTTTCCAGGTAAGTTTCTCAAGTGTTACTTTTCTTGCTTTTGTGTTTTCAAGTGTTTCTTTACCTGATTATTCTTGTAGTAAATGGAATTTCTATTATTATTAGCTTGTAAAAGTGTTTTTTAAGTATTTTGAGCTAATTTTACAATTGTCACATTGCTTTCTTGTCTTTTCACCTACCATTGGTTATTGTTGCTGGGTCTATATATGCATGTAGATTCTTCCTTCTGCATTATCTTATCTAGTCGATGATGATGATTGATCTAAATATTTCCAAGACCAACATACACTTGTCCCTTCCTAAATCCCAGATCTGGAGTTTTCCTCTCTCTCAGGCTAAACTGCACAATCCTTAGGGCTTGCTAGACTTTCCCACTGTGCATCGCGCAATCACAAGCAACAAGACCCTTACCTTGCCAACTAAAAATTCACAGTCAATGGAATTATGATCTAGAATTATGCATGAATTCAATAAAATACATAAATAAACATATACACATAGATGCAACAGGAATAAAACTTCATTTCATTAATATCAAATACTGAAAAATGCTTACAGGCAGAATGGAAAATAAACTAGCTCGGGCGATGGTAGCTTATCTTTGAGAAGAGATGTGGTGGCTACATGATTGTGAACCATGTTAAAATGAGGCTCAAAGGAATTTTTATTATTGAACAACATGGGAAAGCCCTAAACAACTAAAACCCTAACCCCAGGAGATGGAACACCAAGAGTTTGTGGGCCCCGTTGGGGTTAATCAGGCAACCAAATTCCCTCTGTCGCAACTTGGTCATATTATCTTCGTTTGGTGTGTACGATATATTGTCAGAAATATATCTTCGAGTACTACAAGTTTTTCTATAGGCCCATAGCTAAAGCTAGGGGCTTACCACGGACCTCAAAAAATGTCGTTTAGGGGGTCAAACTGCTCTGGAAGTTTAGGACTCGAAAAAATGCTAAAAATAGTAAATGCTGCTATAAATAAGGAAAATAATGAAACCGAATACAGGTATAGGTGGAATTGGTGGGTGACTACCAATATACACCTAGATCATTCCTCCCCCCTTAGGAAGAAAAGGTCCCTGTTGCGTGCAGAGCCTCCATGAGGTGAGGAATTTTTTGTTGAATCTAGTCCCTGGTGAACCACTAGCCCTTTTGAAGGAGTTGGCTTGCTTTGAAAACTTGATATAGTTGGATTCTTTGTTGGTGGGTTTTCTTGATCCATGTGTCCATGATCCGATCAGTTGCGGATTGTTACATGTAGTCTGAGTTTAAATATGTTGGCGTGAGTTGTTTTGCAAAGTCGGATGTGTCCAAGAATGGTGGAAAGTAGGGGCTGAAAGAGTTCCACATTGAACACTAGGTGTTGACCAAGGAATGGTGGAATATTGAGCTCAAAGGCATTTCCCCTACCAATTTGGTGATGGTGTATGTTCTATATTAGAGCAGGTGAAGCTTGCGGTGGGGCCCATCAAGGTGCTCCTTTTGCAAATCTAGCCAAACTTTGTCGCCCACTTGGAACTTGTGTGGCAGCCAATGTTGATCATGTCACTGCTTGTACTTAGCATTGGATCTGTCTAATATGTTATGGAACTGTTGGCAGATGGGCTTAATGTACTCAATGAATTTTTTCTCCTTGTCATCTTCAGACTAGACATGAGTCGAATCTAGCTGAGTAGTTGCAAATGGTATGGCCACATCAATGGGACATAGTGTTTCCTATATTCTGATAGGCGAGTCATAATAACAACATGATCAACATGATGATGCTCCTTCAATTAATTTAGGATGTACTTCACGTGCTCTATCATGAATTTGTGCCCCTTGCACTGAGGGCACACAACAGAGGAGGGCTAATCCAGAACAACGCAGACAGGGGAGGCCAAAGAAATTTAGGAGAGGGAACAAAAGGTAAAATGTCAGTTTGAATGAGGAGACTAGCAGGTGAGGAGGATCATCGATGAAGAGGAGAGAGAAACTAGTAAAACCAAAGGATAACACGCAAAGATCCAACACACAACAGTTAAGAGGAATGGAGGAATGGAGTAATGAACAGAGATAGAGTTGGTGAATGGTATAAGAATATTAGGCAAGGGAAGGATGTTAGGAAAAATACAAATGGGTGTGTGAGTCGAGAGGACTATGACACAGTGCAAGGGGATATTTTCCATGCTAAAGATGATATGATTAGATAGCTGCAAGGGGATAAAACAAGGGGATTTTGTATAAAATATTTTGATGTACTTCAGGAACATATTTTTATAGATGTGTTTGCAGACTTTCATGTATTTGGTGCTGATATGAAGAGTACATTTATGGAATGATTTGAAATTTGACATTGTTGCCTATTTTTAGTTGGCCTTGATCTCTTTGAACTGCTATGTTTTCCAAGGAGTCTGCAATTTTGTTATTGTTTCTCAAAATATGATAGTATGAGACATTCCCTAAATTAACCATATTTTCATTGGCCCAGAGAATGATTTGTGCTAACTCAACTTTCTTCGGAGTGGTATTATTCACCATTTGATGAATAATTATCTAGGAGTCTCCAAGAATAACCGGGTTTTTAATATTTCCCTTCCTCAAAATTTGAAATCCTAATAACATACTATAGGCTTCTGCTTTGTTTTTTGATGTAGTTCCAAGAACCCATTCGAATTCCACACTTGAATTTTTCTCCCTGTTCCATATGTATCCTCCTACCCCAACTCTGCCTGGATTAGGTTTATAAGCACAATAAAAAAAATATAGGAATGATTTAGAGCACTGATCCACTTGAGAAAATTTTCTTCCTTTAGTCTAACTTTCCATGACTTGTTATTGAGGTTGGTTTTGCTATTTTGTAATGGGGATTATATCTGTCTTTCAAAAACTGAATAAATCCAGGGTATTTCCTCAAATTGGAGTAGGGAGTTGCCAATTTTTTTTACTCCTTTTGAGAAAAGGAATTCAGCTACTAAAGCCCAAGCCTTAGCAATGCCTTTACTTGGATTTGGATTTGTATCTTGAAATATCTGCTTGTTTCTTGCGAGCCAGAGTTTCCAAATGAGAAAAGAAGGCAAGCTTAGCCATAATATTTTAATAGTATTCTTACTTTTAAAAGAGTATGGAAATAAATTATTCCAATTTGAGTAGAAGTCCTTAGTGATTTGGGTAAAGTCTAATTCAATTTCCATAGCACCGATGAGGATATTCTAACAAGCCTTTGTGAAATTAAAAATGGTAAACAAGTGATTTATAGTTCCTTCTTCAATGTTTCACATGGGGCATCTTGGAGGACCAATAATGCATCTATTTTTTAAATTATCAATTGTTAATATCTTACCTTTTAGGACAGTCCATATGAAAATCCTTATTTTTCGAAGAGATTCTATCTTCCACACTATTTTTCAAAGGGGCCAAGGTTGATTGATCCCTTGGTCTTGGAGCTTGATGTAGCATGACTTTACACTGAACATTCTTGTTGTTGGATTCCATCTAAATATTTCATGTTGACCTTGTTTGAGTGGTGCCACGCCTTTTAAAAGGCAGGTTAACGTTTCCCATTTTAGAAAAAGGCCGGCGGGATAGGAGGGGGTTTCCAAACAGTCCATAGTCCATTTTCTTGACACCAATAGGAGATTTGATCCAGCTGCATTATTCCACTCTTTTTCATCCAATCCATTAAAGGCTGAATTTATTTATGCCGTGAGATTGGTGGCTATCCCATTATATTTTCCTTCCATATGTGAATTTGTTTTCCTCCTTTTGGGATTCTTGAAACATTCTTGGAGATCATTGGGATCAATTTCTTAACAAGTTTCCACAACTACGAAAATGGTATTAGAGGAATCCTTTTTCTTAGAAGAAATAAGCGAGATATATTTAAATATTTATCCTCTAAGATTTGTTTCCACCAGCTCAGAGTACCATTGATAATTCTCCAAATTATTTTTGCTCCTAGAGAAAGATTCATCAAACCAAGTTGCCTTATTGAGATTCCTCCCTACTCATAGGGTATAGTGAATTGCTTCCAATTGACAAGACTAAATATTTTACTTTCTGTTTTGCCTCCATGCCAAAGGAAGCCTCTTATGACCAACTCAATCTGTTTACGAATACTTGCAGGAGCTTGTAGTATAGCAAACTGATAGAATGGTAGTGTCGATAGAACAACCTTAATCAAAATAACTCCCCTGGCTAGGTTAAGCCAAAGGATTCCCCACCCAAGAATTTTTTTCTTAATTTTGTCTATAATGTTGTTCCATATTTCAATTTTCAAAATATTTTTCATTATTGGCAGTCCTAGATGTTTAAAGTGAGTCCATTTGCTTTGAAAGGGAATGCTGAAAATTTTGGAAATTCACTGAAGCATTTTGATTGGCACATTCCATCCATAAATGCTACACTTTGAATGGTTGATTAGACATCCTGACACCTCCACAAATTCATCCAATACATTTTTAAATCTTTGAGAAACTATGTAAGAGGCACCCCCAAGAAATAAAGTGTCGTCTGCAAAAATAAAGTGGTTGATGCTCTTTATTCTGAATTTGATAGATATACCTGTAATGGATCCATTTATTCTACAGTGACCTAAGTTGCTGTTGAGTGCTTTTGCCATCAAGATGTAGAGGAAAGGTGAAAGGGGACAACCTTGCCTCAAACCTTTGTAACTTTGGAAGAATTAGCTTGGTCTTCCAATTATTAAAGGGGCTATCCATGGTCCTTTAGTGCATGCTTGAATCATGTCAATAAGGTCTTTGGAGAAGCCAATTTTTTTAAGGACAACTGATAGGAATTTCTTGATTCACTTGGTCAAAGGAATTAGCCATGTCTAGTTGAATGAAACCTTGCTCTCCCTTTAAAAGGATTGAATGAAGATCCTCTTGAACCACTAAAATGTTTTCCATGATTTGTCTCCCTCGAATGAATCACCCTTGGTTTTCCAAAATCAAACCCTGTAAAAGATTCTTGATCCTGTTGGCCAAATTTTTTAGAATTATTTTGTATGATGTGTTGCATAAAGAGATAGGCCTAAAGCATTAGAATGATGTTGGTTTCACATCCTTCATAATTAAGGCCAAAAAGGCAGAGTTGGTGAAACCCCCAATTTATTTTTTAAGAATCTCCACCGGATCATTTTCATAAGATCTCTTTTAATGATATTCCAAAAATATCTGTAGAAAGAGAAGGATAAACCATCTGTCCCTAGTGCCTTGTTTGGTTGGAAGGGCCAGATCCCACATCTAAGCTCCTCTTCTTCTATTTATCTCATTATTTTCTTGTTTTCTTTAGAGGTGACCTTGTTCAGTATGTGCCTTGTAAAATTCCCACAGTTTGATTGCTCGAGATCAGTGGACAACAAACTCTTGAAGTGTAGAAAATATTCTCTTTTTAATTCTTCCTGTCCTCTAATTTCTTTTCCTTCTGCTCCTATGATTTCTGCTATGTGTTTTTTAATTTTTTTTGCCTTTGCTGAATTGTGGAAGAAGGATGTGTTTTGGTCTCTTGCTTGAACCCAAAGAATTCTCGAGTTCAGTCTCCAAGTTTCCTCTTCTACTATATTGTTTTTTATATGTCTCACTAGAGGGTTTTCTCTTGCAAGTGATGTTATTTGGTGTCCTTCTCATCTTCCATTATTTTTTAGAGGGTGTCTAATTGATGTTGTAACTTGAATTTATTTTTTTGTGGCTCCCTATATTTTGTTTTTTCCAACTGAATCATGTTTTCTCTTATTTTGGTTTCCCATCTGAATCCTGGGGATCCATTGATGTTATTTTTCCATATGTCCTTCAATATAGCATGCAATTCCTCATGATTACTCCATAAAGGATTGTATTTGAAGGGAAGGGGTCTGAGGTTCTCTCCCTCCCCCAAAAATATGGCAATCAGATTGCGATCCAACGCTGCTGAAGCAATTATCCTTGATGTTATTATGTTGAATTTTGCAATCATGGAGTCTTGCAATAAAATTTTGTCTATTATTTCTTTAATATTTCCCATGGTGGATCATTTGTTACTCCATGTGAATTTTCTATTTTTATGAACAATGTCCATGAGATTTTTTTCTTCCATTATCTCTTCTAGTTTCTGTCTATATGGATCTACGAGAAAACATACACCCTTATTTTCCTTTTTTATGCAAAACTAGATTCAAATCACCACCTAGAATAATGGGGAATAGAGAAGAAGAGTTTAGGTGTTCCTCCAAAGATTTGCAACAATTATCTTTATCTCTATAGTGTGGTTGAGCATATATGTTGAATAGACATGTTGATTCCATAAACTATGTGTTGAAGATTGGTCCTTAACCAATGTGAACTTTTGGTGTGGGGAATTATCACCCATGATACTTTATCCCACGATGTGTTGATACCTCCTTATGATCCTATGGCTAAGACATAAATTCCCTCATAATTTTTTGTTTTCTGAATGCTTTGGATCATGTCTTGTTCCGATAGTTTGGTTTTAGAAACATGAGAAGAGCTGGAGTTTATGTTTTGATTAAATATTTTACAACATTCACCTTTGAGAAATAACCTAGACCTTTGAAATTCCAAGAGACTATATTCATTATTTGTTGTTGGTTGTATTTGAGGGACCTTTCCCTCTTGGGTTATTCTATTACTTTCCTTTGACTCCGAAATTTTTTCCCATAAATTTTTCCATGGCTTGCTATGTGCCTAATGCCATTTCTTTTATTGCTTCTTCATCTCTCAATTCCATGTTGGATTTTCTTCCAAGTTTTTTGTGGAAGTTGGATGAAAGTAAGGAATCTTTTGATTGGGTTCTAGTGTGAACTCAATCGAAAGAAGGAATGATAGGGCTGGAGGAAGGAGGAGGAGAAGGGGGAAAACGGTTAAAAGGAGGATTGGAGGGGAAAGAGAAGAGACTGAAGGTAGAAGAGGGGGAATGAGAGATTTAAGAGAAGGTGGGGGAGCAGATGACACAAAAAAATTATTTGAATCTGAAGGGTAGGAAGGAAGAGAGGAAGAGGAAGGATTCTCCAATGCTTTTGGGGGAGAGGAGGGAGGGGGAGGAGGAGGCACAACAGGAATTGAGGAAGAGGGTAGTTTGATGTTTTTGTTTCCATATGTTTTCCTTTTTACTTGTTCCCATTGAGTTTATATTGTAGCTTCAGATTCTTCTGTTTCATTTTTAGTACATCTATTTGTGAAATGAACTTATTCATGGCATGCCTTGCATTTTAATGGGATTTTCTCATAGTCCAGTTGTTTCACATGATTCCAGCTATCAAATTTGATTTTGACTTCTTCTGAAAATCCTTTGTCGAGGTCTAATTCAAGGAAGATTCAAGCACATGTGTGCATGTTTTCTTTGGGTTCACTCCTATCAATGTATTTACCAACAATGTTTCCGATGGCTTTGACAAACTTATCTACCCAACAGTGAAGACGGAGGTGGGGAAGTTGAACCCAGATAGGAACAACACTTGGCACATCCAACCCTGGATCAAAATCAGAAGTCCAAATATTAAGATACATTCCTCTAGAGTCCATGAAGTGGGGACCATTTCATAAAATTAGGTCTTTGTCCTCCTTGGATTCAAAATGGAAGGCAAAGAATCCTATTCTGCATAATATAATGGAAATTTTCCCTTGGATGGATTGTAACCAGTTGCACTCCACCCATTTTTTTTACAGTTTTGGGGGAAGGCCAAAGTCTTGTAAACTATCCAACCAACCCTATTTCAGCTAAGGAGATAGCAGCTTTGCAAGGAAGAGCTAAAGGGAGAACGATCTCTGACATTTCATCTAGCTTCTTAACAAACTTTGAGAGCGCAGACTGAGGAAGCAGAGGTCTCATAGATGAGATGAGGGAAGCAAATGCAGTGGATGCTTCATTAGAGACAACTGATTCAGTGACATTCGTTGCAACTTCATTAGATGCAGAGTCATTTGAAGCAACATCATGCTATGATGAGAGAGGATCATCACACACCCCGCCTGGAGGAGGCTCCAGAGGGGACATAGGAGGAAAGTTCGTGCAGGACGAAGGGAGGCGTAGGTGGCTACAGGAGGCAACAAGACCTAACAACGATAATTTTTCTCAACCTTCCTTGACCATGTTTTTAGAGACCTTATTAAAACAATATTGAATCAATTATTTTGGGTTATTAATGCATGTGAGGAAGAAGTGTTTCACAAGAAAACGAGTGTGCAGAGAAATGAAAAAAAAATTCTTTGGCAATGCTCGTACCTCTCCATACATTTATGTATACTACATATTAATCAATTAATTGGAATTTTTGGATTATTTAAATTTAGGGCATGAAAAGTTTGGGTTATGTGTATATCAGGTGTGAAATAAGGGTTGGTGATTAAGTGTCCCCATTGCTATGTCGACGTGGGTTCATTTTATCTGACCTTCCCAAATACTAAGTGCATTTGTGATTTTACATTTTCCAATAAAATAGTAATGATAGAATATTAAATGAAGTGTCTTTTTAATGCGTATGAAGAAGAAGTGTTGTGTGGGAGTACAGGTGTATGGAACTGTTACTGTGTGCGGAATCAAGGGTGTGCGGAATAGGGGGTATGTATGAGAGAATAGGTGTATGTATTTTTTAATGCGTGCGAAATGAAGGGTGTGCAAAAGAGGGGCTATGTGTGGGAGAATGAGGCTGCAGGAGGAAATTCTTTTCCATAGACATTAAATTATTTTAAATTTAAGCCTTTAAACATAGTTTTGAAAACCATACATCGAATCATCGACAAAGTAGTGTTTCCACAATTCCTTTACATTTTGACGTCAAATAAAATTATCCCATGATACATAACCCGATATACACGTAAACCTTGTTCAAAGGCTTTGATAATTTTAAAACTGTATCAAATTAGAAAAGTAGAATATTGGTATTCACAGTTCACGAATACCATGTGAATTTGTGATCTCACATTTCCCACATAACGCTACATTTTAATAATTTAATTAGCTTTTTTGGCTTATTAAAGTATGGGGCACGAAAAATTTCCTTTACATGTACATTTTATTTGATATTGGGATGAAAAGGAGCTGTGGAAAAATGACGAATCTTGGTATTCACAGTTCATGAATACTTGTTTCTTCCACAATGTTGTATATTCACACTACATATTAATCAATTAATTGATGGTTTTTCCTTATTAAAGTTTGCATGCAAGAAATAAGTGTTGTATGGGGGAACAAGTTTTCGGAGAAAGGAATAAAAATTTTCTCCCTGATTGTTTTATAACTCTACATAGATTTCCCCTCCACACACTTCATCCGCATATCTCCTTCTCGCACAACACTACATATTAATCAATTAATTAGTGGTTTTGGCTTATTAAATTTTGGGGCATGAATATGAAATCTTTGGGACAACTATATTTTGGCCCTCAATATTTCCCAAGTTTGAATAAGAGACGAGGACCGTGACTCACTTCATTGGATTCACTTGCCAGGGGGTTTTTATGGACCAAAAGAAGGTCATGTACATATTTCAAGCTTCAAGCAACCTCGAGAGGAACATGGTGGTGGAGGAAAACCCAGAAACTCAAGTGCCCTCCAAAAACTCATCGCTTTATGTGGTGCATCATGGAAAACAAAATCCCGAATTGGGATCTTCTTCAACATAGGGGTATGCAGGGTCTGAGATGGGGTGCCCTATGCAAGAACATTGCTGAATCTATAGACCAACTTTGTTTGGAATTCCATTTCATTGGATCTATTTATGCCCACATAAATGATAAGTTAGGAGTGTTGGAAATATGTTTCCTATGTCCTAATATATTGTAATGTTGTCCTTGATGGAAACTCTCTGACACAGGATGTAGTATATGACTTTCTGGAGAACCTCAACAGTCTATCAAAAGAATTAAGAAAAAGATTGGATGAGTTTGATATTGCAGGATCTATACATGGGTTTGTAAAGGCCAAGACGCGTATGCACACGGATAAACACGTTCCAAGTTGCGTATGCCTTGTGCACTCCAAAAGTTTGAAACCAAGGGGCATTACCATGGTATTAGCCCACAATATTGAGCACTGATTTGTCTATTTGATTCCGTCCAAAGAATACCATAGGCTGTTGTGTGGTTTTAACTCATGGTATTGGTAAAATTTATATCTATATAAGGAGAAGAAGATCATATTGCAAGGTGTGCATAAGTAAGGGTTGTTAATGAATAATTTTCTCTAAGGTATATCTGCATGGGATGAACTCTATTTTTAATTGATAGATCTGAATCTATGATGCACCCATGGATACAATGATGGTTCATGATCTCTAGATTTGAAATGAATATGCTCATGTGTGATCCATTGAAGAAATGATTAGATCTATGACCTGGCGCAAGTTTTCTGAAGACAAATGAAGAAATCTGGGTAAGTTCTATGTATCTGGTTCATATTCAAATTTTACATTTACAGATCTATACGCTAATTCATCTCATTAAAAGTGTGTATATACGCAGGTTTTCTTCAGAAAATGCGATTATGGAAGTTTAGGGTTTTTTGAAGCTTATTGCAGATGTTTTTCTATGATTCTTGCTATTTGTCTGCTTTCTGTCAATGAATTCTTCTTGAAGATCTGGGTTTTTTGAATACTGTATATGTTGGTAAGTTGATTATATACAAATCTAATCAATGAGAGAATAAACATGGTTGATGATGACTAACTGATGAAGGGTTCTTCATTTCTAAAGATATCTGACTGAAAGCCTCAGATCTGGATCTGAGTCTATTTACATTCTTAAAACAGTATTCACAGAGCTATACGCATGTTGGTGTGAAGGAAAGCACATATATACGTGGGTTCATTGAAGTGAAGTAGCGTATGCATTTTGAGTTGATGAATGTTCAGGGTTGAGTTTATATCTACATATTTATTTTGAAGTCTGGGTTATTTCTGAGTTCTGGTACAGTGGTCTCACTGTTCTGATTGAAGTATTGGGTAAATTTTATGATTGTTGGTGTTTATGAAGAGTTGTGTTGATGTTGTTTGATCCAGTATGAAAATTGATGAAACGTGGTTTGCAGTGATTATGAGGGTTGAAGCCTTCAGTATGGAAGTAGAAGCTTCCTACTAGTAGAAGCTGGTGTTCTATTCAGGGGGTTGAAGCTGCCTTCCAGGAGTGGCTGGTAAATGAGAAGAAAGGGGGTTGTAGCTCCCTTCTAGTAGAAACTGGAAAACGAGAGAAGGTAGTAGCCTTCTGCAGGTAGATGCCTACGCACTGATATGAGTCTGCATCAGTACAATATTGTAAACAATTTTTCTTATAATAAATATCGAAGACAGAGACAACAACAGTCATGGTTTTCTCCCGAATTGGGTTTCCACCTTAAATATTGGTGTTCATGCGTGTTTCATTTGTGTGATGATTTATACTACTGTTACTGCACATATTTACTGATTATCTAATAGATGCATGACTGATAAACTGAGTTAAAGACTATTCCTGATTTTTTTTTCTTATCTGTAACATTATATTAGTATATGCTAGTTTCTTTTAGTATTTTTGCATGTATACACAAGTTGGTTTCATAAAAGCCGCGTATGGAATTTTGTAAAATAAAAATTTAAAATATGTTCAGTAAGCTCTCAATATTGATTCTCCCCCCCTCCCCCCTCTCAGTATTTTTCCAACAATTGGTATCAGAGGGAGGTTCTTCTGAAGAAGCTTAGACGCTAGAAGGAAGATCAACCAAGATGAGCAATCAAGATGGGACAGCATCTATCAAGCCTCCTCTCTTCAACGGAAACAATTTAATCTTCTAGAAGACAAGGACAAGATCCTATCTTCAGTCTCTTGGAGCATTTGTATGGGCTATAGTTGAAGGAGGTTATCAATATCCAACCTCAGTTCCAACAGATGCAACGACAAGAAAGAACTATGAAACTAATGCAAAAGTGGTAAATTCATTATTGGGGAGTCTGACTGAATCTGAATTTGTCAAAGTCATGCAGTTGAATACAACAAAGGAGATACGGGACAAAATCATTCTAAGCTATGAATGTGATACAAAGGTGAAAAGTGCTAAACTCCAAACTCTTAGAATTCAATATGAAAATCTCAGAATGAATAATGAGGAGAGCATTGCCAGTTTATTTTTACGTCTGGATGATATTTTAAATCGTATGAGAAATTTGGGTGAAACCATAACTGACATTACTCCAGTAGAAAAGGTTTTAAGATATCTAACTTCCAAATTTGAGTCAAAAGTGTCTTCTATTGAAGAGAAGCAGAATCTACAAACTCTTACTATTGTTCAACTTCATGGTATTATAACTGCTTGTGAAATGAGAAAAGGAGGCCCATCTGAAGTCAAAGAAGCTATCTTTAGAGCTGCTGCAAAAGGAAAAGAAGTACATGAAACATAAGGATCAATGTATATTTCAGAAGAATATGAGGTAAATTTTGTAGAGAAGCTACAACTTGGCACTGGAAGGTTCAGAGGTAAGCTTCCTTTTAAATGTTTTGTTTGTGGAAGAGTTGGTCATTATGCTGCAAAATGCCCTCATAATGAAATTCATGAAAAAGGAAAGGAAGTAGCAAAAGAAAATAAGAATCAGTTTATCAATATAAAAAGTTATTATACTCATGAAGATAGTGACGGGTTATCAAATAGTGAAGAAGTAGAATCTGATCAAGATGTTAGACTTCTCATGGCATTTGAAAATGATTCTAGTGAGGCTAAAGATACCTTTATGGATGCCCTAGAAGATAATGATTTTCTTGAAGAAATCAATCAGCTCAGAATATGTTTGGAAGAAAACAAAATATCCATAGAAACTCTAAAGAATCAGCTTGTAGAAAAGGAGAAACACAATGAGAAATTAGAATGTGAAATAGTATGTCTAAGAAAAGAAATTGAGAAAGTGAAAAATTTGAATCTTAGATTTGCTAAAGGATTTGAAACCTTAGTGAAATTATCAAGGTACAAAGTTCTACTCTTTTAAAGATAGGTCTTGGATATGTCGGAGAATCCTCTCAGTCTTTAGCACCAAACTATCTAAATGCAGCTATATCCAGCCTACAACATTCTATCACTCAGCAAGGGAACAAAGAAACTTTACAGGTAAAGCATGAACACCTTAATACAAAGAACAATAACATAAATATCTTTCAGAGAAATACCAATCAACAGGTAAGCACAAATAGAAGGTTCCATGATCGCATAAATTTCTTCTTTAATGGACAATGTTTCTCATGTCATAATTTTGGTCCAAAAGTTGTTCAATGTGTTGAATACAAAACCATCATGACCATAGAAACAAGAAAGAAAAGAAATGAGACCGGGATAAAGAAGAATATGTATAACAAATTTTCTCCTCTTCAAAATGAAATTGAATGTGCTTATTGCAACAACTTTGGTCATGAAGAATTTGAATGCAGGAGAAAACTTCAGCCAAAAGAGAATATACCTTCAAGTTCCAAGGTATGGAGAAAGAAGGACTTACAGGTTGAAAACAGTGGCATAGCTTTATTTTCAGAAGGAGAATAAAATAAATGGTACATTGATAGCGGATGCTCAAAACACATGACATGTGACAAAAATAAACTTCTTGCATACAATGCTCTAGAAAGAGAAAAGAATGTTACTTTTGGAAATGATACTCCTGTTGTCATTAAGGGAAAAGGTTTTATTTTTCTAAAGGAAAAGGTAAAAGCTAACAATGTTATGTATGTGGATGGATTAAAACATAACTTGTTAAGTGTAAGTCAAATGGTTGATCAAGGAACTGAAGTTGTCTTTAGCTCAAAAGAATGTGTGGTACATGAACTTGACACAGGAAAAACAATAATAAAAGGAACTAGAACACCAAGAAATTTGTATGTATTGAAAATTTGTAAAGAACATTGTTACTTGGGTAAATCTTTAGAAAATTGTTATGGAACAGAAGATTAGGGCATTTGAGCTTCTCTCAAATCAGCAAATCTAGCAGACTCAAATATGTTCGTGATCTTCCCAACATTACTCTACCTGAAAGTACCATATGCAAATCTTTCCAATTCGGTAAGAAAACCAGAGTGAAATTCAATGCCAAAGAAGGATCAGCAAGTAAGCCTCTTAAACTCATTCATACCGACCTATGCGGACCTATGAAGAAAAAGTCACCCCTTGGAGAACAATACTATATTCTGTTTATTGATGATTTCTCTAGAATGTGTTGGATTGGTTTGTTAAAACACAAAGATGAAGCATTTGAAAAATTTCAGATCTTCAAAGCCCTGGTTGAGAATGAATTAGATCTAAAAATAAAATGTCTTATATTTGACCGAGGAGGTTAATACATATCAGATGAATTCTTTGATTTATGTAAACAACATGGCATAAAAGGACAGTTTTCTGTAGTTGGTACCCCACAACAAATGGTGTAGCAGAAAGAATTAATAGAATAGTTCAACAAATGGCTCGAGCTATGCTTGATTATTCTGGAACACCTGACACATTTTGGGGAGAAGCAACACATACCACTGTAAATATTATTAACAAGGCGCATGTTCATGTGAACAGTGATAAAACTCCATATGAGCTCTGGTATGGTAATATTCCCACTGTAAAGCATTTTAGAGTTTTTGGAAGAAATTTTTTTATCAAGAAAAATGATGAAAAACTTGGTAAGTTTGAACCTAGAGCAGATGAAGGAATATTTCTTGGTTACTCTTCTAGAAGTAAAGCATATAAATGTTACAATAAATGACTTCGGAAGATTGTTGAATGCATTGATGTTGTAATTGATGAGTCTCTCTCAGCTCCAAAAGGGGAAATACCAACAATAAATGAAGATGATGGTGATGTATATCTTCATGCATCAAATAGCAAAAATATAGAAGGTGAGCCTAATGAAGCAACAAAAAAAGATCTATCTGAAAAGGCTACATCCACGTATGTTCAAAAAAATCATCTAGAAACTCAAATTTTGGGAGAAAAGGGATCAGGTGTCCAAACAAGAAGAACTCTTGTAGGATCTCCTAGCTATCTGACATTTTAATGTCAATCAAGCTAGCAAAGATGAATTTTGGATTCAAGCCATGAATGAAGAACTTGATCAGATTGAAAAGAATCATACTTGGGAATTAGTTCCTAGACCCCATGATAAAAATGTTATTGGAACAAAATGGATATTCAAAAACAAGTTAAATGAGAATGGAGATGTTATTAGAAACAAAGCTAGACTTGTTTGTAAAGGGTATGCTCAACAAGAAGGTATAGAATTTGAAGAAACATTTGCTCCTATAGCTAGACTTGAAGCCATAAGAATTTTTCTTGCCTTTTCAAGCTTTCAACAATTCAAAGTTTATCAAGTGGATGTTAAATCTGCTTTCCTCAATGGTGATCTAGAAGAAGAAGTTTATATAGAACAACCAGAAGGATTCATTTTGGGAAATGATGAAAAACTTGTTTGTAAAATCAAGAACGCTTTATATGGTCTCAAACAAGCTCCAAGGGCATGGTACTATTGTCTTGACAAATATCTTCATCAACAAGGATTTTCAAAGGGATCTGCTGATAGCAACTTATACACAAAAACTGAAAATGATAAACTATTGATTGTAGTAGTATATGTTGATGACATCATTTTTGGAAGTAATGAAGAGTCCATGAGTCAAAAATTTGCTTATGTTATGCAGCAAGAATTTGAAATGTCTTTACTTGGGGAACTAACATTTTTTCTTGTCTTACAAGTGCAACAAGAAACCGATGGCATATTTTTATCACAAAGCAAAATATCTTAAGAAAAGTTTGAAGAAGTATGGGATGGAAGACTGAAAACTTGTAAGTACACCAATGGTAACCGGTTGTAACCTCAGTTCTCATCATGATTCTCCCATGGTAAATCAACCAGAATACAGATCCATGATTAGAAGTTTGCTTTATCTAACCGAGACAAGACTGGACATTATGCATGCAGTTGGGATTGTTGTACGATTCCAAGCTAATCCAAAAGAGTCACACCTTCAGCCTATAAAAAGAATATTCAAATATCTACAAGGGACTCAAGACTTTGGTCTGTGGTACCCAAAGAATTTTGATCTCACTCTTCATGCTTACACAAATGTAGATTGGGCTGGAAATGTTGATGATCGAAAAAGCACTAGTGGTGGTGCATTCTATATGGGGCCCCGATTGGTTTCTTGGTTCAACAATAAACAAATTTCTATTGCCTTATCTACAGCAGAAGAAGAATATGTGGCTTCTGCATCATGTTGCACACAACTACTTTGGATGATGCAGAATTTACAAGACATTCAAATCAAATGTTCACCTCCCATCTCCATTCTGTGTGATAAGAAAAGTGCCATTAGTATCTCAAAGAATCCTGTTATGCATTCCAAGACCAAGCACATTCCTTTAAAGTATCACTTCCTACGTGAACAAGTTCTTGAACAAAAGGTTAAATTGGAGTCTGTTCCCTCCAAAGAACAAGTTGCTGATATATTTACTAAACCTTTACCTCGAGAAGCATTCGAATATCTTAGACAGAAGCTGGGATTTGTCTCTGCCTCTCTGCTCAAATCTGCTTAATTTCGGAAGATTAAATTCAATACGTGGGTTCCATAAAGGAAAATCACGAATATACGCGAGTTCTTGTGCATAAAACCGCGTATAGGTTTTGCTGATAGAAATTCTTTGAGTCAGTGTTTCATAACAGTTGTGGTGTTGTCGAGTAATCTCTGTTGTTGTTCTAGTATTCATCTTTATGTATCATTCTCTAATATTTTTCTTTTTGATGAATATGCTTTGATGATTTGCTACTAAAGGTGTTTAGGATGCAGTACAAGCTAAGGGGGAGCACTTGTCTTGTGGAAAAGGATGCATTTTTGGCATTCTGATTGGTTGTTGTGTTATGATCTCATGTCTGAGATTCTTTGGTTATAAAAAGTCATATCTGTAATTTGATGAAAAGGTCATGTTGAGACCTATGATGTAAAATTTTTGTATTCAATCATGTAAGGACTTGTTCAAATTTTTAAACCCACTTGGTTGGGTAGTTAAGTCAAATATGTCATTCCACTTGGTTGGATCATTGATGTATGTATGAGTCCTTGGTGATAGGAAAGGTTATTGAGTCATGTACTTCATTGACAATAGGTCTGAAGATTCAGCATGAACTAAGGGGGAGCATGGTCAATTCAGGACACATCAGATGAGCAAAGAAAGAAAAAAAACATTTTTTTGATATTAATCCGCCCTTTGCCCTTGATGTCAAAGGGGGAGAATATTGTGGGTGTTTGAATAAAGGTTATGCTTCATGAATCTATGATCATGGTTGCCATCAAGTCCAAAGGGGGATATTGTTGGTAATATGTTTCCTATGTCCTAATATATTGTAATGTTGTCCTTGATGGGAACTCTCTAACACAGGATGTAGTATATGACTTTCTGCAGAACCTCAGCAGTCTATCAGAAGAATTTAGCAGAAGATTGGATGAGTTTGATATTGCAGGATCTATACACGGGTTTGTAAAGGCCAAGTTGCGTATGCACGCGGATAAACACGTTCCAAGTCGCGTATGCCTTGTGCGCTCCAAAATTTTGAAACCAAGGGGCATTACCATGGTATTAGTCCACAGTATTGAGCGCTGAGTTGTCTATTTGATTCCGTCCAAAGAATACCATAGGTTGTTGTGTGGTTTTAACTCATGGTATTGGTAAAATTTATATCTATATAAGGAGAAGAAGATCATAGTGCAAGGTGTGCATGAGTAAGGGTTGTTAATGAATAATTTTCTCTGAGGTATATCTGCATGGGATGAACTCTGCTTTTAATTGATAGATCTGAATCTATGATGCACCCATGGATACAATGATGGTTCAAGATCTATAGATCTGAAATGAATATGCTCTTGTGTGATCCATTGAAGAAATTATTAGATCTATGACCTAGCGCAAGTTTGCTGAAGACAAATGAAGAAATTTGGGTAAGTTCTATGGATCTGGTTCATCTGCAAAGTTTACTTTTACAGATCTATATGCTATTTCGTCTCAGTAAAAGCGCATATATACGCGGGTTTGCTTCAGAAAAGGGTGTATGGAAGTTTAGGGTTTTATGAAGCTTATTGCAGATGTTTTTCTATGATTCCTGCTATTTGTCTGCTATCTGTCAATGAAGTCTTCTTGAAGATCTAGGTTGTTTGAATACTGTATATGTTGGTAAGTTGATTATGTACAAATCTAATCAATGAGAGAATAAACATGGTTGATGATGACTAACTGATGAAGGGTTCTACATTTCTAAATATATTTGACTGAAAGCCTCATATCTGGATCTGAGACTGATTACATTCTTAAAACAGTATTCACAGAGCTATACGTAGGTTGGTGTGAAGGAAAGCGCGTATATACGTGATTTCATTGAAGTGAAGTAGCATATGCATTTCGAGTTGATGAATGTTCAGGGTTGATTTTATATCTGCATCTTTATTCTGAAGTCTGGGTTATTTCTTAGTTCTGGTTACAGTGGTCTCACTATTCTGATTGAAGTATTGGTTAAAGTTTATGATTGCTGATTTTTATGAAGAGTTGTGTTGATGTTGTTTGATCCAGTATTAAAATTGATGAAACGTGGTCTGTAGTGATTCTGAGGGTTGAAGCCTTCACTATGGAAGTAGAAGCTTCCTGCCAGTAGAAGTTGGTGTTCTGTTCAGGGGGTTGAAGCTGCCTTCTAGGAGTGGTTGGTAAACGAGAAGAAAGGGGGTTGTAGCTCCCTTCCAGTAGCAGCTGGAAAATGAGAGAAGGTAGTAGCCTTCTGCAGGTAGATGCCTGTGTACTGATATGAGTCTGCATCAGTACAATATTGTAAACAGTTTTTTCATATAATAAATATTGAAGACAAAGACGACAGCAACGGTGGTTTTCTCCCGAATTGGGTTTCAACCTTAAATACTAGTGTTCATGTGTGTTTCATTTGTGTGATGATTTATACTGCTGTCACCACACATATTTACTGATTATCTAACAAATGCATGATTGATAAACTAAGTTATGACAGTTCCTAATTTTTTTTTCTAATCTGTAACATTATATCAGTATACGCTAATTTTTTTTTTCAGTATTTGCGCATGTATACGCAAGTTGGTTTCATAAAAGCTGCGTATGGAATTCTATAAAAGAAAAAGTTAAAATATGTTCAGTAAGCTCTAAATATTGATTCACCCCCCCTCTTAGTATTTTTCCAACAAGGAGGCATTCGGGAAAAGCATTATTGAAAGAGGAAAAGGGACTAAGAATAATTAGAAACAATGCCATATTGTTTTCCCTGGCTGGCCACATGTATTTTACTAACATGCAAAGCTAGGATCTTGGATCCCTCCCTAGCTGGATAACCATCTATGGATTTAGATTCATGTGTAACATTGGTTCTTTGGTATATTCCATTTAAGTTTAACATGACCCCCTGGCGTGTTAGGGGACACGGAGGGCCCCCTCAGGCGTGGTGTGAGGGGAAAAAACCCCTGGTTGGGTAATTATGAAAATAAATAACAACAAGAGAAAAGACCCTTCTTGGAACAGAGGGAGACAGGAAAGATGGGGATACATCAAGCCCTAGGGGTACCCGTTAGGCCACTCATTATTGCAGAGAATCAATGCTCAATATTGCAGCTGCATGAGTATCCCTCAACTTGATGGGCTCAGATGGGGGCCCCGAGCTTTGGTCTCGATGGGAGATTTGGGCTCGGATCTTGCTAGGTATCCTTGCTTGGGGCTCAGATTTCCTTGGAGTAGGCGTGCTAATTTTATAAACACCTACAGTGGTCTCCCTGAGGCATCGCAACCCGGGCATAATTTCTTCACCCAATGGGGTGACTGGCTGTGACCAGAGCAAGTCATAAGGGTATTGGATAAACCCTTATCCTTATACCCCTTTTTAAAGATGTGTTGTATTATTTTTCAAACCTGCTGCCTTATGCGCTCATTATTGCTTGTAGCTTAGTATTACGCTACATGAGTTGGCCGCATACAAGTATAGAAAATTTCATCCTTGAGATGACGTCCAACCCAGGGACACCATGAATTGATGGCACAAACACTGTGGAAGGACCTTTTAATGCCCTAAAGGGTATACCTTTACTGTGATTTATCGGTGTACCAGAGGTGCGGGGCTTACCTCTTGAGGGCTGGGAAGTTAAACCAGTTACCTAACTTGAGGGCATCGCTGAGTAGCGGTCAAGATACTCTATGATGGTGACCTCCTGAGGGGCATCTCAGAATTGAGAGCTTACTTGACTTGAGGGGCACCCAACCTTTGGGCTCGACTGGATGGGAGCTTTAGGCTCAGATCTTGATGGGCCCCCAAGCTCTTATCGCTAAGGGGGTCCTTTGGGGCCCCGTGTATTTTTTTGGGTTGGAGCATCTCTTAGGGAGCTCTAGAAAGATTGTGGGACACAATTTCCCCAAAGAAGTTCAAAAAATTTCTTCCCCTGGTCTACTGGGGCCTCTATAATGCTCAAAACCAAGTAATTTTCAAGGACAAATTCTCCGGCCCATATCTGGTTGCTGCAAAGGTCATGACATATTTCAATATTCTCCCTTTGAATGAATCTTCACACCCCCCATACTATGATAGTTGAACCGTATGGAAACTCTTACCATTGGGAATATTTTGATGATGCTGCTACAACAAATGATTCATCTACAGGTGTAGTTGTTCTACACATGCATGAAAATCATATTTTCAAGTTACATAGCAGTCTTGGTAGAGGTTCAAACAATTATGCATAGCTCCTTATTCTAAAACTCCTCCTCTTGTTTGCTATGAAAAAGGGGGTTCTTTCCCTTCATATCTTTGGTGACTCTTTGATTATTATAAATTGGTTCAACGAGGTGCAACACTATCATATTCACACTTTATGTCCCATTCCTGAAGAGTTTATTTGGCTTAAGAAACATTTTAACATGGTTTCATGTAAACACATCTACATGGAAAGGAGCCATGCAACATACCAATCTCTAAGGAAGGCTCTACTCTAGCTCTGGGCACATGTAAGATCAATGAGTATAGAAATGGTGTTTCAACTGAATATTATCATTCCCTTTTATTGATGGAATTTAACAGATGATCTATTGTTTTTTGGTATCACCAACACTTTATATCTTTTTGCAGAAACTTAGATGACACAAATAGTAGATATATGCATATCATCTTTGATATCTAGGACTGTTTTGAACAAAATCATATGAGCAGGTCATTTTGTTGTAAATTTTGGTAAATGGACTATTATTGATCTATGTACTGTATCATGGTTTATGCCCATTTTTCACAATGGACCATGATAGTTCCACCAATGGATGAACTCTTTGAGTGCACATTGCACAATCATAATGTAAATTTTGTTGTATCAATAAAATTGTTGTTTTCTCTCCAGAAAGAAAAAGAAAAAAAGAAGAAGAAGAAGAAGAAGAAGAAGAAGAAGTTTCGGCCATGAAAATTTTGGTGTACATGTAAATTTTATTTTATATCAAGATGAAAAGGTGCTCTATTGTTCTCGATTTATCAAAATCAAGAAGTGTTTGATGGAAGGTGCAAATATCCCTATTACTAGTAACTAGTAAGATTGAATTACCATTGACTAGTTGCAAGGAGTGGAGGCATGCCCACACTTCCACACCTCCACAATTCCAATATTAAATCCACCTTATACTATCTACTTGAATAGTTTTTCCATTTCCAAGATATTTTTCGGCTTGTTAGATGGTTGAGATTTGATTTAATCCCATGGTTACCTAATATGAAGCTATTAACATTGTATAAAGACGTATTTCAATGAATTTGTTTGTTTAAGTTGCACGTTTTTTATTATGATACAAACTTACACTATATATATTCTAACATTTGTGGTATAAAATTTGTAGCTAGCTCATTGTCTTATTTCATGTGTGGTTTTTTTCAATGTGATTTCTTGTATTGTTTGATTAATTTATCAATTTTGTAAATCCTATGATTAGGAAAACAATATTAGAAAATTTTTTATTTGATATTGAGATGCAATGTTTGTGCCTCCACATACATTCCCTGTCCGCACAGTTATATTGCACACCTCCCTTTCACATAACACTACATATTAATGAATTAATTAATGATTTTGGTTTATTAATGCGGGTGAGGAAGAACTGTTGTGTGGGAAAACAAGTGTGTGGAGAAAGGAATATAAATTTTCTTTGGAAATGTTCCATACATCCACATACATTCTTACATGCTACATATTAATCAATTAATTAACAGTTTGCGCTTATTAAAATCTGGGGCATGAAATTTTGGGTTACCTGTATATTATGTGCAAAATACGAGTGGGCAATTAGGTATCCCTCTTACTATGTTGATGTAGGTTCATTTTATTTAAGCTTCTTGAATACTAAGTGCATTTGTGATATCACATTTGTCAATTAAATAATTATTATCCAATATTAAATGAAGTGTAATTTTAATGCATATGCAGAAGACGTGTTGTACATTTTAACTTTAATCCTTCGAACATACTTTTGAAAACCACACATGGGATCATCGACAAATCAATGTTGCCACAGGTCCTTTGCTTCTTGATATCAAATAAAACGAGCCCACATTTACATAACTTGATATTTGTGAAGGGGAATGGGTGTGTGAAGCAAGGAACATAAACTCTCTACTGAAATTTTCTATAACTCTGCATACATTCCCCCTTCATACACTTCTACTACATATCTCCCACCCCACACAACACCCCATATTAATAAATTAATTAACAGTATTGGCATATTAAAGTTTTGGGCATGGAAAGTTTGGTTTACATGTACATTTTATTTGATATCTCAATGCAAATAAGTTGTGGCAAAACGATGAATCTTGGTATTCACGGTTCCCAAATACTACTTTCTTTTGCAATGTTCTGTATTCACACTACATATTAGTCAATTAATTGCCGATTTTTCCTTAATAAAATTTTCATGCGAGGAAAAAGTGTTGCGTGGGGGAACACGATTGCGGAGCAAGGAACATAAAATCTCTCCTGGAATGTTTCATAACTGTGCATACATTCCCCCTCTACACACTTCAGTCGCATATATCCCTCTTGCACAACACTATATTTTTATCAATTAATTAGCAATTTTGGCTTATTAATGTTTGGGGCATGAAAAAATTGGTTTACATGTATGTTTTATTTGATATCGGGATGTAAAGGAGTTGTATTATCGATGAGTTATCAAAATAAAGAAGTGTTCTACAAAAGGTTCAAATATCCTTGTTACCAGTAACTAGTAAGATTGTATTACCATTGACTAGTTGTGAGGGGTGGGGGAGCGTCCGCACCCCCGCAGCTCAAAATTCCAATCTTAACTCCACCTTCTACTTACTACTTGAAGATTTTAACTATTGTTGGAGAGATTTTCTAGTATTTCATGGTTGAGATGTGATTTCATCCTGTGGTTACCTGATATGTAGCTATTAATATTGTATAAAGATTTTTTCAATGAATTTTTTTGTTTAAGTTCCATGTTTTGTATTATGCTACTAAATTACATTATATATACTAACACTCAAATTATATAATGTGTAGCTAGCTCATTGTCCTATGTCGTGTGTGATTTTTCGCAATGCAAATTTTTTCATTATTTTATTGACTTATCAAATTTTCAAAACTTATGATTAGTAAAACAATATTAGAAACCATTTTATTTGATATTTGGATGCAATGTTGTTTCGGTAAATAACTCCCTAAAGGTTTTTGGGTCAGCAAACTTCACAGATCAGGGGCATACCATTCAAGAAGGACTCATTTAACCTATCTTTTATGCTAAAAACTAGACATAACAAGTTTTAAAAATTACCCGAAGGTCCAACGTTTGATGTAGATCCCGCGGGGTGCAAACCCCCAACAACCCTTTGTGCTTCATAACCTAGAAATCAAGAAAGAATGAACATGAAACTCTAGTTGTACAACATTTATTGTTCCTAGATGTCAGTGTAACTCATGTATAATATCATATAAACAATATTGAATGTTCAATTAATGATCTTTACACATATATAAAGAGATATAAACACGTGAATTTCGGGAACAAGATGGTGCTTCTCATTATAAATGGCATGTACAATAATAGAAAAGTAGAGAGATGACCTGAATCCTTGCACGGCCTTCTAACAGACCATCCTATGGATCTGTCCAGCCCTCACCTCACTAGGATTCTTCCAAGATGTGTGCACACAAGATGTCATATAGGATGATGATGATCTGAAGGAAACAAGGCTTTCTTGAATATACATGGGAAGTGCAGGAGGCACGAGAACATCAGACTTGAAATAGGGCTCCAACAGAGTATAATATGTATAATTTTCTCTCTCCCTTAGGCCATACACATGAGGGGCTTTTATACTCCCTCAAAGTATTTTCAGCAGTTGGAAACAGTTGGGCCACGGGCTGGGGTGGTTGAATTATGGGAATAACCATCACCCTGCCTCGAAAATAAGGAATTATATATATATTTTTAATGATATAAATGCCATACGTGGAAAAGTGTGAATGGACTCACATATATACGCGGAAAATTATAGGCATAATCGCGTATGGGATTTTAGACATTGTTTTTTTATGAAATTATTCAAGTCTGGGGGGAAAGGGTGCCCAAGGCCAAAGAGACAATCATTAATCACATGAGGGAGAAAAATGATGCAATAAAATATGCCCCCTAATATATGAGGTCAGAAGGGGTACATGATGGCCAAAATATATTATGTGCATAGAAAGAACCTTGCAAAGAAAAGAGAGGACTTCACCAGATTTCAGCCTGCCAAAAACCAATGAAATAAGTCAGAGAGTCAGCTCATGTCTGAGGCGGGGATACCCATGCTCAGTGAAAGAAAATCTTGTCTATAGATCCAAAATGTATATAAGTATGGCTGAACTAGAAAGTAATTAGTGAATCATCTGATCACTGCCCGAAAGTACAAGTCGAAATCAAGTCTAAGTATCACATATAGAAGACTGATCAATGATGCAAATAACAAATATCTGATCTCACAAGTAACTGAATCTCCAAGTACCAAATCATAAGGGGTGGAACACATGGTACAATCACGCAACTCGGGAGCCAACATATAAGATGCCGTTGTACTGAAACTGCAACATATAAGGGTGGACGATGTCACTGGCAGAAACTGGATGAACTTTCAAAAGTGAATCGAAGCATGCTAATGCAAACCCGAGGTATTCACTGATCACCATGGCACAATTCTACACAATGGGAATAAATGAGCTGAAGTCGACCATGTGAGAAATCGTTTTATTACCGGTCAATAATTTATAATGTTAACAAACGTGAGACAACCCACTGATAATGAAAATGAGTGTCAAGGTGCCCTAGTACAATCTAACAAGTGTGAATGAATGAGTTGAAGTCGAAAACTTGTAATAATCTATCAATAAGGAGGAAATAATGAATCCTCACTGTAAACAGTGAAGAGTCTACCACTGATGACTGCAAACCCTAAGGTACTAAAAAAAAGACTCTAGACCTAATTCCGAGAGCAATGAGTCAAAGTTGATGGGAAAATATCTGTTGGAAGGAAGGCATTGAGGCATCCCACATCAGTCCAGTGTGAGTTTAACCCGCAGGCCAAGATTTGGAAGGAATCGGACGAAGTATAGTGAAGGAACCAACCCGAAGTACGTTTTTGACATGCACAAGATGAAGCTAGCGCATGGAAGAAACCCTCTCAACCAAACAATAATGAAAGGTGACAAAGAGGCGATATATCCACCGATAGGTTCAAATGGAAATCAAGGTACTGCACAAATCCCAAGTGTGATAATGTATGCTGATGTTGAAGACAAGGAAAACCACTCAGTCAAAGGCCCATAATGATGATCAAATGTTGAGCACAAGGTCACCTATCAATGATGTAAATAGCGCCAGGGTGCGGCTCTAGGTTTAATATCAGAGCAATATATCGTAGTCGATAAGAGACAAACCCACCAGCAAGAAGTCAATGGAGACCTTCTCAAACCAACACGAGCATAGGACCAAACATCTGATGTGATAGTACAAGATACTGACAAGACCAGGAAGGCCGGAAAAATAACTCAAGAGACACCGCAGAATGTCCGACTCAGGTTTAACTTCCCTTGAACAAAAGCACAACTCATGATGACCATGGAAACAAATAATGACACTGTATAAGTCTGTAATGCAGGAGGAAAAAACAAAATCTCCATATGATTGGAAGAGATAACCAACCAGGGGAGAACTGACTCACGAAACTAGGTTATGGCATCTCCTAGGCCAAAACTAAAACCATCCCAAATGAGGAAAAGACATAGTTCTATGTGCTTTGTTCAAGGGCGACAAACTAATACTGTAACTGCCATCAAAATATGAAGTAACATCCCGTTCCCGCTATTTTTAACATATTTGATTTTTTTGTCTTTTTCATATAGTAATCCTGAAAAAGAATAAAAGAATGCTATGGTACAATGGATAGAACTACTATCAGGAAACAAATGCACTAGATCCTGGGATAGGAGCAATCCTATGCTCAATGCAAGGTGGCGGAAACTGGTAAGCGATACTCAAAGGAGTGTTCCATGCATGGGTAACAAGGGTGTCAAGTCGCCATAGCTAAGTGCTTTGCAATGGTTAACTTGTACAGAGAGTCAAGGTAAAAAGATGGCTTAAACATGGAGTCCAAATGAAGCCGGCTGAAGGCCAAGATAAAAAAGTAGCTAGTATGCAATGCAGTGATACAACTCAACAACACCAGGGAGCCTCTAGGGTAATAGCCAGAAAAATGATAATGAAGAAGAAGAAGAAGGATGAGGCTTCAACATATAAGTCATGGCGGGACTAAAGAGGACTCCCGAGCCTACATAAAGAGAAACATGGGCG
Source organism: Pinus albicaulis (assembly GCA_034641835.2). Taxonomy (NCBI): domain Eukaryota; kingdom Viridiplantae; phylum Streptophyta; class Pinopsida; order Pinales; family Pinaceae; genus Pinus; species Pinus albicaulis. The sequence continues at coordinate 1,548,544,517 of CM076579.1, read as the reverse complement.
ACAAGTGCTAGCGAGGAACTAACTAGGAAGCCCATGTAAAATAAGGCTCTACCACCAAGTCATGATTAAATAATCGACGAGTGAAATGGGTTAATTAATCATGACATGATGGGATCGACCCTATGGAAAGTGATCAGAATGGAGGCTAGAATGAAGAATGCAATGGAAAGTGAATTCCATAACCTATATGCTAGTTAAGATCATATACCTACCATGACAGGTCAGTAGTCATGGATTCGAAAACCGGAAAAATATCAAAGTCAACAAAATGTACCTGAAAATATACCCATCCCAACACCTACAAGCAACAGGGTTATGCAGCTTAATACAGATTTGAAAAATAAGCATAATGAAATTTTGCAAAAAAATTTCAATTTCTTGGCTTAAATACAAATTTTACCTCATATTTGGTTCATTATTACTTTGCTAAATTGGAGAAAAGAGCTCTGGAGAAAAAACTTCTTTCTTCAAAACAGGAGAAATCAGTTGTCAAACTTCGTCGGATTAGTCAGGTAAGCTTTAAATTCATCATTGCTATCAATTTCATCCATAAATAGGTTAAAAATTTTGATTTTTCACCGTAGGAAAGATTTATTTTGATTGAGCATTCTGTGCATACGCGGGTTCGTGTGGACAAACCTGTGTATGATACGCGACTGCCCACAAGGGAAGTCGCGTATGCGTAGACCGTGTTTTGAAAAAATGAACCTAACGAGAATTTAAATGAATTTTTTCAGGATGAAAATTTCTTGGAGGGAATGTGAGCATAGTGCCATTGACCAATAATTTATGGGGGATCAAAATTTGCTCAATATCCTCAGAAACTATGGATTGCTCAAATTCTTCAAAATGCCAAATATGAAAAGTAATGTCCGATTACTTGAAATGGTGGTGAATCATTGGGAACCAGAGGAATATTGCTTCATGATTGACCCAGTAGATTTGCATGGCAAGCCTTTGGGAGGGCTTATAGTAGATGATTATGTCCACATATATTGTGTAGAGGGATCCCAAAAATTAGGGACTCAAATTGCAATAAAAGATTTATCAGAGCTGCATATGAAAATTCTCCTTTTCACCATCGGCAGGGTGGCAGGATTTGCTTCCTTACACTAGGTGTCGAGGACAAAGATGAGTATAGCTGGGGAATGCTTAGTTCACCTCTTTGATTGGTGTACAACTCTACTGACAAACATGAAAAAACAATTGTCCTCTATCCGGAAAGATAAAACAAATAATTTCGAGTTTGGAACCATTTTGATGACATTATTCTTTGAGAAGATTCCAGGGCTTTGACCCAAATTCATCTCATCCATCATGATTTAGATTTATGCAGGAACGCAACAGAATAAAAATATAACCATAAATATAGAGATGCAGCAGAGAAAACACTTCATTTCATTAATATCAAAGAACTAAAATTTGCTTACAGTCAGAATGGAAATAAAACTAGATAGGGCACTGGTAGTTATCTATGAGAAGAGATGTGGCGGCTACAGGCCTATGAACTGAGTTACAATGAGGCTCTAGGGCCTATTTATTATTGAGAAACAATGGAGAACCCTAAACATCCAAAAACCTAACCCTTGGAGATGAAGCGCCAAAACTATGGGCCTCGTTTGGGTAAATTGGTGTTTCAACTTCCCAGGGACGTAACTTTGGCATACTATCTCCGTTTGACACTCATGATACATCATTAGAAAGATCTATCCGATGAATACAACTTTCACCATGAATATCATTCTAAAATGGAATGATATTTGCTAGAGGCGTGATGCCCAAAAAATGTCGTTTAGGGCCTCAAAACGGCTCCAGAAGTTCAGGACCCGAAAAACTACTAAAAATAGTAAGTTATGCCGAAACTGAAAAATTGAAAGAGACAATGGTGAGGGCCCAAGTGGAATAGGCGGGTGGCCACCAATATCTTCCTGGATCACATCACCATCCCTAGATATCCAAGAATAGCTCGGTGGGCTGATCTGATGAAGAGACTGGGGGGAAGCGAAGTTCCCCGAACTACATGGGACGAGGAGTTCTTCCAATGGTGGGAAGAACAGATTATTGCAGTGGATGATTATCCATATGCTAGGATGGATTTTCACAGTGATCCAAATCTAGTCCTTCCACCCGGTGCAGCATGGGGTGAAATCAGTGAGACTGCAATTTGATTTTTTTGATTTTTTCAATATATGTGAAAAATGAAAAACAAACATGTTTTTGATTAGATCTTGAATGACTTACAAAATTATGTGATGACCATGATACAGATATGGGACCAGTTCATCTTGAAGGATACCCAAGGCACAAATGTCGCAGAGGCGAAGCAGATGCTGAAGACCCTGGTAGAACCCCACATGTCGTTCAGAGAAACTTGGAGAGTTTAGCTTGCCAAGTGCCTATGTCTGCAATAGAGGACCTACCAGAGGCTATCCAGAGACAGGTAGTTGGGGTGTCGTGAGAGTGAGTACGATTATTCCGCCATGTGGCTACTGTGGTCGTGTTCTATAGGAACACGAATGTTCGGCAAGGACCATAGATTTTATCGGATGATTGTACTATATTTTTGATACTGAACATGATCGGGCATAAACCCTAATTTTGTAGGACATATGTGTCCAAATTTTTGTATAGTTTTTTATACATTCTGATGATATATACATATATACAATGGTTTATGATGTGATGAAACAAATGTGTGAAAATGTATGATGATTTTGATGATTTGATTAAAGTATTGAATGATTAATATGGCAGTCAATTTCTTGATTAGCTAATGAGTCTTCCATTTGATTGTTAGCTCGAGGAATATGAATAAATGTTATAAATTGAAATTATCTTTGTAACAAACGTATCCTAAAAAATAATCGAAACAAAAAGGGATTCCGGACCCGATATGTATTGCGACACCAGCTGGGAGTCCAAGAATACTACCAACGAATCAACGCCCAAAGATATTGCTTCTGAGAGTAGATAAATGATTGCAGTGTATTCTGCTACGTTTTTGGAAGTAGGACCAATGCATACCCCTCTTGAAACTAACAGCTGACCAGATGGATAATAAAGTACCCAAGCGATGGAAGCTAAGTTCCGGGTGTGTCTACTAGCACCATATGCGAAACCATAATGACTCATGATATTCAACACAACCTGCCAAAGCATATCAAAAAAATCACCATCACCTCATAGACCGAAAACTCAGATATGTACAAAAAAAAAACAAAAATATATACAAAAAACAAGATGCCAGGCCGAGGCCTAGGCATAATACCTTTTCAGATAGAGCCCATTTTTGGGCTCTTCCAACTCATTTCCCTCAAAATAAACCAAGGTATAAGCTCCTTTTTTGAGGACCTTTTTAACGATGAAGGGGCCATACCACATAGACTTGAATTTACCTGCCCCCAGGGCATCCTTTTCCTGGGCATAAACCATAACAAGGTCGCCTTCGAAGAAAACCCTAGGTTTGACCGCTTTATTGTACTGAACTTGTACCCGTTTCTTATGTGCCTTGTTCATCATGGTAGCATCTCGACACTGCTCATAAATATGTTCCAGATGAAGAGGCGTTCTTCAAGACTAGAAGTTTCAGGAAGAAGTTCTACAGCTAAATTAAGAGAAGGAATCTCACACTCAATGGGAAATATTGATTCCAACCCGTAAGCTAGTTGAAACGGAGTAAAACCAGTTGCAGTTTTTACTGACATCCGGTATGCCCAAAGCGCAGGATACAACATGATATGCCAATTATATCTAGCTCTATCAATTGTCCATTGAAGAATGGTATTCAAGGATTTTTTCATGGCTTCCACTTGCCCATTGGCTTGAGGATAATAAGGAGATTAATGCTCTTGCCGGAAACCTAATTTTAGAGCCAACTCAGCCATCATGCTGTTCTAAAAATGGCTGCCATGATCAGTGACAATCTCTTTAGGAATACCAAAACAAGCAATAACTTGATTGAAGAGAAAAAGAGTTGTTGTCTCACCGTAATTCCCAAAATTAGGCATAGCTTCGACCCACTTCGTGAAGTAGTCTACTGCTACAATAATGTACTTGTGACCTTTAGCCGAAGGCGGGTTACAAGTAGTATAATCAATACCCCACTTTGTAAAAGGACCGACAGTGACAACTGGGAAGAGCGGAGATGGATGAGCGTGCATATTTCGAGTATGCCCTTGACACGATGACACCATTTGACCAACTCCATACAATATTTGAAAATTGAAGGCCAAAATTATCCAGCAAGCAGGATTTTTTAGGTTGTAGCAAGCCTAGATAAATGACCACCACAAGCTCCACTATGGCAATCATTCAGCACAACCTCAACTTCTTCGAGAGTTAAGAATTTTCTTAGGATCGAATCAACCCCTCGACGATATAAAGTGTCACCAATGATCAAGTAATTTTTAGCCAGGTGACACAACTTACGACGCTCATCTTTCGAAAAAGTTGAGGGAAACTTCGCAGTTTGAAGATATAAAATGAGATCCCCATACCAAGGATCCTATGAAGAGATGAGAAAAAGATGCTCATCGAGAAAGGATTCATCATAAACCATCTCCTCTCCACAGGGCAACTCAGAAATTGATTCTGCGAAAAATAATGATTTCTTGGACTTGGCAGACATAAACTCAAGATCAAATTCCTGCAAAATCACAATCCATCGATTGTATTTTCCCCCAATCACTTGCCTGTTGAGAACAAACTGAAATGGATTGATTGCTGCCAAAACATAAGTTTTTCGAAGGAGAATATAATTTCTAAGCCGTTGTATAGCATGGAAAGCTGCTAAAGCAAGCTTATCTATCAGAAAATATCGGAGTCCAGGCCCTACCAAGCCTCGACTAAGGTAGTATATAACATGTTATACAAGAGCATCATCCTCCTGAACCAGAACCATACCGATAGTAGATTCTGCTGCTGCGAGATACAAGAGGAAATCCCTGCTATAATCAGGTGGACTCAGTATAGGAGCAGAGGTCAATTCTTTTTTCAAAGCATTGAATGAGCGTTGAGCAAAGTCATCCCACAAAAATGGGACTCCTTTCTTTAATAATCTCATGAATCCTCTTGTAAGCTCAATATAATTTACGATAAATCTCTGCAGAAAATTGGCTTTTCCTTATAGACTTTGAAGTTGATGAATAGATGACGGGGGAGGCAACTGAAGTATTGCCTCAACCTTGAAGGGATCTACCTGAATCCCTTTCGTAGACACAATAAATCCCAATAACCGACTGGATGTGACTGCGAAAAAAAACTTGTTCGGATTCAACCTGATTTTGTAAAATCGAAATATTTCAAATACTTGATATAGGTGAGAAGGATGATCAATTCGCTTGTGATAACGAGCAACTAAATCATCCAAGTACGCCTCAATAATATGTTTGATGTCATGTAAGGCATATGACATGGCCCGCTTAAAAGTGGCTCCAACATTTTTAAGGCCGAAAGGAGTTTTCTTGTAAGAAAAGGTACCCTAGGGACAAATAAAGGCAGTCTTATTCCGATCTTCAGGATGGATAGTAATTTGATTATATCCAGAAAAACCATCCATGAAGGAGAAAATATCATTACCGACACACTCATCAATAATCTGATCTATGAATGGTGTGGGGTAATTATATTTTGGACATGCTTTATTAAGGTCTCTGAAATCAATGCAAACACGAATTGTCCCTCATTTATTATCTATCGGAACTGGATTTGAAACCCACTCTGTCAAAGAAACAGGGAAAATAAATCCCGCCTTGAGCAACTTCTCTACCTCAGCTTTGATAGCTCCAACCTTCCTAGGGTTGACCGGACGAATATTTTGCCTCACAGGCTTATCATTTTCGTAGATCTTGATCTCATGTTGGAAAATAGATGGATCTATACCAGGAATTTCCTCATAAGACCAAGCGAACACATCCCTAAATTCTTTAAAGAGATCGGTGTGAATTATAATCTCTTCAGGGGAACATTCAGCTCCGATGAAAACATTCTCGATAACGTTGGGATTCCTGGAGATGTTCACCGGGATAGTCGGAGAAATCACAACCATGTTCCCTTAAGCAAATATCTGTGTTGGTGCTAAAGGGTTTAGGACTGGGTGAACAGGGCCAGAAGACTAAGGACTTTAAAAAGTTGACTCAAATTTTCTCAAGTCTAGTAGAAAGTAATACCAATGATGCAAATCATCCCATGGTCTATCTATACCAGTCATGGCTTCCAATATGGCCTCTTCAGATGGAAGAGTGGTATCTAGGAAATCCTGGGCAAAATAAGAACTAAGTGTCCAAGCCGGGGCCACATCGCCATCCAATTCCTCTGATGAAAGAGAAACTGGAATGGATTCTGCAGAGTCAACAATAGATCTATAAGCAATCTCAGCTGCAGACATCAGAAATGCCATTCCACCCACTTGACCTTCTGCTAATGTGGGGGTAGGGGAAGGTAAGGTTCAAGGGTCTGAAAAATAATGAGTTCTGAAGAAATCTCGTCAAATAGGAGCCCTGGAGGATGAAATTGCATTTATATGAACGGAAGGAGGTGGAATATCAAAAGTACCCATCAGAGAAGAATACATTCCAACCCCAAGATTCTCAACAGGCGGTTTGGCATTATCCACCAAAGGGATAGTTGAGTCAGTAGATGCATTTGGGTCTACAAGAGAACAATCCAGTTGGTCAACTATGACAATCCTCCCTTCGTGAGGGCAACAAATAATACAAAATAAGGAGGATGCAATAGCATCCATCTCATAAATCCAGTTTCGCCCCAACAGAAGGTTGTAGTCCAAGCTTGCATCAACTATCTCAACCTCTATATTTACAGTTTTTCCCCCAACAAAGATGGGAAAATCCAGGAGAATACCATGTGGCCTATGAGAATGACCATCAAACGCAGTCAGAAGAGTGGCTGATGGAACAGCTGCGGGAGATTCGATCCCCTTCTAGCATGCGAGAGACATCACACATGTGGAAGCACCCTCATTGACGATCGTTCGAAATACAGTGCATTTTCGAAACGACGATCTAATATGGAAATCCATATGATGTGGGAGTCTCTTTTTAAAATTAGACATATCAAATGTAATCATAAGAGAGTTCTTCGGATCAACAGCCCCAATAGCAGTGAGAAGGGCACTTCGCTAAGCTGGACAAGACTAGAGCACCTCAAGAGTAGACATAGCATAAGGGCTCTGCACTAGATCTTCTACAACAGAGTAGTTCTGGGAAGCCTTGGCATTTAGATTAATCATCGTACACTTTGTAGATGCTTTTGGCATCCAAGGCATGGGCTCAACAGTGGGCCTCGTAATGTGAAGTGGTTTAGCACTATCAGGAGCACCCTTGGCTTTCGAAGACTCAGTTGTGCCATAATCACGAGATCTTGTAGTGATATCTACATGAGCACTCATCATATATATGTTTGATGGGGTTTCCCCTTCCTGGGTGCCTCTAGAGGGAGCCCCAGTATTTTGATTCACGCCAACAACTAATTGTTGCCCTTGGGGAAAAGGGTTTGTTAACACAGCCTGGGAACTTGAAGATCCCTGTTGAGCTAAAAAGCGCTGCGCATCCTGAATTTTAGGGCAAAGGTGAGTAAGATGATCTGCAGTACATAACTTTCATGGAAACTTCACTTTCTTTTTATCCTTCTTTCCCTCACCAACATGCTCATTGGATTTATTTGCATTGCCCTTCCCATATTTGTCCTTATTCTTATTATTATTTCGTTCTTTCTTCTTCCCTTCGAATTGTTGATTTCCTTTGGGGTTTGAATTATGGACTGTATTTATTGACAAAGCTTGGGAAAATGTTGGAAATGAAGGTACAACCTGATCTGAAGAAGCAGATTGTATGGACAACTGCTGCAATTGGCTAAGCAGGTTAGCTGCATCGCTATCGATCGAACCAATAAGTCCATCACCATGAGGACCAGGTTTAGCTTTGGACAAGTCCAATTTGGAGTGAGGAGCATCAGGAAATTTTTTATTGAGGACTCTATACTGAGAATAAATCAGTTCTAATTGATGGGCCCTAAAAATAGCCTGTTCCTCCTAAAATACCCCTGACAGGGATATGTCCTTCGAAATATCTGGCTGCAAGGATTTCAAAAACCATTCTAGAAGGAATTCATTTGGAATATAGGCTTTAATGAGCCTCTTCCTTCTCCTCCATTCCTGAATATGATAAAAAAATGTGGGTTTCCTTTTCCTGTTTAAAATTAGCCAAGAGTTCACTCTTGGCATCATAACGAACATGAAACTGAAAATGATTTAAAAACATAGTAGCCAGATCTCCAAAAGTGGCAAAAATTCCCCCAGTTAACTCAATATACCACTTAGATGCATTTCCAGTCAAGGTGTGCTGAAATAACCTCAACCTAATCGAATCATCGATCACGGAGTTTGATGAACACCATAGATGGAAAGTGGTGATGTGATCTGTCAGATCCTCTCCATTATTTCCTTCAAACTTTGGAATTTTTGAAGGTAGTTTGGTGGGATCATAGGCCACCCCAGACTATATCGGATTGGATCATTGGTCAATTTCGACAAATCTGGCAAGTTTAACGTTGCCAAAAATGGTAAATGAGGAGGAGCTTGGGAATTCCATCCATGATAGGATGGATTCCCCACATTCTGAAAATAACACCCTGGATTTGATGAGGCACTAGGTTGCCATAAAGAGTTCGTAGAAAAGTTTGGGCCATAGGAAAATCCTTGTGACCCAACATTCAGAGAAGGACCCCCTCCCAACATGGAGTTACTATAAACCGGACCAGTTCCCCCCACTGAAGCAGTGAATGAAGAAGAAACCCCTTGATAGGGGTTCCAAGCATTTGAAAAAGGAGAAAAATCTTGATAAGCACTAGATGAGGAGAAAGGAACATTCCCTTGGTTACCAATGAGAAACTGATTCCCTGCCCCTATTGCTGTAAAGATAGGGTTCCAACTCGTAAAGGTAGTAGAAATTTTACCTCCAGACCATGGATTAAAACTCTGAGTCTAGGAAGTAAAAGGAAAAGACCCTAAGGAAGGATTCGAATTAGGAATATGCCCGCTTCCAAAGGGGGACCCTTGAAAAGAAGCTGATCCACTAGCTATAGATGAGATGGGTGCAAATGTAGATATAGTAGTAGAAAAGAAAAACGGAGGAATCCCACTAGCGAAAATTCCAAAACAAAAGGGACCAGATTGAGAAGCCTGTGCTTGGGTGTAACCAAAGCCAAACACAGCAGCACTAGAAGCAATTGAAGATATAGTAATAGTGCATCCTCCTTCAATTTTAGAAGGAGTTTGAATACTTGCAGCACTTACAGCTGAAGCTGCGTTCCCAGTCGTGGCCATCGATAGGTAAGAATGTGATGGATAAGGACTCTCTAGTCTCTCAGATTCAGGTCTGATGTACTCGATGAGAAACAGAGAACTACGAGAAATAGGAGATGGAATTGATTCAGGAGGTTGAGCTACTTCCTCTACTTCTAATTCTTCTTCTTCTGGAAATAAAACTCTCGAGGTGAGTGGAGTACTCCCCTCGGTATTGACACCAACACCATAACCAGCTATAGAAACTTCAAGCCCTAATGGAGGATCTCTCTCCATTGCATCTGATAACATCGGTGATAATCACCTTCTGAATTACTCCTATGCCTTCTTGAAGAAGGCTCGACACTCGCGGGAGACAACCCACAAAGTTGTCTCGATCGACGAGGTGACCGGTTAGCCACTTTAAAATATTTATTAGACTCAAAAAATTATAAAGCTAAGAAAGCTAGGAGAAAAGAGCACTCACTACAAAGTCCCTAAGATACAACCAAGCAAGCGGCTTTCAGGTATTTCCACTTCGAGTCATTAGGATTGGACACCAAAATACAAGAAAGTGAAAAAAGGGACCTCCCGAAAGTAGTATGGGGTAATTACGACCCAGGTCTACTAGCGAAGTTAACAGAAGCAGTTACGCTGACCTCCTAACAATAGCCTTTGCCGGTGCAAAGTACGCAAGCTTCGGAAGGGGGGGGGGCACCCTCCGGAAAACACTGTTAGATGATACAATGTCGCCTTGGGTGCCACGGGTATTTCACCTATGAGTCCACTGTGTGATACAGGATGGGCAACTAAAGGCACTAATACGGCAACAAAGCGGGTGGAACGGTCTTGGGTTGAATTCGACAAATTAGAGAGGGTATCTCTCTTCTCTACGCACTTTCCCTTGCGCCCGGCTCTGCGGAGAGGCTTTCACAGGTCCACCTAACGGTGTTGGATTTCACTCATTAATAAATTCTATGTTTCAAGGTGGGCGGCCTTGGAGAGTTAACTCTCCACTCACCTAATCTAAGGCCCTGCAACCTAGCTGGTTGATGTATGACACCTAATACAAAAATTTCTAGTTGTTTTTAAATTATATCGATTATTTTAATTGGCTGTTATTTTATGTCAAGGGCATATGGAAATGAAAGCCAGAGTGATGTTTGTATGATGTAGAAAACCAATAAAACCAAACTACATGCGAATGCAGTTACCTTTCGATGAAGAGTGGTTTCATAGGTTCTACGAGACTACTTTTTTTCCTTTTATTTTCAAATAATCGGTCTTGAGACACCTCAAAAAGTTACGAAAAAAGACTAAAAATGCTTAGTATTGCACCTAATAGAAAATTACTAATGGCATGCAAATCCTAAGATGCTAGATCTAAAAGCAAAGAAAATCTCTAACAATACCAAGGTTGTTCGATCACTTTTTGTGACGATCAACAAAGCCGGTTCAAATCGAAACTCAATGTATAAAGATGCAAAAAAACATACTTGACACATAAAAAGCAATCTAAATAAGACTCCCTTCCTAATCAAGACAAGAACGAAGAAGAATAAAGACTTCATGAAAGCTTCCAAAGATGAAAATAAAGATTAAACAAAATGAGAAACAAAAACGATGGAAAAAAAAAATGTTTTTGGGCTTTTGAGTTTATAAAGAAAAGACTTCAAGAGACCTAGAAACTATCTGAATTCTTAAGGTCAAGCAAGAAGCTTCAAATTCAAACAAAATTCCAACAAAATGCCCCCAAGCCAAGCTGACCACCAATCTCGTAGCGAAAGGACTTGTATGGGAAGAGAAGACAAGAAACCCAACAAATCAACTAGAAGCCTGATAGCATAAAATTAAATAAACACAAACTCCAAAGAATAAAGAGACTCTTGAAAATTGCAGCAAGACCTAGTAAATGAAATCAAGAAAACCAAATGCAAAAATAGGCAAAAATAAAAATGAAAAGCAACACATAAAGTTAGGAAAGAAAATGAGCACAAGCTCCACATCACGAATACTCGGAACGACCCCGAAGTCTTGAAAAATGATCTTGGTGTCGACGAAATTAAAGAACAATAAACAAAGATTTCATCGAAACGTTTCGATCTTCGAAAAATTAAAGACGGGCACAAAACCACTTTAGACACGGTCAGGAGACTTAAAAAATACTACGAGACAAGTCACCACGAAGGAACCAAAAATTTCACACAAATTTTACTCGAGGGCATACGTGCTTTCTGAGTTTTGAAACCGGTGTGCATAAATGAAGTACATGGCAAAGAAACTCGACGTAAACGTGGGTCCCTTTGCAAAAAATAAACGTGTATATGTGAGCGTACGGAAGAAAAGTGTGTATGGAAAAGTAAATAAAGAAAAACAAAAAAAATTTAAGCACGATCGGAAGACCGGGTTTTCGATTACGGCGGGAAAAAGATTCGAGGCCCCGGGAAAAGTGATAGAAGTGGTAGGAACCCACAAGACGGATGGAAACAACCCAAGGAAATCACGGGATGTGATCCCTGGTGGAGTCGCCATTTTTTGTTTCGGGGAAATAACTCCTTAAAGGTTTTGGGTGAAACCTTCACCAGATCTGAGGCATACCATTCAATAATGACTCATAACTTTATCTTTTTTTTTTATGGTAAGAAAATTAGATATAACAAGTTGCGAACTTACCCAAAAATTCAGTTTGATGTGAATCCGCGGGGGTAGAAAACCACCAAAACCATCGTAGCCGTAGCAAAACAATAAAGAACGAACATGAAACTCTAGTTGTACAACATATAGTCCATAAATGTCGGTGTAACTCATGTATAATATAGGCAGAACAATATCAAACATTGATTAATGATCATTACACATATATAAATAGATATAAACATGTGAATATAGAACAAGATAGTTCTTCTTATTACAAATGGCACATACATTAATATAAATGTGGAGAGATCACACAGATCCTTCCACAGGTCTTGAGCCTCTGGTCCTGCGGATACGTACGGCCTTCGCCTCACAAAGAATTCTTCAGATGTGTACTGCACACAGATGTCATATAATATGACGGGCATCTCAAGGAAAGCAAGGGTTTCTTGAATATGCACAGGAAGTGCGGGGAGGCATGGGAATATCGGACTTGAAATAGGCCTCCAACATAGTATAATACCTATAATTTTCTCCCTCCCTTGGGCCATGCATATGAGGGCTTTTATGTCCCTCCAAAGTAGTTTAGCGGTTGGAAAGCTGATTTGGGCCACGGAAGGTTGGGGTGGTTGAATTACGGGGAATAACCATCAAACCTGCCTCGAAAATAGGGAATTATATATATATTTTTAATGATTTAAATGGCATACGCGGAAAGTATGAATGGACTTGCGTATATAAAGGAAAAGTATGGGCATAGTCGCGTATGGGTTTTTGGACCTTTATTTTTATGAAGTTGTTCAGATGCAGGGGAAAGGGTGCCCAAGGCCAAAGAGACAATAATTAATCACATGAGGGTGAAAAAATGATGCTACAACAATATTTCACAACTTTATTATATGCGAGGATGCACCCTCATCGCAACGGAAAAGGATGAGGACAAGGCAAAGGGATGGCAGGTTCCTCCTCACAAATTAGGGTGTCTCACCGGTTACAAGAGTTGGGGAAGAAGAAACATTAGGTGGTGGACTCACTTTGTGAAAAGAGATAAGAACCAATCTCTCAAACTATTGTTTCAAAAATTCTCGATCCATATCTTTCGATAAATTCATAACAAGGTGAAGGAATCGATCATAGAAATCACTCAAGCTTGATTCATTAGGCTTCATTCTTAAGTGATTTATTATTTTACAAACATATTGATAATCATACCTATTAAAGGCTTGATGAATGCGGCAGAGATGATTAAAGTAATGGAAGAAGGTGGAAGAGTGTGACACCATCATCTAACTTGACCTTCAAGGGTGAGGAAAAAAACAATACAAGCCACATCTTCACAAAAAATTTCAAAATACTCACATAACTTACGAAAATTTGATGCATGCTCGATAACATATGTATCACCTCACCCTCACCATGAAACTTGAATTAGAGGCAGTTCATGAAGAGAGATTCATTGGGGATTGAAATTTCACCGGTCGGGTTAGAAAAACATCACGAGAGTATGATTTTAGGATGATCCGACTAGAACAAGAGATTGAGCAAACTCAAAGAGGCTCAAATTTTCATCTAGCGGTCCCTGTACAATTTTATGGCCAGTTGGAAATATTTCAACTAGGGGTCTCACAGGATGTGAAGTCCCAATTAGACCTTGCAACACCATTTTGGAATAGGAGCCCCATTAGGGATATCGGCTCAACTTCCATATGTTCTTGAATATTTTCCTTGGCTCTAACTATTAGCGAAAGAGGAATGCGGATGTGCCTTGAAAATCAAGTAAGTGTGTTTTGTGAGTGTTCGATTGTACGTGTGTCGAGGTTCTTCCTGTGGAGGAGAGAGAAGTGAGCCTAAAAAGAGAGAGGTAATAGTGCCACCTAGTAGAGACACACACAACGAGGTTATATATCTAACATCCATCGGAATAGTCCTGAGAATCTGGTTGTCATGGTAACAATAAATATTTGTCTAGTACCCAAATTGGAATAGTCCACAAAGGATGGGACAAAAATATCCACCATTGCTTACATTCTCAATATGATAAGTATTAAAATAACCAATTCGATGAACCAAAGATAAGAAAATCAATCCACGTATTTAAGTTGAAGGTCTTTAATCATATGGAATAAGCAAACTAAAAAACAAGCCTTAACCATGCGGCTTGACCAACCCACCCAACCGATCCCACTTATTCGAGGTCTTCCCAACTTCGTTCGATTAGCACATATGAAATATATTTATCAGCGGAATAGTCTTACAAATATTCATAATATGTGCATGAATATTGTGTTGGCCATGAAGCTTTTGTTATTAAATCAAAATTTCCAAGAAACATGTATACAACGAGCACTACTAGCTCTATTGGTGGGGCGTTAGGCCACTCCTTGCTCCTTAAAAGAACTAGTTTATCTCTCTGTTCCTTGCGGGAGGAGCAGGGTAGAAAATTCATTTTCTCATACAATGAGGGTTTATATATAACTTGATGAGGTAATACTTAACCTTCCTTGCTTGTGACTCTTTGACTGCCCTCATGATTGTTTGACTTCTATGACTTTTGAATTTTACATGACTCTTCAAATTCAGAATTTGTCATTTGGACTTCCACTTTACAATACATTTTGAATAGATAATTACAAAATCCACAATAATGATGTGGCATGTTGATTATGTAGTTTACCTTTAACATTTTTACGGGTTTTCCTTGAGTAGAAAAGCTTGTCAGATATCTTTACTCGTGAGTGAATATTTAAATGATGGCTAGAGAGAAGCAACGTAAGCTAAGTCGAAGTGCAAAATAAATAAGCGCATGCATGTAAGGGGTGGAATGAAGTAAGGTTCGAACATTAACCAAACAAAGGTATAAAGGGTATAAAGCAAAGAATGTTAAAACAAGGCCCACCCTCGCTTTATGTACATTGGTAAGGGATTCGCATGTGCAATTCGGGGGGTCACGGAGCGGAGGAGGGAGGCAAGCCATGCCCCGCGAATTTTTGTGACGTGTCATGAAGGTAAACACGAGGAAAGGGTTATGTAGAGTAAACGCGAGTCTTGGTCGTGTTATTTTGTGTGTTTCACATTCTAGAATTATGTTTAGTGATTGTCTGCGGCGGAAAGGTAAAGGTAAAGTTCATAGGATTATTGGTACTAAGAACCATACCGGTATTTAACTTGAAACACGTGGTGTTTACCTACCCAAAGTCTAACACGCACTCCCTACACGCGTGTGTTTCATTGTCGATGTCCTTACGACGCTTACCCCATACTTCACCATTCGCCTCTTCTCAAGAACCCTGCGACCTATGTAACGGTCCCCATCTTTCTTGCGGTAAAACTTCCAGGTATTCGACTACGGTATAAACTAAAGTGGGAGCTCGGTGCCGAGTCCACCGATCCTTTGTCGGTACCCCTCGCGTCGTTTTCACCGAGCGATTTCCTACGCACGGTGTTCACATCCCTCATATCCCCTCTCGTTTCCTTTTGTTTTTTTAAAAGTTTTCATATTAGTCATGGGAAAGGTCTTACCCCAAGAGAAGACAAAGCAGGAACTCCTGGTCAATGGAAACAAAAACCATCCGGGGGTTTGAACCTTTCTTGAACCTGTGACGAAATGCGCGACCCTTGATATCCATTTCCATCGGTAGTATCAAGCAGGAGCTTTTGAGAGCATGTCAAAAATAGGGATAGATATTGAGTGGTTCTATTAGGTTTATACCAGTAAATTACCCCTCCCGATTTATCCGGTGTTCGAGTTTATCACAACGAAAGCTCCAGGAGATGCTTACGACGAACGATCGAGGCATATTTCTCATCTCAAGGGAACAAGATATTCACTCTTTCCCCAATATTATCGAAGAAAATCCCTTCATTTTCCCACAGGCGCAAACTACATCGGTTTTCGGTGAAATCACTTTAACCCCTGGAGGTTTGCAAAATTTCCATGTGGGAACAAAAAGGCAATTTCATCGCCTCCCATGAAACGACAGGACCACATCCCTTCCTTCTGTGAGCCTTTCCCTTTAGTCTTGTTCAAAGAAGAAGTGTAGCCCATCCTTGCTCTCATCGCGGGGGTTAATAGGTGTGGATGGTTTGGGGCAAACCTCAGAGCATGTGTTTCTTTCTTATGGTTAATGTCTCAAGCGGGGTCGTTCTGGACATTCCTGGTTTCTGGCCTCCACCATTGGAACCCAATTCCAAGAGCTCTTAGAAAGCTGGTAACTTCCACTTTTTCTCTATAGTTTTCTACCTCTTTCTTTATTAACATCTTTGATAAATTCGAGGTTTGGGTTTAGATAAGGTGTGTAAGGTAAATTCTTAGCCCAAACCAATTTTTAATTTAAGGAGCTGCAACACATCGATTGCAAATGGGGTGGGCTATTCCCAGTTTCTAAATGAGTTCTTGCCTATTGCCTACACTATCATCACGACTCTCCCTCACACATGGTTTTCACCCGAGATGAAGAGATGGTTGTTATGAGTCGAGCTCAAAGTCTTGGGGATTGGTACACCATTTGATAACTACACTGAAATCTGAGAGTTTATGGAGCTGAAGTTCCCCCCTATTGGTTGCTTGTGTTCTGCTAAAATGATTTATGCTTTGGAATACATTGACGATTTGAAAATCGACCAACTCACACTTCCTCCCTAAGGAGTTTATCCTTAAAATTCCCATCACCATTGGCCCTTTTGTTGTCGGTCGACACACCCACTCACCTTTATCGTTGAGAAAATGCTTCAAGACATGGATTTTAGACAAGGGAAGGTTTGGCCTACGATCCCAGGGGCATCATCTCTAACGAGAAGGAGAAGGAACAAATCAACTCCTTATGTGCATGAAGCAGACACGTTCATAGAATGGAGGCTAATCTTGAAAATTGGCCTTTTGCTTTCATAGATGAAGGCCAAGTTCATACGCGACGGGGGGAAAAGGCAGAGGAAGCTTCGGGGAAGAGAAGGCTGGTAAGGTCAAGAAGCATAGGGGAGCGAGGGTACATCGAGAGGGCATGTTCTCCCCTCATAAAAGAGCGAGAGAAAATAGTGACTAGTGAAGCAAAAGTTATTGGGGAAGAGCAGTTGCCCAAACAAGAAATACCATGGAAACTTCCAGGTAGAACAGACGGGGCTCAAGGTGTTACGAGATAGTGTTATATCTTTTGACTACTTAAGGTATGCGAGCTGTCGCAGTGAAAACACCTCCCGGAATCGCAAGCGTGAAAGAAGCACACAGCGAGCCTCAAAGATAAATACGGGCGGAGCTAGAAGAGTTCATTGAGATATATCACACAGGGATTTTGACCTCAATGAACCTAGACACAAAACATTTAGTGATGGCCATGGATAGAGTCATTCTGAACCCGAATCAGGTACTACCCGATTCTGAGAATGCTAGAGTACGAGTCGACATGTCAAAGGTGCCGGCCAATTGATAAGTGCAACCTATTTAGGGTTTTTGGTTATATGCTAAAAGATGAAGTGATGCGGCCTTACGATCACCTTAAAAAAGTTGGAGAACAAGCATGCCCAGTGAGGGAGAATTTTAGAAAAGAAATGTAGATTCACATTGCCCTCACGAATCAAATATGTTCTCTCGAGTTTGATTAAAAGGAAAAGGCAGGGCAAGCCAGCCGCAGCGTCACCTCATCGAGAGTGCAGGAAAGGTAAGCATCCACAGAAAGGCAAAATTAGCATATCGGCTTCCCATCATGTACAAACGGTAGGAGTTAGCCCGAGTTGATTCTCTTACAAAAGAAGAAGGAAGAAAAAAGAAAAGATAGCAGATGAGATGGTTTTTCTTCGGAAATGAAGACTAACGACATTACGGAACCCAACTTGGATGCACATACGTGTACTGTATTAGGAAACTGGTTATTTGTCAAGACGATTGACTACGGTGGCTACAAATGATGCATTGGGAAAACATGTTTCCTACGGCGAGACTAAGGAGTGGTGAGATGGAAGCTATCTTGGTGAAAATCCAAAATAATCGAAGGCCATGTGGAAGGAAGTCCCGAGCAGGGAAAGAAGGAAGAAAGCTCGACTAGCGAGAGGAGCCATCGACGGACTCAACGATGGCACGAAGAGTAATATCACCCTCGGGAAACCGGACGAATAATGCGGCGAACTTATCACGAAGGTAAAGGGGCATTGGGCTTTTCTAAAAGTGATTGAGAGTAAAGTCGTCCATGTTGTATCTCATAAGAAAAGTTTCATGAGGAGTACGTATATCCGGCGAGCGCAACACGCATATGATTATATCTCTTTCTTTGAAAGGGTTGAGGTACGAAGACGTGGAGAAACATGGTATAGTGAGAAGGTTCAAGGAAGCCATTAAATGTGAAAAACGAATTTATAAGGAGTCATTCGCGGTATAGCTTCAAGAACCTTGGAAAACGATGGCGGTCAATTTGGAACGGTTTGAAATGATTTGAGCCGAGATCACCCAGTTTGTTGGGCTTCCATCATCTTGGGATACCCACAACAAATATTCTTGCCATTAGCAACATATGAGGCACATCTCAGAGAATGAACGGACGGATGTACTTTTAGATAAAATCCACTCGGTGAAATCCAAGTTATGGTTTCAACATTTCTGCCGGAGAATTTGCCCTCACCTTTTTATTTGAAGCACAAAATTCACAATCGATAGAAAATTTAGACAGTCTCATTGAAGCTTATATCGAGTGGAAGGTTTCGTGTCGATGCGAAGACTTGCGGCGGACGATTGACAAGGTGCACCAAGTATGCTGGCACATTGTGACTCATCGACAAATGTCCCACCACCGAAGTGTCAACCCAGCTGCATCAACTCATGTACACCGGTGAATGTTGTTAATTCATGATTCGACCCTGGTAAGCCTTTACTTTTGCTTTACTTTGTTACTTTTAAATTTACAGTGGAATTCATTTCACTCATGCATTTACTTCTTGTTCAAAGAAAATTTTTAAATATTTTGTTTTGAAGCAGTAGTAAGCCTTCTTGTAAATGATGAGATGCCATCTCTCGTAGTGAATTTGGTTACTTTTAATTAAGACCTCAAGTGATTATTGGCATGCGGGAAATGTTTTTCCCAAAAAATATCTTTAAAAACTCATGTTTACGAGGGGTTTTATATAAGAAAAAACCAAATAGGAAAAAAAGGAGTTCAAATTTTAAGAAGAATATCTTGTGGAAAAGAATTATTGTATGCATTTTGTTGAAACTTTAATATAAATGCGAAGGAGGCTTGGTTAGTCTCGGTGATAAGGAGTTCTATCTTAAATGTGGATTCTGGTCTTTGTGCTTTACGATCGACGACTCTTCCTTATGTGTTATAGCTCACTTTGTTCATTTCATTATATCATTTCTCTTGTATCATGTTCTGGAATGAGAGTAGCTCGGCGGTTCTAGTATGAATTTATCATAGTTGATACTTATGCTAAAACTGTCTAGCACTTTAAATATAAACTCGGTCATGATATGCTATTTCATTTTCCACTTCAAGCAAGTACTCATTCTATATTAACCGCTATGGGATGTTATTTTTAAAGGTTATTGTCATGTATGGATTTTTATTATCATAAGCCCATCACATGTTAATATTTGTTTACGGATTTCATCCTCGGTGATAGTTAGTATTCTCTCTATACTTCATATATAGCAAATGCCTTCTTATTTTCATCTACGCGAAGTATTTTTAGAATACAACCCTCCTTATAGAAAATTTGCCTTTGGGTTATTACGTACGTTTATATTGAGAATTCACACTTTGCCTCTGTGATGTCGCTTTCGGTGTCTTTAAGATTTATGATATGCAGTTTCCCATCCAAATTGAACTTTATTGTTTACGAAATAGTAGAAACCTTTTCTAACAATTCTCCATATTATATTATATGCCTCCTTGCTATATAAGATGTCCTGAGCAATGGTCCTTCACAACTCAAAGAAATTTGTCTCTAGGGTTGACAACATGGCATATGATGACTCATGACTAGACATGAAATATGCCAGCGATGACATGGACTACAGATGATATGTGGTAGTTCCGGTGTCCTTCGTTGCTTCTTTATTTTCATCTTCAATAAAGATATGTATCCAATTCATAATATTCATGAGAGATATAATTTTTTTTTTATATACCCTCAGTTTATGAATCGGAATGGAGTCTTTATGATGCGATATTCGGTCTTTTATTATAATTCGGTGTTCCTTAATCTTCTTGTTTGGTGGTCATATTATCTCTTTGGTTCCATACGTGTCTTCTAGCATGTATTCCTTCTCCATCTCCTTATTCATAATATTTCCTGTGATAGAGTTAATACATCGCAAGCCACTAATGACAAAGACGACATCGATTAAACAAAACCCTTATCTAAGATGTTTCATGATGATCGATTAATGAGACGGAATCGTGTGGTAGGGTGAGAGAGGAGAAAGCTTAGTGTTGCCCCTTGGAATTCATCTCGGGCGGTGAAGGGTTAGCTTGATGCTCGGGAAGTACATTTTAATGTGCAATTTAGGGTTAGAGTGAGAAAAAATATTGCGAGTTGGGGGAGCTCAAGGAGCTAGGTTGAGGAGCTTGAATATCAATTTTTCTCATTGCATAGTTTTGGAAGACGGAAGGAGTATCTTGGGTGATTACGCGATTGCGTAGTTCAAGAGCTCGGAAATTTGAGGCTTGAGCCTTGAGATCATCCAATGCGTATTTCGGAGGCTAGAATGTGTGGGAAGATTGCACGGTTTTGAGGCTCGGTGAGTCGAGAATATAGGGTTTAAATTGTTTAAAGTCGATTGCACGGTAATGGGGAGGAATAACGGACCTGCGGTGTGGTGCACGATTCAAGAGCTCGGGGTTTGGGCTTGAGAGTTAGACCACGGTGCAATTCACGATTGAAACCAGGCGGATTACCTGAGTGCTGGGGTCCAAGGCACAAGTTAATCACTTTGGGCCCCACATAATGCATATTCACAGGAGGAGGAACTCCGATATCGTAGTATCGAGGAAAGGGTTGCGGCTTGAGGGTTGGAACTATGCCTTTGTTGATGACAAAATGATTATCCCAATATTTCTAGAAACAAGGTTCATGACATTGTGAGTTAACCAGAAATCTCCACGACCCAGCCATCATCCTTCAGATGATTTCTCAACATTACAGCATTCCATCATGTTCGGCCCTGCGCTTACCGGTCCACATAAAACCCATTGAGAGGCGCCCCATGTGCTCTTTTACTTGTCTATATGTATTCACCTTTGGCCCAAATCCTCTTTTTTTTTTGCACAAGGAAACCCCCCACTACTACTAAGCCCACGATTAATGACTTTGTTGTTTCTCCCAAAATACTCCCAAACCTTTGAAGGTCTCAAACTATCTGCAGCAGTTCTTTAGATAAATCAAGTACATTGGATTTTGGATCTTCAATACATTGGTTACCATAAACTCTATCTTACACTTGACGATCCCAAATTCCTGGGTCTCGGTCAAAGCCAGTCAAAGCTTCCCTTTAGGTCACTGGGGTTTCACAAAGTCATAGGGTGGTTGGTACCTTACAAACTCTATTTTTCTTTGTATGAGAATATTGCATTCAAAGAAGAAAAAGAATAAGTGATCTTGTCAAAGCTGATCAAAAAAAGGTCATTCAGGGAAGGCTTTTTGGCTAGAGCACAAATCTTGCAGGGGCATTTCTTGTATACCTTTGGAAAAGGATCAAATGGCCATCAACCTAAAAAAGATGTAAGGTAATGGGAAAAATCATCCACCGAAGACCACTGAAAACAACGAAAGAAAGAGAACAGCAAGGCCTATGTTTGAAGAAAATCGAGGTTTGTGATTGTTTCAGCCAAACAAGGAATCAATACTAGGTCTCTGAGGGGCAAATGACACCTCGGCCATCGAAAGTGCAAATTGAAGATTCTTCCAAAATAATTAATGAGTTTTGAGGAAGTTTGAGAGAACTTAGAAGACAACACGATCTACTTTTTCTAAGCGGCCTAAAACCTAGGAGTTTGGGAGAAAATTGACAAAAATGATCAAATGATGACAAAGAGCCTCACTTCATAACAACATATGGCATGTCGAGGATTTCAAGATGCCATATGGGGTTTGACGAAATCATTGTATCCCACTTCACCACATGGACAAAAAGGCCAAGAAATATCGGTGCAAGGTTTTGACTTCTCAAAGAACATACAAAACTTTTAAATGGTCAAGGAAGGCAAGCATGAGGTGAAATTTCCCAAGGAGGAAATTAATTATGACAAAGCATAGGTTCATTATTGATAAAATGAGGTGTTAAACTCCAAAAGCCAATTGATCAAGACAAAAAAGTTGTATAGGCATACGAAAACGAAGTGGCCGGGAGAGACACAAAATGTTTTAAAAAACTACTAGCTTTTCCCACCAAACATGTAAGCATTTGGAAAATTGATCAAAATAATGTTTCTGGAAAACATAATGATAAAATCGGTTGAAAACATGTCAAAATGATGCAGTTGTTGTTTTCAAGTGTTAAACATCATGAAGAAGGTTCATTTTCGAAAATGGGTAAAACATAGTTTGAGTTGATTGAAGAGTTTGTTTGTCTTAGAGAAAGACATCGAATACTCTAGCAAGGCAAGCAGATTTTTTGAGACCTTGTGCCTACATGATAAAAGACTAAAAAAGTGAAAAATGAGGAAGAAAATAAACTTTAGGAAAGTAAGTTTTGTCACAAAATTGTTTCCAAAAGGATATAAAGGCACCTATTTTTCCCTCCTCCCAACTCATCTTGGCTTTTGAAGGAGAAAGTAGATGCGGCCCAGAGAATTTTTAGGGTTTTCTACGCAAAGTTTGGTAGCAGCAAATTCGGGCGCTACGCCTTTGGACGAAGTCGGGACGTGCATAGAAAGGCGACTACGGTGTTAAATTACCAACACCGCACTACTAACGAGAGGGCGACCGCTACACCACCGCAGAATGAAAGCCACGCGCACAAACTCGGTGACTCGACTCACCCACGAGAAAAACCTGCGCGCTATCTGCCGACGATCTTTGTCGAAAATTTGTCAAAAAACTTGCCTAAATCCAGAATTTTACGCCTCCCGATCCCCTGTACAGTGCAGATAAGGTTGTTGGCCACTCTTCTCACCCTCCCAGTTTTTCTTTTGCATGCATGATCAAGAGGGTGTTTAAAAACCTAAAAACTTAGCCAAAACCCTAATCTTCATGGAAATCGAGACTTTTGACCTTCTAGAGGGCAAGAATTACCATTTTGAATGTGATCATGAACATAAAGGCACACTCGATACGAAGACAGATTTCTCCTAAAAAACTGCGAAAAGTACTCCTTGATCACTCCATTTTTTCCCTCATTTGTGGTCCTCACATACACATATGTCCTCCCTAGACCTAAAAGCTTTCACCAAGCCACTTCATTATGTTCTGAATACCACAAACGGTGAGCACTTGGATGAAGACAAGGATGGTGATGATACAAATGAATCACTCCCAAGTGCAGAAAAGGATGATGCTGACAGACAAGGTAAATACCAAGAGGATAATGAAGAAAATAATGGGGATGGCCGGTTCGCAGAAATTACTGTGATGAAGAGAGAAAAATGTGTTTAAGCATGAAAGAAACCTGTTGATAGTGCAACCGGTGACAATATGGATGAAAATATTGAACAACGAAGAAAAAGATGATAATGAAGAAATAAGCAGAGATCAAGAAGAGGAAACCGACGAAGGCACAAATAGGATTTGATGAAGGAGATAGTGATAAAGAATACTGTATTAGGACAGGTTAGTGGGAAAAGGATAGTAAAAAAGAGATAAGTCATGATATTCATGACGATTTGTCATGATTTTCATGACACTAATCAAACTCTTAATGATAAATAAAAATCGAGTGACGATGCGAGAAATGATAAAGAAGAGGAAGCATCAATGAAGGACAAGGCCAAAGTGAAGAAGATACGGAAGGCCACGATGATCAACTCAAGACTGAGAAAAGCTTAGATACGTATACTCGATATTTTCCAGGAGCTTCTTGAAATTTTTGTCTTTTTGAGAAATTTTGGGCCCTACGTATTTAGCAGCACCCCTAGTGGCCTACGCACAAAATTGATGCATCCTTAGCTATAAAAACTTTGCATTTTAGGATTCACTCCATCTCCAACGGTCTTCTCACCAAATTTCGGATAATTTGGAGCATTTTACCCCCGAAAGGTCGAAAAACATCAAAATTTTAACCTTTCTTCCTCATTTTTAGACCGGGGAGCTACGCACGAGGCAATGTTGGGAAAATTGGTTTTTGAATAGGTAAATGGAACCACTAATCATGACTCAGAATTTATGAAATTAGACTCGCAAAGGTTCCAGGCCATCCTGAGAGCCCAAATCCGATTAGCCAGAAGGGTCCAGCACTACATTACGAGAGACCCTATTTGCACATGTTGAGGCTGGCGGCTACGCCACCAGGCTATCTAGTGTGTTTTGGACCAAAAATCAGCAAAACACACTCATTTATTTCAAATAGATATTTTTGAGTTTTTTTAGGCAAATTACTTTTCTACATAATTAGGTGCAAAATGATTATTTTGGCATTTATTTCTTGGGATATTGTATTGCCTTGGGCCTTGCATGGTCTCTTGGCCATAAATGACATTGTAGGTTATATTTGACATTTCTACCACCCTTGGGTTTTAGTCCTCCTTTTCTCCATAAATAGATCATGATGCCCCTATGTATTTTTTGGCATTTTATGAGTTTGAAGAGCAATATACATGATTTTATAGGCTTGAAGAAGAAATTAGTTTTGTGAAGTGGATGAATGGCTTGTTTGGCTTGATGAAGCTTGTTTGCGAGGATTCCCATAGCTTGGTGAATGGTGATGTCTTCTTAACTTGTTAATGTTTTATTTTTGTCATTTTCTTTCATTCTTATTGGCTGCTATAAATAAGAAAAGTATGGGTTGAGACATGTTCTTTGGGGCACCTCGGTCCTCCCTGTTGTTATAGCCTTGATGTTTTCCTCTTTTGGCCATCTTGAGAATTATTGATTGCTCCTTAGGTCCACCAAAACTTGTTTTTGTTTCATGTATGGTTAGTATGCTAGATTACAAGTATGATTCCTTATTTTTTGCTTATTTGGAAGTTTTCAAAACCACATCTTGAAGCCTTTACGTGGAATATTGATTTATGAGTTAAGTCAAAGGTCTCATTCGATCTTTCCTTTGTCCATTCTTACCAACTTGTTTTAGAGTTCCCAATAGCTTGATATATGTTTGTTTAGGAGTTCCCTCTCAAAAATTGAGTTATTTTTTTTATCTTATATGTTTTCCCAAAATGCGAAAGGTGAATTTATAAGGTTAAAGCTCTTATGCTCTCTATGTTCCTTTGGAATGTTCATCTTGGATGTTTATCGATTAAAGTATTATTCATTGAGCTTAATGGTGCCCTACCTCATGAGTTGTAACTTTTAACTATGTGTGTTTTAAGACCTCTTAGTTTTCCCAAACTTGATGTTCACTACACTTCATACATCACCTTAAGGATACAATAGCAACACTAAATCGTACAACCTCTGTTTCATCATTTAGGCACCTTGATTTCATTTTACTCCATAGCTCGATGGATTTGGTATGGACTCTCCACCACCTATTCCACTTGACCATCTTACCCAACCAAAACAATCAACAAACCCGCCTTTCTTGTGAAAATCAAAACCTAGAGAAAAAATAACACATCCTTTGCACCCGATAGAGATCCCTCTACGAGTCCGAGAAGAGCTAGGTCCTCGGAATCTAAGAAGTGGTTCCATGTTACCCTATCATTTGGTCTACCAATCTGCCAAATCAAGGACTAACATTTTTGGAGCATGAAAGGGAATATATTATCAATGAATCACATAAAGGAGAAGATTAAGGACATTGTCGAGCGATATGACGCAAGGAAAATTCTACGAGATAGATTATGTTCGCATACATTATTTCGGAAGCTATCAAATACTAGTAAAAAAGTGTGATATGTGCAAGGTTCGGGTGACCATTACGAAAAAATCATATGCCTACATTTAATTTTTCTATCGTTACCTTTGATATTTAGGAAATCAACTTTTCGGACCCTTTTCCAAAAGAGATAAATGATCGAGGGCAAGGTATATTATAACATCAATAGAACATTTAATAAAGTGGGTAGAAAGAGAACTAGTTGAATTGTGTATAAAAAGGAAGTTTGCCAATATTTACTTATGAAAATATAGTGACTTGATTTGGTCATCATGTGGTAGTAATTAGCAACAGCAGGAATAAGCACAGCAAGTACTTTCTGATTTTAAACATTGATGCGAAATTTCATGATTGAGAATAATAATACCACTACTTACCATCATAGAAAATCGGTGTCATGAAATCATTGATAAACATCATTAAGGGTTAACAAAATTTGCAACCCTAAGAAATAGATGGTGGGATGGAAAATTTTCATCCATTCGTTGAGCATATCACACGGTTACAAAAAATCGACTTGATCCACTCCTTTTAAACGCTGAGTATGGTCGTCCGAGGGTCTTGGATAGACGGTGATCGAGTGCTATGTTAAGGTACTCCTTGATGTGAAGTCATTGGTTTAATTCCTTTCCCAATCGAGTGATATAGTGAACATGATGAAGATGTAGTCTGCGAGTTCTGAAAAACAGGCAAGTATGTCATAGAGCGGACACCCCACTTGATGTTCATAAAATGCATTAAACATGTCGATTGTGTTGAAATTTAACACAAAAACTCAAAAGGAATGACTTCCAACATTTTATAATATTAAGACCAATACCAAATTCACGCACTCCATCATTAGTAAGCCGGCAAAAGATCAGCAAAGGCATGGAAAGACATAAATATACAAACAAAGAACTTAGTAAGGATTTTATTATTATATGACAATCGAGTGAAGGAAAAGCAGGAAAAATTAGAAATTACATGTCTTGGACCCTTTGCTATTGAATATATGCACGCTTCAAGAGTAGTACGATTGAATACATTACAAAGGGAACATTTCCAAGTCACTTTTAACGGAGTGCCCAAATTAAGAAGTACATATCTTAATAGCATTAGTGTGTTCTTGGTGAAAACCTCTCTCGGGTGCTAGGTACATGGGTTAGCTTAAAAACCACCTTTTGGTAGGCTAAGCAGCCAAATTGTTCATAAACGAAAACTTTTAAAGATGGAAGTTTATCTTAAAATTTATAAACCATGGTGAATCTTACTAGCCATTAATATACGAGCTATAAAATGTTTGGTGATATTTTTGTGAAATTATTAAAATTTATATTGATTTTATATTCTCTATAAAATATTGGTGATTCTTAGGGTAAAAAAAAATACTATAAAATTTGGGCAGGGTATTTTGTAAAAAAGGA
The DNA here is from genome assembly GCA_034641835.2 of Pinus albicaulis. Classification (NCBI taxonomy): domain Eukaryota; kingdom Viridiplantae; phylum Streptophyta; class Pinopsida; order Pinales; family Pinaceae; genus Pinus; species Pinus albicaulis. The sequence continues at coordinate 1,548,517,222 of CM076579.1, read as the reverse complement.
AATTAATGAATCTTTTTCTTAAAAAAGCATGGAAAATTAGCCTATGAATATTAGCCCTAAAATTTTCCCTGTTCATAAATTAAAATTTTCCCTTTTAATCGGATTACAATAATTTTATTCAATAAAAATAAATTAGAAATTAGAAAAAAATAACTAAAATAACAATTGAAGAACAATTAAAAAGAAATTATATGGGACAAACTAACAAACAAACATGTTAGAAACATGGAGCAAGAAGAAGATATATGTGTGATATCTTAAATAGAAGAGCTCAAAATAATATGGATTGATACCAACATAAATATGAATGAGACAAGAATGGGGAGAAATATTTATAGATAATTATAATAAAATAACCAACTCGGCAACCAAATTCAAACAACGGCAACGAAGTCAATTTGAAGAAACAAAAATTCACTCGATGCTACATGGCCATAATGAACGATTCGACGGGACGGTGATGGGGAAAAACATCAACCACACGTCGGAAAGTAGTATCAAAAAGTTAGGTCGTATCAATAAAGAAGTTGGAAAATCAACGATAAATTTTGGTGTACACACCTAAAAGTAATTTTTGTGCCTTAAAAATGGACTTCTTGTTATCGGTGCTAATGTCCTACGAGATAATCACACCAATGCGTTTTAGTTCTTGCGCATGAGTGTTGTGTTATGAACCGACGCATAGGTGCGGTTCTGTTAAGTGACACACGGTGACGAATAGTAAATAAAAAAAGTGCAACTCTATTTTATTTATGATGGAGAATCGAAGTCTCTTGAAGAAAAATGCTCAAAAATGAAGTTGCTCGAAATTGCTCCAAAACGGATACGTACCGGAAAGAGCTCGGCGATACAATCCCCAACGTCGCGAACGACACTCAAATGCATTGTTTAGTATGGAGGAGATATTGCATTTGAAATCGCCAGTGACCTGCAATGTTTGAATGGGTTCATGATTTTAATGTGGAGAAATATTTTTAATATATTAAAAATTAATTAATGTTTTATATATATTAAAAATTTTAATATTTTATTTGATTTTTAAAAAATCATATATTATATTAATATATATATATATATATATATATATATATATATATATATATATATTAATTAAAAAATATATATTAATTATATTAATTCAAAATTCATATTTGTTGTTCATACAAGTCAAATGACAGCAGAAATATGAGAAAAGGTTTAAGGAACCCACAACTTTAAAAGTATGGGTTAAGTTTTTGAAGGGCACGTGATTCAATACGTGTCAAAGGCACGTGGGTCAATACGTTGCATTGGAGCGGTGTGGCTTGGTTGCAAAACCTTTATTAAAGCGCGTAACATGTGAACGATATTTCGTGTTGTTTGCCACGGTTGTGAAACCGTTGGTTAGCATGAAACGGTGCGGGATTGATGCATTGTGAACACGGGTTTTCCAAACAGTCATATTAAATGTTGCCGACAGTTTTGGAGCGCGCCCGCCAAATTTGGTGCAGTTGCCGTTTTTAACTGGAGTTAACTTCAGTTCTCCACAGTTAGCGGAGCTTTTGAAGGGCAAACTTCAGTTAGCCATAACTTTGGCTAGGAAAGTCCTTTTTGGACAAAATGTTTTTTGATTCTGGGGTAATTGATCATTCTGGAGCTGTTGGAAGTGTTTGCAGAGCCATCAGGGTGCTCTAACGGAGAATTTACCAGCATTTTTGGTCGTGGAGCCACCAGGGCCTAAGGGAAGAAGAGTTGTTTTGGACTACCTTTACCCAATGGAGGTGGTTGTTTAGTCATTTTCTACTCATTTGAGCCTTCTGAATCTATTTTTGCAGTGTATTTTTCCATTTGAGGCTTCTATACAGTTGTATTCACATTTTGAGCATTTAATCAAAGAGGAAAAAGCCTAATTAGAGGCTTTTGGACCCAGCGGAGGTAGCCCAAGAGAGGGGTGAACCGCTTAAACAATTATTTTTTGTCATACTGTATAATTTTGCTGCATATTTTCAGATTCTGCTCCTTTAAACAGTAAATTTTTATAAGCAAACTTTTCCCAAGCAGGTTTAAACAGTGAACAAAACTTATTAGTTCATCTTCAAAACACTACACTTCATTTGCAGAATATGTATACTTGCCTATTCACACATTAAAGTTGGATCAATGAATAATTTGCAGTTAAAACAAATAATTTCATTGATTGGATCTTTGTGATTACTTTTTATTTGTTTAGGCAGAGTCTGTAGAAGGGCCAGATAGCCTCCGGATTCATCCTTTCTAGTAAAGGTGAAAGATCCAGTGAATGCCCCTATAGTCAATCTCTGTATGAGAAATACTTTGTTCTCACAATTTCAGATCAGGTTGGTATCGGAGCTCAAGGATTTTCTTAAGAAATTGTGAAATTTGTGCAAGTAAATTGTGTTATTCTGCAAAATTTGATGCTTACTAGGCTGAAATTGCAAAGAGGGGAAGGTCAATTGGTTAGAGAACAAGTTAATCCTCAACCAAGGAGGGCTAGAGTGCCATTACATCCACCTTCCATTTCATCCTCAATAGCCTTAGAATCAGCCACAAGCATGTCATCCAGAGAGGGAGAAGTACATGAGGAAATGGATCCCAAGGAAGAAGAAAGAGTCTTTAGAAAATCTTTCTTGGACTTGACTGAGATGGTTAGGATCCTATACCAGGAGAGAAATGATAGGATTTCTGGAGAAGGGTCTAGAAACCAAAAAGAAGAAGGAGATTCTTCAGGAGGGAAGAAAGACAAATATGAGTCTAAGAAAGGGAATGGAGGAAATGGTGATCCACCATCTCCATCATCATCCTCATCCTCCACATCATCCTCTTCAACTTCTGAAAATCAGTCACAAAAAACAAAAACATCTCTTAAAAATCCTTTGTTAAAGCTTGATGTGAAGTTTGAGTTGCCAATGTTTAATGGTGATGTGAATGCAGAGAAATTGGATAACTAGATTAGACAGCTGGAAGTCTATCTAAGAATTCAGAATTTGCATGATGATGACACAAAAATCCAATTAGCCTCTTTGAGAATGGATGGAGCAGCTTTGGTTTGGTGGGAAGCCAAAACCAGGGAGGAAATTAAAAAGCATGGTAAGATAACTCTAACATGGAATGAGTTTATTACAGCTATTAAGAAACAATTTTATCCTCTTGCTCATATTCAGAAAGCAATCATGAATTGGAAAAAATTTAGGCAACTTAAGGGTCAAAATGTGCAAGATTATACCCAAGAGTTTAGAAGGAGAGCACTTCTACTTGGAGTAGACTTACAAAGTCAAGACACCTTATTGAAATACATAGGAGGTTTGCACAATTATCTGCAACATACTATTCTAATGTTCAATCCTACCAGCTTAGATGAAGTCTGTGTGCAGGCTACACATTTAGAAGCTAGAGGAAATAATATTTTTGATGAGGATAGTAATTTTAAAAACAAAGGAAAGAAGAGAGTTGCTAATTCAAGAAAGGAAAAAGGAAAGTTCTTTTGCAAGAACTGTTCAAAGACAAGTCATGATGAAGATCATTGTTGGAAGCTTCATCCTGAACTGAAACCAGAAAAATTCAAGAACAAAAACAAGACCAAAGAAAAGGAGAAAACTGTAGCGACAGTTGAGCAAGACTTAGGGTCAGACTCAGGAGATGAGACAAAAAGCATAGGCATGGTTTTAAAGAACATTAAGGGGAAAGAAGTGGTGCAAGACACAAATCCTAGTTCTAGCTCTTTGAATTGTCACAAAGATACTCATGATGAAAAGAGGAGGATAGAGCTTTTCCATGTGAGGGTAATTTCCAAACATACCAAAATTGACACACTATTTGACAGTGGGTCACAAGCAAATCTTATATCTGAAGATTTGGTCAAGCAGCTTAAACTTGAGACCATTCCACATCTGAAGCCTTATCCACTTGGATGGATATGCAAGGATGCCAATTTGCAAGTTTCAAGGAAGTGCATATTGCGCTTTGCAATAACTGCACACTTTATTGACACAGTTGAACTTGATGTGGTGCCGCTTGATATCTCAAGTATTGTTTTGGGAAGTCCTTATTTATTTGACAGGAAGGCCATCTTTCATTGCCATGAAAACAAGTATCACTTGTTCAAAGATGGTAAAGAGTACATTGTGAGAGCTCACAAGAAGAAGCTGGAATCTTCTTTACTCCATGCATGTCAATTGAAAAGACTGGTTAATGCAAGTCAAAGTCTAACTTTGTTGATGTTGAAACGACCAGATTTTGAGCATTTGCCTTTTTATGATGTTGCTAATGATTTGTCTCAGTTTGATAACAGTTTGTCTTTGAAAGAAGATGATGTTTTGTTGCACGAATTACCTTTTGGGTCAGCCAATGCAGTGAATGAAGTGTCAAAGCAAAGCAGTGCAAGCAAGAAGGACACACCATTCAACATGGGAAAAAGTTTGTTTCAGAATGGTAGAATTCGCCATGGGAACAGTTTGCAAGGTGAAAGTCATTTTAAGTCTTTCTGGAAGTTTGATCAGTGTAGAAAAAGTTTGTTTTCTGCAGATTACAATTGTTGTTCTGCAAATTTTAATCATTTGCATCATGACTCCGTCAATCTTAGCAATGGTCGATCAGTTGATTCCAGAGACAGATTATCATTTTCTCAAAAGCTTCATTTGATGAAATCGGGTAGATTTCAGTTATTCAAAGGTGGAAGAGTGGAGAATCAGTCTCCACATCATCAGTTTCAGTAATCAGAAAGCTTTTGAGGGTCCAAAAGCTTCCCATTTGGGAGGTGTGATCAGGAGATCAAGTCCCTTGTAGAAAAATGTTCAAAAATGAAGTTGCTCAGAATTAGTCTGAACTAGATCGACTGGAAAGAGCTTGCCAAAACGATCCTGTAGACATGAATGGCACTCAAATCCGTTGCCGTATGGAGGAGATATTGCAGTTTGAATTTTCCCAATAACCTTCAATTTTGAAAAGGAATTTTTTAATTTTATGTGTTGGGATAGTTTCATTTTTAATAAGGTTTAATAAATTAATTAAATTATATAGTTATTAATATTTTATATGGTTTTTATTAATCATATGTTATATTATTAATTATATATTTTAATTAATTATTAAAATAAATAAATTTTTAAACCTTATTAAAATTTAAAATTAAAACCCACACATATGTTTTTTAAGTTCTAAAATCAAAATATGAAAACGTTTTAAAACCCACAAGTATAAAGTTTTTTAAAGGGCACGTGGGTTTAAAACGTGGCTATGGTTACGTGGGTTAACATGTGCTGCATTGTGGTGGAGCGGATTTCAAACAAGCGGAGTTAAAACAGTTATGTAACCGTTTGCATGTGAACGTAAGTCACGACGGATGCTTGCCACGGTTTCCAAAACCGTTTGTTAACAATTAAATGCTGCAGGTTGAACACATGTGAACATGAGTTTTCCAAACAGTCATATTAAATGTTGCCGACAATTTTGGAGCACACCCGCCAAATTTGGTGTAGTTGCCGTTTTTAACTGGAGTTAACTCCAGTTCTCCACAGTTAGCGGAGCTTTTGAAGGGCAAACTTCAGTTAGCCATAACTTTGGCTAGGAAAGTCCTTTTGGGACGAATTTTTTTTTTTATTTTGGGTGTTGGAAGCATTCTGGAGCTGTTGGGAGTGTTTGCAGAGCCATCAGGGCACTCTAACAGAGAATTTACCAGCGTTTTTGGTCGTGGAGCCATCAGGGCCTAAGGGAAGAAGAGCTATTTTGGACTACCTTCATCCAATGGAGGTGATTGTTTAGTCATTTCTCTTGGTTGAGCCTTGAATCTATTTTTGCAGTGTATTTTTCCTTTTGAGGCTTTTATATAGTTTTATTTCACATTTTTAGCATTTAATCAAAGAGGAAAAAGCCTAATTAGAGGCTTTTGGACCCAGCGGCGGTAGCCCAAGAGAGGGGTGAACCGCTTAAACAATTATTTGCTGTCATACTCTATAATTTTGCTGCATATTTTTAGATTCTGCTCCTTTAAACAGTAAATTTTTATAAGCAAACTTTTCCCAAGTAGGTTTAAATAGTGAACAAAACTTATTAGTTCATCTTCAAACCATTATACTTCATTTTCAGAATATGTATACTTGCCTATTCACACATTAAAGCTGGATCAATGAATACTTTGCGATTTAAAACAAATACTTTCATTGATCGGAACTTACTCGATGATTACTTTTTATTAATTTAGCGAGTACGCAGAAGGCAGTGTATCCGGATTCATCCTTTCTTTGAAAGATGAAATATCCGGTGAATGCCCCTCTGATAAATCTACTATTATGAGAAATATTGATTACGACAATTTCAGATGAGAATGGATACAAAACATAAATTCAATTAGATAATGAAAATATAAATAAAATTTGAAGTAAATATTATGTCTCGAGACGATAGGGAGAACTCCACAATGGACTTTGAGAAATATATGGAACGAGCTAGCTTTTGAAGAATTTTCCATTCGATATAATTATGATATTTTCTCCGTGCATTTGAAAAAAATCAACAATAAAATTTAGTGCACACACTAAAAACTAATTTCGGTGCCTTAAAAATGGACTTATTGTTATCGGTTCTTATGTACAGATAACCGCACCAGTGCATTTTAGTTATTGTGCACCAGTGTCGTGTTATTAACTGATGCACCGGTGTGGTGTTATTAATTGACGCACTGGTGATGAAAATCCGCAAATAAAAAAAACCCAACTTTATTTTTTTTAAGTGAAAAAAAGCGGTAAATTGAAAAATGGGCAGCAAAATATTTTTGAAAATATAATTTCATAAAACAATTATTTAAATACTAAAATTTTTTCATTATTTCACTATTTTTGCAAAAACCTTCATCCAAAGATTTTCACGAGAGATACCTGGAGCAAGAGAGCACAAGAGCATTTTGGAGCAGTGAAATACTTTCGAACAAAATATTCAGCCAATCAGAGTTCCAATCTTCTGGTGTTTCAAACCCTATAGCATAGAATTTCAGATGATCGCACGATTAAATTTTGTTGTCTTTTTTATATTTTCTGTAGTATTTTTTATGCAGTAAGTAAAAAAATTAAATTTGTTGTTCATTTTCAGAGAAAAAAAAATCCATTTTTACCCTAAACGCTTCATTCTTTTTCTTTCTACCCTTGATTCTTCCTGTTTCTGTGATTTCAGAATCACGGTTTTTCATTTTAGATTTATAGGGTTTGTATATATATATATATATATATATATATATATAGGCCTATGACATCTAACCCACAGGACGACTTACATAGTCGGATCCCAATCCATGTCGGCCCTTGCGTGAATTTAAAGAAAACATAATTTTTTTAATCGATGCGCCCTGCTTAATGTAGTGCAACAGTGCGCTGGCTTATCCCAGCGCACCACACACTTATTGTTTGATAAAAAAATTAAAATTTTTTTTTGTTAATCCGTGCGTCATATGTAAAATAGGGCATCGGTGCGCTATTTCATTATAGCGCACTGCGCACATACTGTTTGGAAAAACAATTTTTTATTTTGTGTTAATTGGTGCACCAAGTAACATATAACACACCGTTCCTCCTTGTTGACAGAGAGCACTATACGGTGGTCCCTTGTTTGCGTGAGGCATTTATAAGAATAGGCTAGACCACCCCCTCCACGACACCATATGCTACAAACACTAACACTAGATGATTTTTATTATTCTGTCTGTGTTAATCGGTGCAGTGGTTAACATATAACGCACAGGTGCTCCTTGTTGACATAGAGCACCATATGGTCTTTTATACTATTTTGGCGGTGTTTTTATAAGAACACGACGCGCCAACGTTAGTGCATACATAATTTAAAAGTGCACCAGTTTCTTGATATTTTTTTTTACCTGAAATGTTGATGATTTTCGCGTTTTTCTTAACACAGCTTCCTAGTACAAGTTTCATATTGATAAATAAATGGATAACAAGAGATAAAGTAACAAAAATATTGATAACACGTCAAGAAAAGTAAAAAAGGCAAGTTCTTTGTAAATTCTCTACAAAAAATATTATTTTTAAACTATATGTAAGTTTAACTAATATGCATTGTTTACTGTGTATCATGAAGAGCCATAAAATGACGAAACTCGATAAGATTATTTATGATCTAGGACCAGAATAGTGTAACATCTTGAGGGAAAAATTGAAAAAGGATGAATCAGGTGAATGAAAAAATACTGTCGATCCAATATGAGTTTCTTTTTTTAATTTTCATTAATAATATACTTAAAATTATTAGATAACATGTTTCAAAAAATCTATTAATTCACATATGTTTAATGTTCTATAGGGACCAACAACTCAGAAAAGGAATATTTTTTTAATAAAAGAAACAAAAAATATAACATGAAAATGAAAATGAATTGCTCCTTAGCTCATCTAGAGTGGTTCTAGAGGTTAATGAAAGGGGGAAAAACTTTTACAAAATTTTGAGGGATCTAGTGGAACGAATGTATAGACATTCTTTCCACTTACAATACAAAAATCAATCCAATGATTCCAAGAACCAAATTTTATCTAAACTACAGGAAGAGTTTCCAAAGAATTGGTCAATGAGACATGTTAGAATTTTAATAGCAAAAACGTACAACAACAAAAAAGAAGAAATGAAAAATTAATATTCCTTTAAATTTTTTTCTAGAATTATTTATAAATATCACTTTTGTTATATTTACTTTTCATATATCAATATAAAAATTAAATAATTTATTGTCATGTTACATTTTAAGAAATATTATGAAAATATCAAAAGATGAATGAGCTGATATCAAAGATATGCCAGTAGGAATGTCCAAAAAGGTTTACAAGGAGATGGTCAAAGAAATGGACAAAATTGCATCGGAGGAACATCTCAACAACAATGTGATTCAAATGTAATATGTAATCATTGAATTTTTTGATCATTAGGTAAATAAATAAACAATTTAGCATTAAATATTAATTTTCAAGTATTTTCTTGCAGAAAATAAAAGAAAATGGAACCCATTCAGCAGATAAAACAGGACGACAAGGAAGAAAAGGGTTGATATCTAAGTTTGTGAGTAATTGTTACTTCCTTATAACAACTTAACTAGATTTCATTTTTGTATCTTTTAAGTTGTTTTAGAAAAATCATCATTGAATGTCTTCGAACAGGTGCTAAAATACAAAGAAGAACCATCAAACGAATTGCTTGACATTGGTTTAAATATGGGTTGTGAGTATATGTTGGCATATCAGAAATTAATTATGGAATTTGTAAGCATCTATTGATCTTGTTTACTTAGCTCCATCTATAATTAATAGACAAAAAAATCTTTTATATTAAATATATGATTTGTTATGTGGTGTAAAACTTGTAGGAAATAAAGTATGGAACTACACCAACATATGAAATCTTGAAAGATGGCATGAATTTGGGTTTTGAAAGAATGTGTATAGCTCATGAGTCAATTGTTGTCATGGTACGTCATGTCTTTTCGATTTACATTGATGTATATTATTTAATATTGCAATTTTTATTTTTCTCACCGATGTATATACACTCATTACTGTTTATTTTTGTGTTTGTATATGGAAGGTGAAGAAGAAGAAAAAAATCAACATCGTGAACAAAACATTCCTCAAAATAACCCAAGTCATGGAAGTAACTCGAGCAGTGACAACAATTCAAGCAAAGAACGATGATCATTATGTTTGGATATCAAATCAAGGAGTTGTATTTTTTGAAATATTTGTCTGTGAAATCAGAAATTTTGTTTAATGTAATGGACATAGTGTCCCAATTGAAAGACAAAAGGATGCCAATAACTATCCCATTTTGTATGACAAAGACTGCCTTACTCATATATATATATATATATATATATATATATATATATATATATATATATATATATATATATATATATATATATATATATATATATAATTTATTCTATTGAATTTTCCATTGTCGTTATGAAATGTTACACCACCGATTAAATTTATGGATGATTAAATATTATAATGAAGATATGTGAAATTTTATGATATGATATAACAAATTAATCCAAACATCACATTCAAATGCACTAATAAAAATTTAATTGATATGAATATTTTTGTTGTTATAAGATACAGGTCCTCTTTAGAGTGAATAACTAATTTTAAAAAATCACAATAATTATGATATGATATAACAAATTAATCCAAACATCACATTCAAATGCATCAATACAAATTTAATTAATATGAATACTATTAATATGAATTTTAAAAAGTCACAATAATTGCAACATCACGGAGTTGATTTTTATAAAAAATACAAAATGAACAATAGCTGGTGCATGTTGGTTATATTATAGATGCATTTCTAAAACCTATGGGCACCTCACAAATACCAATACCAATTATAAATCTCGGTTCGTTTATGCAATACTCCACACCGGTGTGTTTATGTGAGACTACTCACTGGTGTGTTTGTACGACCTATGGGCACCGCACAAATACCAATGTGAATTAGAACAATCAGTGTGTTTGTGTGATACTGAGCATCGGTGCACTTCTATAATACTACGAATCTATGTGTTGATAGGACTTATGGGCACTGCACAAATCCCAATACCAATTAGAATGGCTCGGTGCGTTGTATCACCTGTAGTGTGCCCGATGCAGTTTTAAACCTTTACGACTCGGTCCATGCACCTTCGACTGCCCCCGGGAAAACCGTATAGATGAAATGCACCGATACGTTGACACCTAAGTAGCGCACTAATGAAAAAAACATCTGTAATAACCTCCAGCCACTCAGTTTTTTTAGTTGTGTTGAAATTTTGTTAAAAGCTCTGCCAAAACCTCCGTTACCAAAAACGAATGTTGTAGAATTATTTTTTTTTGACAATTTTGGCCAATTTTATAACACTAAAAACCTCCTTTATAACCTCAGCTAGACAATATTTTCCTAGTAGTGTAATAACCTTTGGCTAGGAATGAGGATTCCCATTGATGATAAGCTCATCCATCAGATTACAAGTTTTTCATACCAAGGAGCAGACCTAGTCGAAGCCTTCAGAGGAAAGGGCTTGGAGAAGAAAGTCGTAGGGAATATGAAGAATAAATACAGAGTGGTCCGCAATAAAAGAGGTTTTGTTGTTAGCACAATTAACTACCCTGCAGTCATATTTTCTACACAAATTTTGGCATGAACATTGATGAGGAAGTGTCATGCCACAGAAGTTTTGTCACCAGCCATTGTGTAAGCAGCGCAATGCCTCAAAGAGGTGTTGTACAACTGGGCCAAGTACCTATGCCAAGGATTCTTTGAAAATGTGTGAGAAATGCAGGAGGAAGGGAAATTGTTCCACTACACGTGGGTTTTTCTGCTCGTCGCGCTAGTGGGATGAAAGCTGTCATCGTAGTCACAAATTCTTGACATTGAATTTGGTCTATGAGAAGCAGCGCACTACGCATCTCTATGGGTGACAAATAATCCTTTAAGAATAACAGAAAATAAGATATTTTGGGTATTATTCCAAATAAGCTTCACGAGGCAGTTCCGTCAAAGCCACACCTTTCACCAGCGCTCTATGATCATTATAAGCACATTACATATTTCAAAGCATCACTTCATAACGTGAACATTCGTGTGAATTCCAACATGTCCAATGTTTGGTATGACTTGTCTTACCTTGTAACAGAAGATGAGCTAATCCAGGTAACCACCAACTAGCACCCTACTTGGTTGATTGCAGCAACAGATACCGATTCCACTTCTTCTTCTCATCCTAACCCATATGTGTTAAATACAAGAACCAAAAAATACATTGAGAAAGATACGCAGGAGACCACAATGACGATAGAGACAACAAAACAACCAAAGGAAATTGTGGATGTTCCCAGTGACACAAAGTTGGAGGATATTGATGGAGATAGTGTAGACTTACCATCAAAATAAATAGACGCCCGTCACAGCACGAAAAGAGGGCCCCAGACATTGATAAACCCACATAGGAATAGGAAAACAACAAATAAGATGGGAAACGAGCCTTTGGTATTAAGTTGATTCTGATGAGATTGGAAATATTGTAAACATAGGCATAGAGTAAGCTTAGAGTACCATCGAGCAATAGTAAAAGACCACCCTTCATGATGTGTAACAAGCACTCCAATTGCTAAAATTTCAAGAGAGCGCAATTCAAGCGAGCGTGGTTCAAGTAAGCGCACAATCAGTCAGAACCCTAGTCGTCGAACCAATTGTGGAAAGAATATTGATCCAGATTCCGGGTGCATCGCTCCATTCTTCTCATCCAGGTCAGTGTGCTAACACCCACTCATGGTCAGAGATTGGAGTCAACTTGGCCGCATTGCATAGTGGCTAGTTGCACACAATACACATGATGATCATTAATGAGTTGTTGTACCAGGAGTATTGTGAATTGTGGGCCATGATCGAAGAACAAAAGTAAGCTAAAAATTCATATCATGGACATCAGATAGTTAATCAGGCACGAAGTGCCGCAGAGAGCCAGCACGCAAAGCTAGAGACACTCATCAATTGGCTCTGTTTTGAGATTCTACGTTTGTTGATACCAACAGACGTTATGGCCACTACAAAGCTCGAGACTCTTTCCGCTGAGCTAAAATCTTCAAAGACAGAAATAGAGACAGTGTGTGCAGACATGGAGAAAAATATTGTAGAAATAAAAATGAAGCTACAACCAGAGACACCACCAGAAGTCTGGGTGCAACGAGCTGCCATTGTTCAGGAAGTCGCGGCTAGAATTACTGTCGTTGTAGATAAATGAAGCAATTTTTTTGAAGAAGCACTAGGGATATGGTCCTGTATCCATGAAGATCTAGTACTATTGTAGTTGTAGACTAACATTCAGGATAAGCAGCTAGAGTTTGATGAAATTTGGGTCGCGATGCAGACCCCTGTTCCTACATAGAGATTAGCGTGGTTGCAGGAGAGCACGCATATTTAGGATGAGATGGATACATTGCATCGAAAGGAGAATATCTTGGAAGAAAAGACCCAGCCATGGGATAAGGAAGCACTAAAAATGTCACAAAATATTGAGGGTGCGCTCAAGTAACTCCACCAAACTCAATGCAGCATCATCTTAGCAGCAAAGGGGCCGACCACAGAAAAAATTGTTGAAGAAGCGCAGAGCGCTGCCACGTAGAGTGTCGAAACCATCCAGCCTTTGCAAGAATCCATCCAAGTGCTTAATTCCAAGATGCAGGAATCCAGAACTGAGTGACTCAAGGACGAGTCACGATTTTGTGTTGGTAGCCTATTGGCTAGGGTCCCTTAAGGTCATGTTTAAGACAATTTTGTTATTTTGTTAAAGTGCAACACACAAGTCAAGGGGCTTTGGGGCGGGTCAAAGTTCCTTCTTTTTGTAATGGGTAAAAGGGTAAAACATGGGAATTAAACTACGATTTAAGTCCATGGTTTTAGTGTGTTTAAGTAATATAAAAGGGCATGTAAGAGTCAAGTCGACATACATTGAGTCATAGATGATCTGATGTTTATGTGATTTTGGGCAAGTTTTTCTAATAAGTCTAAGTAGAGATAGGATCTTGCAGTTGTGTGCATGGAGACCTAAGTCTTGGGCTGTGTGCGAGGACTTCGTAGCTGTGTGCACAAGAGAAGAATTGTAATCATTGAAGATATGCTAATAAAGATAAGTTTTGATGGAATTACTAGTTGATTTGCATGATATTTGTTTATGTTTTATTGTGTTGACTTCTTATAGATCTATCGAAATTTATATTATTGATGTGTATTTGTCTGAGTTAATTATATAATTGTGCAAGATTTATATTAGTTTTTGTTAAAGGTTTCTATCAAGTAAATCTAAATATGAATAGACCTTTTTGTTTGCACGATATCTGCATTTGCATTAAGCGTTTATTAAAGTTAGATCTGAATCGGGTTAAAAATCACTTGCACAAAAAAATATTGATTAGATCATATCGGGAAGGGTTAGATCCAAAACATATTTCTCTTTCAGGATGCGGAAACCTGGTTCCAACACCCCCCCATATTGCTTCGGGTCAGACTTCTGTCTGTGCGAGCATATCACTACCCAAAGGGCCAGTAGTTGGAGGGTTTTGTTGGTAGCACATAACACTCTGAACCTGGGTCAAGACCCCTTTAGCCAACATGGTACAAAGAAGGAAACCACAAACCGCTACAACATTTAATATGACTAACACAATTACATTAGTAATGTGGTTGATATACGTGGAAGGATTATATCAATCACATGCACAACCACATTAATAAATATGGTTATTATTATTATTATTATTATTATTATTATTTTATTAATTAATATTATTAATTTTATTGTTAATTAAATTTAATAACATTATTAATTTTTATTGTTAATTAAATTTAATAACATTATTAATTAACAAATATTAATAATAATTAATTAATTAATTCATAATAATTAATAATTAATTTCATAAATAGTTAAATAAATAATTAATTAAATGATTCATTTATTTAATTCATTATTAATTAAATCATTAAATAATTAATCAATTGATGAAATAATTAATAAATTCATTGTTAATTATTAATTCATTCATTATTATTATTATTATTATTTATTTATATTATTTCATCAATATAAATATTGTTAATTAAATATTGTATTTTTGTTTGTCAAGTGGTCTGAGTTCACCATATATTACTTCAGGCATGACCTGTGGCTTGAGAAACTGCAACCCAGGGGCATCTAAGCCTTTAAAACCACTCGGGGATCGAACCTAGATTCGACCACACCAGCACTAAGAAAACTGGGTTTAACTTGTCACCTCCCCCTAGAACGACCGCAACAACCTTCATGAGGTTTGATCTCGAGTCACCCTTCTAACAACGCCCATCCTCAACCAATTGTGCTAGTAGGACTTGATGTTAATTAAATATTGTTATTAATATTTTAATTATATTTATTAATATAAATATTGTTAATTAATTAAATAATTCATTTTTATTTCATTCATTATTAAAAATTAATTCAAAATTGATGAATAAATAATAATAATAATAATTAAATTATTATTATTATTATTTATATCGTTTAATCAATATAAATTGGTTTTTTTTGTTTATTTATTAATATAAATATAGGTTTTTTTATATAATTTATATTAATTATTATTAATTAATTAAATTCAAATATTTATATTTAGCCTTAGGACTAATATTAAAAACCCTATGAATAACATTATACCCTACGAACATAAACCTTTAGATTAATAAACACAAAGGATTGATAGTATAAACCCAAGGGATTTATACTAAAAAACTAAGGGATTTATACTAAAAACCCAAGGGATTATAAACCCAAAGAAATAATATTAAGCCCAAGGGATCAATATTATAAACTGAAGGTATAAAAACCCTAAGATAAATATTATAAACGCAAGGCATAAATACTAAAAACCCAAGGGATTATAAACCCAAGAAAAAAATATTAAACCCAAGGGATAAATATTATAAACCCAAGGTATATAAACCATAAAATAAATTTGGTTGATTAGGGTTGATTTTCATATTAACGCAATCTTTGTCACACTGAAATATTGGATGATGGTTCAATATGATTG